>OY735141.1:6864082-7464082 GCA_963457615.1 Nicrophorus investigator
TTAAGGTTTGTCATGTACACACAACTTCATCGAATCTGACTAATTGATTTATTTACTGTTGTTTCCCTAGAGCTACAATCTCATAACATTACGAACCCTTCGAGCACAGATTATATCTTTTTAAAATAATGACCTTCGTGTCTTCAAAACTAGATAATACATACTAGTTTTATATCCCTGCATTTTAACAAATTTTAATATAAGTATTATTTGCTTCAAGCTTAACCACTTAATATTGTCACTAATACTAAATAAAGATTTACAACTAGTTTGTGTTGATTGCAAATTTTATTAAAATTAGGAAAACTTGGCTGTTCAATTTGTGATTTATAAGTTGCTAATTGTTAGGAAAACTTGATCCCAATGTTGTTGTTGATGGTTTCATTTAAGAAAAAAGAGCATCCCGTAATGGAGCATGTAATGTGCTTCGAAAACGAAAAACGTGACGGTGTTATTAGTATAACCAGATGGAAAAAAGACAGGAAAAAAGGGAAAAAACTATATGCGAGAGATTCTTTCTTTTTTTTTGGCAATTTTGTGGAGCGCGTGTCGAGTCGCATCGGATACGCCCTGGGAGCAGATGTTATCCTTTGTTACGAGACCACATCGCATCCATTTTATTACGTAACGTTCCACGCGTTCTCCTCGTTCGTTCTTTCATTCTCTATCTCCATCACTGTTTCTCGCTCGCCCTTGTCGCTAAGTTGCACCCTTTTCAATTGGGGTGAAGAGCTGTGAACGATCACGTACCTACCGCGCCTCCAACTCCCTCCGTACAAAAACGATTGATGCTGATATTCCAACATATGCAGCACGACCAGATTATGCAACGAAATAATAAATAAATAGTCGAAGCTCAGATTAATACTTATTCATGCAGTTTCAACTTAATCCCTTTAACCAGAGATTAAGTTGTAAATTCTCATCAGTATCGGGAAAGCTATACTAACTTGCTTAAAGACCTAATTTAACCGTGATTTCACTTGATAAGTGAACGCAATTTTAGTTAACTGAAAATGGTTACAATTCTATTTACAATTTCAGGTATATTACAAAACTTAACTTATATATTGCTTAACATTAAGATTAAGTTAATGCGATTCATTTAGCAAGCGATAATTTAATTAACAGAAAAAAATGTTAATTGTAATTTCTGATTACACTTGATGCATCAATCATTATTAAGTTGCCAGTGTTAATAGTTAAGATTGGAAGTTAATTGATAAATGTATTGTGAATGTTATCTAATGCTTTGGATTAATTGAGCGTTTAAAGCAAATCAGGTTTCGAAGTTCCGGTTCGGATGATCTTGCGTAATTCAATAAAGCGGATCGTCGTGGAATAACTGTTACGTTGTTGTTGTGGGTGGGATACGTAACGCGGAAAACGTTTATTCCTCGCTCGTCAAGAAATTTGCGCAAACGGGGTAATTTTTGTGCGCGCGTGCTGCACGCGACGAAACACGTTCGACGATGTTATGTGGAGTTCCTCTTGTTCGTTTTGTGTTTCAATACGGAAAAGTGAAATAGGAGAAAACGATGAAATCCCCATCGGAATTATCCCGATGTATTAATGTATAATAATAGGGTGCAATTTGCGATGGACGTGTATATCCATCAATTTTCTGAACGAAGGAGTAATTATTCCCGATGTTCGAGTTAAACGTGCCGACGATGACATAACTGGGCGCATTGTGTCTCCGTTTCACTCGCATCACTTATCATCAACGTTATTATTGTTAATAACGAGAGACTCCGTGTTACGCAATTAAACCGGACAAATTCTCATTAATTACGTCATTTCCTGCGTTGAGTTACAAACGAAGACGCACAGGTGATCATCTCCGAGAAGACATCGATTCTTATAACATTTGCGCAAATTTCGAGTTAATCATTTCGAAATTTTCTGAGAAATAAACGATTGTTGAAATAAAATACATTGAATAATGAACATTAATTAAATTAATTAGACGCCTAAAGAACTCACTCAATTCTCGTAACGTTTGCGCAAACTTTAGAATCGATTCAATGAAAACGTATGATAAAACCTCATTATTTCAAAATTTTCCAAATGAAAATAAAACGGGCGATAACGAAAATAACTTACGTTAATTAATGTCTCGAAATAGAAATGCATTCATTTACATTTTTTAAACTTAAAGTACGACTTGTTTTCTTACAATTCATTAATTAATAACAAAAAACATAATATGTAAGATGCATTAAGAATCTGAAGATAATCTTGTTCTTTTAATTATTTGATGATGATATAAAAAAATATAATATGTAAGACCCATTAAGTATACGAAGATATTGCCCTTGCGCGACTTTCTTCGGGTTTTTTTTAAGTGGATATTTTTTTTATTCGGAACGCGCAAAACCAGTTTCTCGCGATGCTTTTAAAACTTCAATTTAACACTAGTTACTTTACGTGTTAACTGCAAACGAGTGCAGGTTATACAAAATAAAATAAAAACTGGGTGAGTCTGAGCATTCTTTAGATTTAGAAATTAATGAAATGCGGATTTACGTAACTTCGATTATGGAACGAAACGCAATCGAAATAATTTAATTTAACATTGATTTTAGTCATTCAGTTTAAATATTTTTTGCAATAAAAAAATGATCTTGTATAAATGTGAGTTATATCAAGATTTTCTTTGAAGTTGCCGCCTGAAATGGCGGTAGAAACGCAACTTTTATGAATACGTTGATTTTTTTTTACAGAAATATTTGATTGGTTAAAGTGGAATATGGTTGAGGATGTCATTGACTTCCTGGGTTTACGCCTGATTGTTGCATCTTGGTTACTAATGATGGTTTACCCAGAGTCGAACAAATTTACATACCGTGTTAAACCAATATTGATGTTTGTAGTTATCCCGATGGTTGTTTATGTATTTTTTATGGTTTTGGCATTTAATGTATTTTGTATTTAGATTTAATTTAATGATGAAATAATGAGGGGAAAGAGAGAGGAACGAAGTAACATTTGTTTATATATTTTGCGTTTACGTGATTAAACTCGCTGTTATTGTGTATTAGTTGATTTTAAGTTAAAGTTCTTGTGAAATGTGTATTTAAATGTTTAGAGCGGTCGACGAGTATACGATCAATTGTATTCGTTCGTTCGTTCGTTTATGGTCCCTAATGAATTCGTAATATAAAACTGTGCCGTGCCTGGAATATCTAATCCTAAAGTTTTGTTGGTGTGCTTTCTTTTTCAGATGGTGCGAGTTTGTAGATAAGTAAGGGCCTGTGCGGACCTTCCACGTTGGGGGATTAGAGAAAGAAGTGTTGTGTGTGTGCGGCGGTGGCCGGCGGCAAGAGAAGAGGGCTCCTCACTCTCTATCTCTAACTCGCTCTAGCACACCACTGCCCGCGCCCTTTTTTTCACTCCGAAAAAAAGAGAGAAAACCCCGTGCGTCCTCTGCCCTCTTCCCTATGTTTTCACAAACTCTTCTATCTCCCTCCGATTCTCTCGGTTTTTTGAAACGGTAGTGCTTCGGAGCGTCAGAGGAAAGAGGAAACTGAAGAGGAGGCACGCACAGACACACACAAACAGTAAACCGACGGCGGGAAGATAAAGCTAGAACCAAACAAACAAAGCTTGCTAGCAAACACAGACAAAACAACACAAGCATACACGTATAAAGAAACAAAGACAATAGAGAAGCTCGCATAAAGTGAAGGAAACGAAAATGGCTCAGACGCAAGGTGAAATTAGGGTTGGTCCCAACAACCAGGTAAAGGACATTTATGTACGTACTCATGACGCAAAACACAAAGACGGTAACATTTATCAAAATTGATTTTTATTTTTCGTTTATTCTCTGTTCTCTACTCTACTCTATCTGTATACTATTTTCTTTTACTATCCTGAACGACCTCCAGAAATAAGGGTACAAAATAACAAAGTCGAAGTACATCCAACAAAAACAGGTTGACTTTCTTTCCCGAAATTGTATTTATACAAAAAAAAGGAGAAAACAATTCCTAGAATTGCAAAATCCCTATGTTCCACAAACTTCATCATTTGCAGCCGTCAATTTGGACTTCATCCAAATCATTATCCCACCGAGTTTATTTATGATTGATACTTAAACCTCATCCGGTTTAGAACCCGTGTAATGCAATTAATTGTATAGAATAGAAATAAGTTAGTCTAGTTAAAGGTTGCGTTTACTTTAGAATTTAGATTAGTGCAGTTATGTGCATTACGAATTCAGCATTATCAATTAATCCGAACGCACTTAAACGATCGTTAATAGTAAACGCTATATTCATTACAGCATTATGAATGCACTTAAGCGCTCATTAATACTAAGCGTAATTAGTGAACGACGTAAGCAGATAATGAACGTCGCGTTTCGAATTTCGTTTCTATCGTCCGTACGAGGGTTAACTCGAGTCAAATCCCCCTTAATCCGCGCTTCCCATATGGTTGAGCGCACAAATGCGGTGACGCATGCAACGAAGTCCGTTTTGTTATGCAAATATTCCTGATTTGTTTGTTTGTTGCTGTTCCTTATTTTTCGCTGCTACCACCTTGACATTTTCGTAATGATTTTGTTGTTGATCTAACGGTTTTCCGCGTATTTTGCTGGATGCGTTTAAATCTTTCTCTTTCAGTTAATTTCATTTTGAAATTCTGTTTTGCTTTTTTTTTGTTGTTAAATATATATTCAGACTCGCGTTTTATTGGTCAATTAAATTTATTGCCTCGTAAAAATCACGGAGCGAACAAACTAAATTAACTCGTAATTTATCGAATAAACAAATTAACCCACATGTCTCTGACATACGCGCGCGTATGTGCTTGTATTTATGCAGTTACAGCGAGCCTCGTTAATTATATATGTATGTAAATAAATTGGCTGGATTTGATGATGTACTTCGATTTTTTTCAATTTTTTGTATTTACTTATTTCGTTTATTTCGGGAACATTTCCGATTTAATTTCGTTCATATATCAACAAATTCGAGGAGCTTATTTTCAACACCGTATATTCATCCCGTATTTTATTTTAATTTATCTCTTCCTTCCTATTTTTTTTGGATTATTATTATTTTCGAACAATTGGCATGACTTGTATTATCTCGTAATTGGGCAGACTGCACGACTATAAATGTACTTTATTTTTGAGATACAATACTCGTAAGGTATTATATTTATATATATGTGAAAAGTACTTCGCATGATGGTGGACTCCGAAAGAGAGGCTAGTTACCATACTAACATACTACAGACGTAACTCACCCCTAAAATCTAACGTTCTAGTACTAAGAGAGAGAAAAAAAAAACAAAAATTGTGTAGTAGTTGGCTTTTATCGTTTAGTCTTTGGCGAGTCCCGGTTTTTAGCACTTTTGTTAATTGATGTCGATATGCAGGCTCGGTTACCAGATTATAGGCCGGGAATACCGCCCGATCAGTTGCCACCTGATCCGGAGCACAGCAGGACAAGAGAGGAGCTGCGATGGATACCAGCTATGACCTTAGACACCGATTTGCTAATGTATCTTAGGGCTGCACGTTCGATGGCTGCATTTGCCGGCATGTGCGACGGAGGTTGTCCAGAGGACGGAGCGAACGCGGCTTCGAGGGACGACACCACGATTAACGCTTTGGACGTTGTAAGTTTGATGCTCGAAAAAAGAGATTTTGCAGAGCGATCCGAAGAATCGGTGCTGGATGACTGATGATGATGTGGTTACTGCTTGCAGCTTCACGACTGCGATTACGATCACGGCCGTGCCCTTCAATCCCTGGTCAAGTGTCCGGTGGCGAAGGGAATCCATCAGAAGTGGAGCGAGGAGGAGACCAAACGTTTCGTCAAAGGCTTGAGGCAGTTCGGGAAGAATTTCTTTCGAATCAGAAAGGATTTGCTTCCACACAGGAACACGGTAAGATCCGTTTATTCATCGCGACGACAATAATGTCTAAACCTCTGCCACTAATCGTTCTTTGCAGCCGGAGCTGGTGGAGTTTTACTACCTTTGGAAGAAGACGCCGGGCGCGAACAATAACAGGCCGCACAGAAGGCGAAGACAGGGATCGCTTCGGCGAATTAGAAATACTAGAAATAGTAGAGGGGGTAATAATACACCACCTACTTCAGGTGACTATAGTTTTAACTGTTCCATAGGCTTTCAAAAAACGTTTTAATTTGATTTTGATTTGAGTTTTTTTCTTTTTATTTTCAATTCATTCACACAAACGCTTTTTGGTTTTCTCGCTTACACACGCTTATGGGATAAGTATTGCATGCATTTCATTTCTTTTTATTTACTTATTATTTTCAACGATCATCTTACTTTCAATAAAATGTGCGCTGCGTTTCAGGAGGGTTCAAGTCAAATTGTAAGCCTCCGAAATTGACTTTAGCCCTTCTGCCATCGCACCACATTCGGTGAACCACAAATAAATTTGACTTCATCACACACGGCCTCACATATTAACATGGGTGCTTTGCTCTGGGTCTGCATTGATTAATTAATACCTAATAACTGTACCAATGATTGTTCGAAATATCCTAATTTAGGCTTCTTACAATCATACTCTAATTATTTTACACCTACATTGATTTAGCTATCAACTATCACCTAGTTTTCAACCGAGATTTGATAATTTCTCATTTCTGAAAACAAGCTCATAGTTGTATTAAAATTTGAACATGTTTGAAATTCTGAAGTCGAGTATTTAACTATCTTCTAGATACGATTTATACTGGACTTTAGTATTACGATGGAATGCCGTAGCAACCCTGATAAGTTTAATAAAATTGTATTTTTGATAAATTTTGATACCTATTGACAGAAGACGCGGTAGTAAACGCGTACAAAACACTTGAAATACATAATGGTGTGGTTATAGATATATAACTTTTATGTTTACCCTGATGTTAATGGTGTATGGGAGATGAAATACTGTCGAACGGAATAGAAAAAAAAAGGAAATGTGACATTAATCGAAACTAGTCCATTATATTTCTTTGTGGTTTTTAATAGTCTATCACGATTCACGTAACATCCGCTTGCGCTTCACTCGTTGTTTCTTATGAATTCATATTTATTACACGATTTTATATTTGTTTTTCGTTCTTCTATAATGATGTCGTTGTGTAGCATAATGTTTTTTTTCTTGATATAATATATTCGAGCTTGGCTCTAGCGAATCGAAGGAACTAACTTGTGCAATTATATTTAGGTCGTGGCAATAATAGTACCCCGACGGAAACGGAAAGCCGACCCTCTCCGCAGCCTGGCAAGGAGCCCGGCGAAACGAGTTCCGTCACGGAAGACGACAATGATTCCGAGGATGATAGTGATAGCCGCGAGGCCCAGTACAGATGTTCCCACTGTTTCACCACCAGTAATTCAATACACCTATTTACATCACCGCACCATTTGCTAATCGTTGCCTTTGTTTTCTTTTTTTTTTTGTATTATTAGATTCGCGCGATTGGGCGCCGGGTGGAAAGGATCATTTAATTTTGTGTTACGACTGTAGGACTCATTTGAAGAAGACCAACGAATTGCCACCGATTTCGACGCCTACAATTAAGGAGTCGAAGGAGTGCAAGGATTCGAAGGATGTGGATAGTCCGGACGCCAGTCCGCAAAGGATGCGAACGAGAAACAAGGCTGCCAAGGAGCAGACCAACAATCGGTCAAGACCGAAGCGCGGAACTGAGACTCCGGAGCCGAAGACTCCGGTGAAGCAGACTAATAGTCCAATGGAGAAGAGCAGCGGAACACCGAACAAAAAGAAGGGTAAAGAGAAGGAAACGCCTTCGAAGAGTCGCAAGCGGCCGCAGGATAAGTGCGATATTGAGGAGACGGAGGAAAAGGACTTGGGAATGTTCAAGAAGAAGCGGGAGAGGGCCGAGAGCCCCTCGAGTATTACCACCGATTCAGGTTCGATAAACGATGAGGTGGACAACGCGGAAACGGAAACCGAAGTGCCTGATGTACCGACCCCGGTGCCTACACCCACCACGACATCAGCTTCTGCTGTTACCAATATAGCAACGATAACGCCGAGTACACCGGAACCTAAGATTGCTAAAGTCGAGATGATGGACACCTCAGAAAAGCCTACAATAACTGCTAACACGGTAGTCACCCCGTCAGTTCCAGTAATAACGACTGCGAAACCGCTACCAGCCGAAACTATGCCGCTCAATGTATCAATTCGATTGCCGGATGACCTCAACGAGCGCAAGAATTTGATCAAACGAAATCTGGAGCTCACTTCCGATCTGAAATTCGGAACGGAGAATCTAAAGTATGCTGAGATCAAAAAGGAGCAACCCGTAAAGCAAGAGGTGAAAGTCGAGGACATTATTAAGGATGAACCAATGAAGGAGATGAAGGAGGTAAAGGAACCGGAGAAGTTCAAAACTGAGTTGATAATACCAAAAATAACAATGGATAAGGTGATAGTTAAGGAGGAGAATGATAGCAGTGAGGCCCTAAATTTGAACGCCAAGGATGACTACAAGGAACCCAATATCTTTGTGCCCAGCCTCATGGAGTTCGGTATGAAAGATACGCCGCTGAATCATCTTCCCCCGAACCATCCTCTTAACCTTAAGGACAGCATGATTGAAAGACCCAAAGAGCAGATACTGACGGTGAACCCACAATTTGTGAAGGAACCCGGTAAAACAGAGCCGTACTCTTTCCCCAAGGAATTGAATAATCACGCGATTAAGGTTGAGCCCAGGGACGAACCGATGGAGTTGACCAATCGGCAGGAAATATACCCGCAAATTTCTCAACCGCTCAATATTCCTACGGTAATTCCTATGGCCCATTACGAGGAGGAGAAGCAGAGAGAGAAACAACAGCAGCAGCAACAACATCAGCAACAACAACAACAGCAGCAGCAACAACAACAACAACAGCAGCAGCAGCAGCAACAACAACAACAACAACATCAGCAACAACAACAACAACAGCAGCAGCAACAGCAACTGATGGACAGACCGGAAAGGTTGGATAGGCCGGAGAGGTTGGATAGACCTTCATCAGATTTAAATCTGAATGCGCCACCAATCGGACAACCGCCGTTACCCAGCTTGATGCAATCGAGCAATTTGGTAACGATCGGAGGTAATCCACCAATGAACCATTACGGTTTTATGCCAAACTATAATCAGCATTCGCCACGTGAGAAACCCCCGAGTCAGAATGAGCCGCAGAACCTAAAGATTAAACAGGAAATCTCGGAACCACCGTCGCTGCCGTTGCCACCGCCGCCTCAGCAACAACAGATGCAGCCTCAGCCATTCGGCGTTCCTCTTTTGGCTACATCTGTCAATGTGCCACCTGTGCCTGTTTCTTCTGGAGCTTTCGGACCGCCGAGTATTCCTAATCCTCTGCAAAGTTTGAAGGATGTTAAAGTGCCTGGATTCAGTCTTCAAAACGCTGTGAATCAAACGTTGAACGAACGCCCTCCGTCCGGACCCAATATCGATGCAATAAAGAAGGAACCAGAGTTTGTGCCGTCAGTGTCTTTGCCGCCGCCAAGTGCTAGTCCCAGTCAACCGCCTCCGGAGAAGAGTCACACCCCGAAGACGACGAGCAGTACGCCCACACCCATCATCAATGTATCTCAAACGCCGCCTCTTCGTCAACTGGGTACGAATTCCCCTCAACCCATGTCCAATCATTCGGCTGTTAATCTGATCAGCCCAACCTCATCAATTGGATCCACGGGACATCCGCCGTCCTCAATACCGCAACCTCAACCTGGCCATCCTTATGGCGGACCGATGCCTCCGCCTCCTCACGCCATCATGCATCCTTCACTCTTCGCACACGCGATGCATCAGTTTCATCCTTACGGATACTTTGGATATCCATATTCTCCGTATGCGATGGCACAACCGCACGCGATACCACCGCCTACGAGCAGCGTGAGGAACGATCAGATCAAACCAACGATCGAGACGAGCACCACAATGTTGGCTAGCCACAACACGAGTTCCACTTCCAGTCTAACCACGCGCAGGGAAATCCGAGAACCCGACGAGCACGGCTTGGAAAGACATGCAACTCAAGTGAGTATATTTTTATTTGAATTCTGATTTTTACTCTGTAAATGCTTTATTCGATACTAATTACTATTATTTTTCGTAGGAGACGACGATGACGCAACAACAGAGCATTTCGCACCACAGTGCCGTGCATCAGAGTACCGAGAAGCACAGCTATGGTGGCGGTAGTAACCATTCTATTACAATATCCCACTCGACAAGTTCGAGTTCTAGTCAAAGTGTACAGCACAAAGTCAATCAGAAAACGATGGTGAGGACCGCCTCGCCGCACAACGCTGCCGTCTCTCAGACGACGACTACTGCCAGCTTAAATCACTCGTCATCGTCGAATCACCAGCACACTCATCAACATATCCATCATCATGAGCGTCTGTCGCCCGGTAACCAACTGCTCAACATGCGTCATGTCCATAAGCCACCCTCGCAACCCCAACCGCAGACACCTCAAGCGAATCCTCATCACTTGATGATCCAACCACCAAGCCTTGGTCACCATCCGCAACTTGGACCTCCGTCTATGGCAAACTCATCCTTGGAAGCTCTTAGAGCACATGCCGCTCAGGCAGCAGCGAACATGCAGCAGCAGCAGCAACAACAGCATCAACAGCAGCAGCAGCAAATGCACCCACCGAATCCATCCCCAATTATACCCAAAATTGAGGAGGTTAAAATCGAACCGGAACCCGAACCCATCCCCGAAGACGAGGGTCAGACTAGTCCGCTCGGACCACCGCGCGGACCGTCACCCGAACCACGCATCGAGGATTCCGAATGCCATCGAAGCCAGAGCGCAATGTATAATTTCAAAAATTTCATTATTTATCGATCATCTTTGTTAATTTATTATTAAATTCTATTCTAGATTTTTGCGGCACTGGAACCGTGGCGATTACAATTCTTGTACACGCACGGATTTGACGTTCAAGCCTGTTCCTGACTCTAAACTCGCCAGGAAACGGGAAGAGAGATTACGGAAGCAGGCGGAGAAAGAACGCGAGGAGCGTGACAGAGTTCAGCAGCAGCAACAGCAACAGGCAAGGAAGATTGCAACGCCTGAAAAGCCGGACGTAAAACCGCCTTCACGAGGACCCTTGGAAACAGTTACCGCCCCTTACGAGCGTTTTCCGCGTCCCGGATTCAACGATACACCAGCCCTCAGGCAGCTTTCTGAATATGCGAGACCACACGCTGGCTTCAGTCCAGGTAAAGGTAAAGGGCACATCATTCATTCTAATATTACTCAATATTCCGTGATCGGAAAACGATTCAGGTTTACATTCAATATTATAACAGCTTTCCGCAATTGTAATATTGTTTGAGGCTCACCGAAATTGTATTCCAAACATTGGTTTAATTCACTCATCGATCATCATATTAACAAAGACTAAAACTGAATCGCACTAGATTGTATTCTTGTATTTATTACCGTTTGCTTTGTCCATCGATTAGGTCACATGCCTAGGTCTTTGATGCCACCCCATTGTATAGATCCGATGATTCAATACCAGCTGAGTAATATGTACGGACCTGGTGCAAGAGAACGTATAGAACTCGAGCATCTTGAGCGTGAGAAACGCGAGCGAGAGATCCGCGAGCTAAGAGAACGCGAACTGAACGATCGCCTCAAGGAGGAGATCATGAAGAGCGGTATGAGGGCGCCCTCGAACCCCATGGACCCGCACTGGTTAGAATTCCAACGGCGATACGCCGCGGGTCTTGCGGGTCCCGGGGGACCCGGCATGCCTCTGCATCATTTAGCATTCTATCCGGGAGCTGGTAGTAGTGCACAGCTCAGTCAATTGGAGAGAGAGAGGTTGGATAGACTCGGTATTCCACCACCTCCTGGACCTCCGGGACCACCTGGTGCACCGCCTGGACATCCGCACCATCCAGCGCACGCCGCGCAGCTGGAGGCGGAACGATTGGCTCTTGCCACAGATCCAATGGTAATTGGTAATGTTCTCCACGGCTGGCACAAGTTTAATCCACACGATCAACAGGTTCGTCTGCAAATGGCTGGGATTTCTCCGGAGTACCACGCACATACTCATGCCCACACGCACGCCCACACACACCTACACCTGCATCCGCAACAGCAGCAGGCGCAACAGGAAGCCGCAGCCGCGGGATTCCCCCTGCCAGGTAAACGTCAGTGGGGTCCTAATTCTGATCAGAATTAACGATGCCCCGAACACCTAAAACTCACCGTCTTTTCGTTTTAGCTTCTGGAACACCCGGCTATCCTCGTCCAGGCATGATGCCAGGCAGGGAAGGACCGATGGGATTGCATCATCCGGAACTGTTGGGTAGACCTTACGCTGATCAGCTTGCCCATCAGGTAAGAGCGGTAAGAAAAATCGATTTTTATTAAAACAAATACTACTAACACTAACACAAACACATGAGGTTTCTAATATCAAACTTTGTAAATGCAATTAAATTTAAAAAAAAAATAGTTTTCATTATGATATTACTCGCCTCCTGTATTGAATTATCTACATATATAACCATGTTCTTTTTTGGTATAAATTTATTGTACCGAAAATTTTTCGTATTGTCTTTCTAATTAGGCTGCGACATATGAACAATTACAGAGGCAGATTTTGATGGAGCGTGAGCGATTCCAGCCACATCATCCTTCGATTGTGGCTCAACACGAAGAGTACCTGCGGTAAGTCCAATCGAAATATATTTTCATGCAAACTCTCCATAAGTTTTCTTTGAAAACTTACTAAGAGTTTCGTATCCGATGTGTAGCATATATTTCATTTGTTTTGTAATTGTTTCTTTAGAGGAACGCTATCGAGAATGTTCTCTCTATAAACAAAAAAAAGCATAAACCCGAAGACGTCTTAAGGTCACCAGAGGGCTGTTTCCAAATAAAAAAGATACTAATTAGAAGAGAATATTGACGTAGTTTTTGCAAAGTGAATTAGATAGAACAGACTGAGAGTTCGAGACGTCGGCGTGTGTGTGTGTTGTCTATTCGTGTTTTTGTTTAATGATTTGCAGACAAAGGGACCGCGAGATGAAGGTGAGGGCACTGGAGGAGGCGGCAAGAGTGTCGAGGCCCTAGACACGCCGCAACCAACCATCGACTCGACGTATCCATGTAATTTGAGAGGATGATGAGCGGGAAAGCGATGGCACAAATTAAGTTAGTCTTAGGATGAAAGAGAGAGTTTAGTGATAAGGAAGTAGGCGTAAAGTATTTATTAATAATATGGGAGCGCAGCGGACAACCAATTCTGCAAGAAAAAAACAACATTGTGCGCTGGACTTTGTACATAGTAAATAATTTACTTATAAATATATATATATATATATGTATATTATATATATACACATATATAAACTTATACACGAAAAGACAAAAAAATCAAGAAATACGAAAAGATCACCCGATGTACATAAAAGCATGGGATTTACAGTCATTAATAGTTTTAATAATATTCGATACCAACACCAGTAAAACATTCGTATATATAATATATAGATTTATATATAAATATATATACATATATACATACAGAAACAAAAAAGTAAATAATAAAATGAATCACACACATACATATATTATATATATTTTTTTAACGTCAACGTTTTATTTTGCGCAATTTATATAATAATGATAATTCTTTTTATACGTGTACAAAGGAAACGGAAATCGGTAAAAAAAGTAAAATAAAGAAAAATGCGAATAACTAATAATATTTCAATGCGGGATACTTTATTTTCCCCTTCATTTTATACAAAAGTATTTATATTTGTAAATACTTGAAACAGCAATATAACGTTTTAATTTAATACATTTTCTCAAATAATTTGTTATTTAAATTTTTCAGTTTATTTTTTTTTCGAAGCGGAAAGTCTTCCGAAAATTGATTTTCAAGAAGAGCAAAAGCATTATTGTTATTACGTTTTTTTTTTCGAAAATTTTGAAACCGTTTCCATTCTTTTTCTTCTTTTTCATACATAGATGAAATTCAAACTGTATTTTTATATTATAAAAGTAAATGTAGTGAGAGGAAGCCAGACAGGAAGGGAGAGTGTTGTTTGTTTTAATTTATATATTATTATTATTTTCTTCGGAAAATGAAAAAAAAACTACGAGAAAACAGGCGCGCGTTTCTACATTATTTTTCAATGTAATTTTAAGTGGAGTGGAAAACTCTGAAGAGAATGTATAATAGAGTAGAGTGCTCTGAAAAATTAAAGGAAACCTAAAAAAACCAAATAATAAAAGGAAAATGCAAAACAAATTGTGCGGCAATCTCTTATATTGTTTTCTTTAATTATTTTAAAGTATATTATTATTATCCTTTTTTTTTTGTAATATAATTTTTACACACACACACTTATATATATATATACATATATTTTTTTAATCCTTTACTTTTTATTTGTTTTCTTTTTTTTCGAGGGAAGCGAACAACGCATGTAACAGATCACACAAAACACATATCCTATTCTTATTTTTATTCTCTTCCATCATCTTCCGTACGGTTTTGTTAACAAATGAGGGATACATTTTATTTTTGTCGGTGTTCGTTTTTGATTTTACACTTATTTCCATCTGTAAACTAGAGAATATGTTTGTTTCGTTTTTATATCGAGAGAAAAAATAAAAATGGAGAAGGACCTGCTGGAGAGTATGAATATGTATAACGAGTGAAAAGCGGAGGACGAAAAAAAAAACAAATTTAACATTTCGAATAAATTTAATTTATATGCAAAAATAAGAGATTCTGTTATTTCTTTTTTTATTCCTGTACGATTACAATTAACACGAATGAGATAAGTGAGGAAAACAAGAATTTTGCTGAATTGAAGTGACCTTTGCTGAAAATTTTGTTTCAGTAACTATGGTGATCAAGTAATATATGTCAACATTGAAAATACTTCTGCGAATTCATTATTTTATATTAATAAAACTGCAACCTCTTTAAGGATAGAATTATAAGGTGAGTGTATTTTCATTTAAATAATGTTTCCTTTCAATTTGAAACAGTATTTTGATTTGGTTTAAAATTTTGTTGCATAAATTGTTTCAGAAAAAATGGCTATTCAAATTACTCGAATTACATTTTAAATTCTAGTTTTGTGCAAATTTCTATTGATTTTTACTTTTTCTAGCAATCTTTTGATTTTATTGTGTATTAGAATCGAATTAGTTTTTTTATTTCCATTAATT
Organism: Nicrophorus investigator; assembly: GCA_963457615.1. Lineage (NCBI taxonomy): Eukaryota > Metazoa > Arthropoda > Insecta > Coleoptera > Silphidae > Nicrophorus > Nicrophorus investigator. The sequence goes on from OY735141.1 coordinate 6,879,341, forward strand.
TTCAACAACTTTGATTTTTTAATGTAGATTTTATTGCATAACTATGGTGATGGAAATTATTATGACATTTTAAACTTCATCAAAGTTTCGAGTTATGTGCAACTTTTTGGTAATCGGTGAGTAATTTAACATTAATGTAGTTATAATATCGGATAGGGAATTTCGGTTAGTTTCAAGTAAAGATGCGATAATGAGTTAATCTGTAGCAAAGAATTATTGATTTATGCCCCAACTCATATCAATATGGCATAGCTCGAAGGGACTAAATGTGTGGTTTGGGAATAAACTAAATTGAACTCAATAAATAATACAATCTGATTCATAAATTATATTATATATATATAAGTAATATATACAGACAGACTAATTACATAACAATTTTGGACAATAATCAAGTAAGTAAAAACTCTACAAAGTTAATGGTAAATAAGAGAAAAGAATCACTAACAACTAATATAGTATAAACGCGTTAAACACCAATTTCCTTCGTTTAAAAAAACAATTAGTAATGAAGAAACAAATTTGCGTTTGATTCCCGTGGCAAGATTTCCTGCTTTTGGAGTTTTTCTTTTTTAATACTGACTATCCGAACCACTTGATCTTAACACTAAATAATCTAAACACTAGGAAACCTAAGTAGACACTGCGATGTGCTATCACGTACAAAAATAATAATAATATTGCATATGCAATTAATAACGTTTTCTTTTTTCTTGAGCATTATTCAACAATTAAAAAATAAAAATAAAACAAGAAATAAAAATTCGAATACTGTCCTCTTCCCTTAAAAAAAATTAAGTACATCCCGCTGCTATATTATGAAGAGTTTAGGCCGGGCCGTATGTTGCGAAGATAAAACGAATTTTCTCTCGATTCATTTCATATTATTTGTAACAATCAAGGAATTTAAGATATAAACACTGAAGTCTTTATCTCTCGCGCACTGTTCTGTTGTTTCTTCGTCCTGCTAGTGATGGTCGCCGGATTTGTCCTGGAACGGTTCGTAGTTGAGCTGCTCCAGCTCCTGGTTGAGCGGCGCCACCAAGCTGTTGAAGTACACCTCGAGTTCTTTGCTGGTCAGCGTATCTTTCTTGTAAGCTGTTAACTTGCTGTCCAACCTCTCCGTTTCGACTTCTTCATCCATCCAGTTGAAGGTTTTGGAGGTGGAGGCTCGGTGGCCGTTCCGCCGGGCGTAGCGCACGACTGCGATGAGGACGAAGGTGATGCCTAATGCGAATAGTGCCCACATAATGCTCGTCGTCATTACCGGAAAGACGTTCAGGTACATCTTGAAGCGCATCGCCATGGTTTCTGGTAACGAGTACAGTCTCTGAAAAATTACAAGAATTTAGTTGATATGTTACAAATTTATCTTTAATTTCTTACGATTTCTGTCCAGAGTAATGGCAAAACCATGTTATCAAATCGCGAGACGTGCGCTATCGACCCGATCTTTCCCAGAGCCATGTTTATCTGGAATCTTACTGCCAAATCCAAAGGAAGTCCTGATTTCTGAAACATGAAATAAATCATAATTTTTTTATTGAAGCTTCCTTTTTATAACTAAGGTGTTAATGAGATCTGAATTTTTAGACGTACAGGTTGGATAACGAAATAGGTTTGATGCTTCTGCCTGTCCGGGACGTATCCATCTACTTCATCGAGGATACTCTGATCGGAATCCAGGAAGTGCGGGTAGCTGAGAGCAATGGGGAAACCGTAGTAGCATTCGCGCACATCCAGAAGTCCGCTTCGAAGACATCTTTTACCATCTTTACAATAGCAAGAGTTCTCCGAGTTGTACTTTCCGTTGTCCATGGCGTTCTTCGGGAAGCGATACACGTTTCCGATCAAGCCGGAAGCGAATGTCTCGTTTTCTTTGATCTAAAAAAAACAGTTGCAATTTAGTCGATCCAATTTTGTCTTTAAGTCTGTAAGAACTCACCAGATATTGCGGTCTGCACATGCTCTTCCTGAAGAACAGCAGCGTATCATTATCTTTGATGTGACTCTTGAATTTCATGCCGTCGGAGGCGCCTCGGACGTAGCCGCAACGTCCTTCCCATTCCGGCATCTGCGGTGATCCGTTGTACGTGTCCAGAAGTCCAGATATCGAGGAGTCATTTTTTCCGGTGTAGACTGTTTCGTAATCCCCATCGAAGTTGTACATCTGGAAAATGAGGATCACGATTAACTCCTTCCTTTGTCATATGCAAAGCGTTGCAACTTACTCTATCGATTAAACCAAGTTTCTCGAAGTTGATCCAACCCGGCAGGAACTTGTTGCCCAGCGTCATCAGGGTGCTCGGATATCCGAACATGAATTCCTTAGGGCTCATCTGGACCAGGGGATGCGTGTCCGTCTGTCTGATCAGCAGGTTCAATCCTAATTTCGTAAAATACGACTTGTCCGACACAACATCCGCAATGCTCTGCAAATCAACAAATTTCAATTAGTCAATCTCCATGGTAACAAAACTGTAAATTAACAGATTAAAAGTAAATAAAAATAACTGTCTAATTCAAATACATTATTAATACTTGTAAAAATATTTTATTACGAATTTATTCAATTCGTATTGTTTAGTTATTAAATTTCTGCATGTTTCCCAATCCGAAATCTCGATTTCGAATAATTTAAACGACTCAATTTACATGTGCAAACGTAATTAAATCACACATTTCCTAGTATTTGAAAAAAATATCTATTTTATGATATTTAGATAACAGTTTTAGCCATAAATATGTATGCGAATACTGTTACTAGTTTTTCGTATATACATATTATTTTAATGCAAATTACATGATTTAAATGTAAATAAATTTATTAATAATCTATTTAATATTTGAATGAAATATCCGGGAATTTCTGAAGGTTTTTTTTTAGTAAATTAACAGGACTTCATTATTTTGTAGTTTCATTTACAAAATCGTTGCTTGGATAGGAATTAGGGCAGAAATTGTTCGACACAAAAATACGGTTCGAAAGTTGCCCAGATTCCGGCTACAAATAATTACCCGTTTCTTGCGAAGCCACGAAACTTAATATTGCACTAATTACATCGATACACCTTCAATTTAGTGGTAATTAATGACAACTATTAGAGGCTCATTAGAGTTTCAGTTTAGTAAAACGTTCTAATTGAAATTTAAAGTGGATTTTTTTTATGAAATATTTTTTTAATTTATAATTATTCTTTAAGAATGGCGTGGGTCCTAAATTAATGTGAGGGGACCCTTGATTTAAGAGCTTTGGGACCACATATTGCCGATTGTAGTGTGAATACAAATTTTGTAGTAGAGTAGTTGTAGTACTAAACGGTATAATTGAGAGTCGAGAAGAAGTAGACCTTCTAAAAGTTTGCCATTTTTTTATCGTGTATTCTAATTCTCGCATAAATAGCGAACACATTATTTTATGTGTTTTGTTTATTTAAATTTTTTATTTTGTTATTCTGACACAGAGAGAGAAAATGAGATGTTTTTTGGAATTTAACCGGGTGATTTGCATTTCATTAAAGCAGAGTGAAAAAAAAAGCAGATTGGAATAATAGAACTACGAGTTGACACTTCAAAGTTCGCCAATTAGGTAATTAATAGTTAATTGATGTTGTTTTTTTTTTATTTATAAAAGTATATATATATATAAAGATTACAAATTTCATCTTAATTTTTGCTTCACTAGATCGCGACCTGTGTAACCCGATTTAGCGTTTATCGCGTCTAATGATGGATACGTGCAAAATAGTGTTTTTGCGACGAGTTGTTTGTCTACAATTTCAAAATTGCGAGATGAGAAAACGAAAAAAAAACTAGTAGTGTTTAGACCACAGATTGTTAATTGGAGAGATGGTAAAATTGATGTCATTTAGTGATTAGTCAAAACATTTAAAGATTATTTTGAAATTTCAGTCGATTCTAAGAAATCTACAATTTTGATTAAATTAGGTAAAAAATAAGCAAAATTAAACTAAATTTAAATTTTTCCATGAAAAAATTTAATTTAGTGTTTATCTCTCCTTTCTAATTATATAATTTTCGAATAAGCTATATAAAAAAAATAAATAAAATTTTCTATGAAAAATTTTCAAAAACGGTAAATTTAAGCTAAATTGAAAATTTTCTATGAAAATTTCTATTTCAATTTCAAAAACATAATTATAATGTTTACGGTTTTTATGGAATTTGGAAATTAATTTTAATATGTAAATAACAACGATAAATTCCAATAGAAACTGAAATTGTAAATTGGTATCGCGATTTTGCAAATGTCATAAACGATTAGATGTGTTTATAATTTGTATGCGTTTCTGGAAAATTACGAATGAAAGTCTGAATATGGATAGTGTCAAGGTTAGTAAACAATTGCAGCAGTTTTATTTTAAATTATACTAATATTAAAGATTATTGTCGTTTGGAAAAGTTGGTTACGCTTAAATAAAATAAAATGATATTTTTTTTGAGAATCAAACTTGTGTAACTGTTGCACAATTCGGCTGAACGGAATGTGCTTTGTTTGGTTTACGTAATAATTGACTTTTTGGTAGAATATCGTGTGCAGGAATTTGAAGAAATCGTTGAACCTAATTGAAAACAACAATTGTTGTTATGTAAGAATTTTTGCTTTTTGCGATTATTTCCGGTTGTCGAAATTTGATAAAAATTTAATGGGGTTTTGCTTTAAGAACAAAACCCTTCTTGGTTTGCAGCAAAGAATACGTTGACCGACGCGACCTTTGAGCCTCATGAGATAATCTCGTCTTCTACGGATATTGCCAAGGTTCCATATATTCGTAATAATTGCCGGTCAGATAAGAGGTCTCGTCTCGAAGCCAATGACCCATTAAACCAAATTGCGCAACGGAGGATCAGGATCATCTCTTTTTTTTTCAGTTATGCAACGGAAATCTTCGACTTACCAGCAGTGCGATGTGCGGCAGGATCAGCTGATCCGTTTCGTGATCGCCGACGGACAGTTCCGGCACCCATATTAGAGGATGCGTCGGCACCGCGGACACTGTTCCATTCTCGTTGAAGGTGATGTTCTCATGGGACATCATCTCCCTGCAAATAAGAAAAGAAAATTGTCGTTACGCAATCGCATTTCCTCGTTGCTTTCTACGCTCGCTCGCTAATTCGATCGTAATCCGCGCGCACCGTTGCCACGGGTGATTCATAAACAATTGAATAACCGCGGATTCCCTGAGCTTACGCCGTTATCCTTGGCTCTCCTCTTTACGCAATGCACACATTGAATGAACGCGCCCGGAGAAATTGCCTCTCGGGCAAACTATTTGCGTAACACCGTTTCGGAGGTTACAAAATCCGAATTATAAATAAATATTTCATTCGTCTTCCAGATGATATATTTATATATTTCATAGGTTTCATTGAAGCCTGAATTTTACGGTTGCGCAACTCCCGGTTAATTGAATAAGTTATTGCTTTCACTTCAAGATTTTTTATTTATATTTTAGAATTTACCACTGCAAACTATTATTATTATTATTATTATCAACATTTTTAATAATTTTGAACATTGAAATAATTTTAATAACATGGAAATATGAATATCATTTTATATAATTGCAGAAAATTAAAGTATTTTTTCATAAATTTAATCATTGAACCAAAACAAATATGAAAGTAAATCATGAAAATCATTTTATTTAATTGCGCATAATTTAGATCATTAAACTTAAAAAAAGTGTAATATTTCCAATTAAATGAACATTTTTATGGCATCTACACTATGCGTGGTATAAGATGTAAATTCGTATGAATTTATCATATTAAATTTTAAAATAAATATATGAAAATTAATTTGGTGAAAGATGAGAATTGAGTCATACCTGTAGACATATGGTCCAACTTCTTGAACCTTGAGTTTTTCCTTTCCGCTGAGGAAGGCTTCTTTATTTGTCACGTTGAAGAGGAATACGCGTAGATAGAGATCGACTGGTGGTTTTCGCCAGATTTCGAAGATTTCACCTCCTTCGGTGAACGTGATTTTCTGCATTTTATAAAAAAAATTAAGAACTTATTTTTTTTATTAAAAAATATTTTTTCTTACCCAATTGAAGATTACGTCGTAAGGATTCGCGACGAGGACGAAAAGACCTCCGAAAACGAACATCAGACCGACGAGCGCTATAGAAAAGTAACCTGCAACAACGGAAAAAAAATAATTGTTGACCTCCGCTTTTGAGTTATGATTGAGTTGGTGGATTCGCTAATTTTGGATAACCGGAAGTGTGTTCCGGTCCAGACCTTCAAAAGATGAAGGAATCTCTCGATTGTGAAAATTTATTCCGCGAGAAAACCCACGCATCACCTTGCATCGCAATGCCACTAAATAGAAATATCGTTTTGCTTCGTATTATTGAAAAGGTCATTGGTATACATTTACTTTTTTTTGTTGCAAAATATCAAATTTACTCTTTGAGTAATTTTCTTCCTGCTGTGGTGAGTGGGTGAGTGTGCGTCTGTTTGACCCCAAAAATCCCTGAACGATTAGCGCTCATTCGTTATGCAACACTATCTAATATATATGGGTACCTTATTCAAGGATAATTGGGCAATAAGGTGTCGAGAGGCGCGCTTATGTAACATTTTTTTTTGGATGCTGTTGGCCTTTTGCAATTGCTTTTGTAAACCCATTTTTTTTTTGGGAAATTCCCTTATTTATTTTATTAATATACTTTAACCACAATTTTTTTCGATGTAGTAATTAACATACCACATCCAAATATAATTTTTGTAGTTTGCTTAGTTTATTTTTTGTTTTCTTTTTTCAAATCTCTTAAAATCAAGTTAACTCTATTTAAATTATATTTATTTTTAATTACTTTAATTTTAATTAATCTTAAATTAATATTATTATTTTTCTAAATGTTCTTTTTCTTCTTAATTTTCTGAATTCTCGCAAGAATTTAATTAGTTTTTTATTATTCTTAGTTTTAAAAATTTTGAGAAATTTCTAAATTTTCTCTAATGAATTAGTTTTTGCTTAATTTTATGAATTGATTGATTTTTTTTATAAAATTAGAAAAGTATAATTACCTTATTTTTACAATTCAATTCTAAATTATCTTAATTATGATAGTTCTCCTAATTTTTTCAAATTTTCTTAACTTTTTCAAGTTTTAGAAATTTTCAATAGATTTTAATTTTTTTATTGTTTTAGTTTTCTCAATTATCAAAATTTTCTTTATATTCTTATTATTCTCAGTTTTCTAAATTTTCTTGAAAGTTTTAAAATATACTACAATAATTTAATTAACAATTTGGTATTAAACAAAATGTTAACTAACGGATAGATATTTTTTTAACAGGTGCGAATCATGTTGCATAAGTTTACCGATGCACCGACCCGAATTTCTCCGAACCGCGCCGTAATTATTATATAACATTCCGCGGTTTCGCAATTTCTTTCTCGCACACTCGGCGCGGCAGCAAAAATTTCATAAAAAATAAATAAATAAAACGAAATAACAGTAAACACAATAAAAGGTTCAGCGATTATATAACGGATTGGATAATCGGTTGGGCAAGCCGAAGAATTTGTCTCTCCGCATTGCAAGATCAACGCGTTTCCCTCAAGCCTCTCTCACCAATCCAATAATTGCCGCATATGTTTGCACGCCACTGTTGGATAATGGATTTGGTAAATAGAGGAAGAGAGGTTAATTAGAGACGCTGAATCGGTAACAAGCATCATCATCATCATCTTAATCCAATATTTTCCTATGATAATTTTTCTTATTCTACTTTTGTGTTGTGCAAAGCTTAAGAGGAAACGAAGAAATTGTTACCCAAGACGCGTATTTTCACTTTCATTAATTTTATAAGAATTGCGATTATAACTGATATTTCTAACACGGTTTCCGCACTCGTTTTACGCACGGTTCGCGAATTATCGCCTTTCGTTACGCAATCGACCTCGTCTTCGAGTGTTATCAGAGTTGCCGAAATATTTAACCAAAAAAAAAAAATGGTTTCGTCGCCTTTAATTTGTTTCATTTTTTTATGTTGCTGTTCAAATTGCATTTCAAGGGCGATGCGATGCGAAACAACCGTCAATGTCGAGGAAATTATGACGATTTTCGTAACGTTTCGATGCGAGATGTAGTGTAAACAGTCGGAATTAGAAAGCTACCAACGACCTTAGATATACACAGCATTTGCACAGAACAGAAGTCAATCCACCTATATCTAAACGTTCAATTTCCAATTCTCACCTAATTAGAATGGTTTTCTGTCTAACGTAATTTCGAATTTTAACCTTAACAAATTATTCTTTCGGTATTCCAACCTTGAGATGTTTCCTACTTATTTCCTGTAAACTTCCTTTTTTTTTAAACATCCTCATCCTTCGACCAATCTCAAGATGAATCACTCAAAACTGGTTCAAAATCTTATAACGTTTTCTCTCTCGCAATTTAGATTATGGGAACATATCGATTTCTTGTTGACCCAAATCGATTTATAAGTGAATTTCATTAAATTAATTAATTACTGCTAATATTTTTTTTATGTATAAAATAATACTAATTTTCAAAGAGGATAGAAAAAATTACATAATAGTATTATCATTTTAACCCGGCGCATCCACCAATTATAATCAAATTTTTATTACTCTAAAATTTTTCACTGTTTGTATATTTTATATTTTCTTAAATTTAATAAAATTTTATTAAATTTATTGAATTTTCGAAAGTTCGAATTGTTAAATTCGTGGTTACATTGAATGTTATTGAACCGTTCGGAAATAGAGATGGAAATTATCATAATGTTATTTAAATATTTCGTGTTAATTAATTAATGTTAAATATTATAATTTAAAATGTAAGCCTTGTAGAGTATACTAATATCTTAGGTTCAACGTCTCGCGTTAAACGCAAACAAAGATCAAGGAAAATACGGTAATAAACGTTCATATTAGGAAATCAGATTTTCTCACAGTTTACTTCCTCAAGGGTTAAGATGAATATTGATGATGGCAACAATGGAATTATTACGTGATATTAGTATTGAAAATGTCAAGGATCTGATAGGTTTTTGAATCGATTGTTCCACTTTCTTCTTAAAATTTAATCATTCTTTCGCTGTTACGAAATTTCAGGATAAACGTTTGCTCAACTTTTCCGGATGCAGAGAAACGCGTTTCTAAACAAACAGGCGCATATGTTTCAGGCGTGCTTTTCGATATATATTTTTGTGTCAGTAACATTTGATCTTTGCCATCTGAGTATTTTTTTTGATGGTTACATAAAATAATATGTGTGTCGTTCGTAATGCTGAACTTGACCTTCTTTCGCTTAGCATCTGCTCATGCTCGCTGGGCACGACTTTTGTGCGCCGCAAGAACCGTAGAAGAAAATAAAGTGAAAGTGTCTTCGGGCGGGAAAAAGAAACGGATTGCGTAACGCATGCAATTGCTCGATTATGCAATCGGATGCGCGAAAAGTTCGATGCCTGATTTTCGCGCGAATCTGTAACGATTTTTAGATTTTGTGTGCCTTTTCGTTTCTCGTTTCGACGAGGAAGAAATTTCGAAGTCCATTTGTGCAATCGTTGCGTGCCGTTACGTAATACATTCGTTCGAGCAGTGCGATTAATCCGCGGAATGTACGAAATTCTCATTATCGTTGCTCCTTTTATCCTCTTTCGGGTGGCAAATTCATTTGCACGAACAACAAACACATCTGACAGCTTAAGTCTTAAGCCATTACAGGAGTCATCGTAGTCTTTTGTTCCATTTGCTGCGAGAGTGCGAGGCGCTCTTTGATTCATTTCATTCCTCGTGTTGCGACACGACAGTTAATTTTTGCGCTCCTTCGTCAAATTATTGATCATTATTCGTTACCATAGTTACTAAGCTAACTTTGCACGTAACGATGCATTATCTTCGATTTCCTGGATTCAAGTCCAATCGACTCACGTTACATCACCAATTTGTAAGCGACGTAACTGCACGTTGAATCATTATACAGAACTTTCAATATTGTAATAAAATATACATATCATTAATGCTAACATCTTACTAAGTTTCCTTAAATTTCCTTCAGTTTTCTTAAGTTATCATAAATTTTCTTAAATTACGATTATTTTAAAATTCCTTTAGTTTCCGTAAATTTTCTTAATATTATTTAAATTTTCTTCAGCGTTTCCATAACTTTCATTATTTTTTAAAAGTTTTTTTAGTTTTTAAAAATTTTCTTAAATTTCTAAAAGTTTCTTTTAAATTTTCTTAAGTATTCTTTAATTTCTTTAAGATTGTTTAAGTTTTCTTTATTCTATAAAGTTTCCTTTCAAAAAGTTTACTTAAATTTCTATAAATTTCCTTAAGAGTATTTAGGTTTCATTCAACATTTTTAAATAATTTTCTTCAATTTCTCTTTCTTTAAGTTTCCTTAAGTTATTATGCAATTTTTAAGATTCCTTTAATTTTCTTAAGTTTCTAAACGTTTTCTTAAGTTTTTTTTTTAAATATACTTTACTTTCCTTAACTTTCTAGAAATTTCCATCAGTGTCTGTATTTTGGTATCCTTTAGTTTCCAAACATTTTCTTCAGTTTCCTTCAATTTTCTTAAGTTTTTTTCTTTCAATTTTTGTGAGTTTTTCCTACATTTCCTCCAATTTCCTTAAGTATCCTTTAGTTTAGTTAAGTTTCCAAAAATTTCCTTTATCATTCGTATTTTCTATAATTTCCTTCAATTTCAAAAACTTCCTTTACATTTTTTTATATTTCCTTAAGTTTTCCTTTTAATTTTCTTAAATATCATTTAATTTGCATAAATTCTTCAATTTCAATAATAACATTATTAAATATAATTTTTTCTTTGCTTTAAAAATTTTCGAGCAAAACAAGAAATATTTCAGACGCAAAAATCGTTGAGACGTAAACAATTATATTTTTTTTTGTGTGTGGAATTACCGGTTTTCAGTTAAATAAAAGCCTTAAATTGAACAATAAATAATGAATGTCTCTTCCTTCCTGCATCAATGTCAAAACTTGTAAATCAATTAAAATTTTATTAATCGATTTAATTCGTGTTTCTTTAATTTATCAAAAAAAATATTCACATCGTGTATTTCTTTAATTTAATGGATTGTTAAAGATAATTTGAAACCGAAGGTTTCCGCAAATGCTGTTATCATTAATTCCGCTTCGAAAGTAGTTTCGTTCTTGATCTTTTCGTAACTACAATATTCAAACAAGATAATCAGACAATACCTTATCGACGTTGTTAATTAGCTGGGTAATTCTTAAGGAAATTTAAGAAAACGAAACTGGATAAATCACGAATTACGCAAAGATCAAGAGCAACAATTGCACTCATAAACTTGACACAAATTAATCTTATTAACTAATTAAATTATATGTTTTTACTGTTTTACATAATTATTTGTTATTTTGCGGATTTTTTTTTTATTGCGATTCGATTAATGTTAATAAATAGTAGCATCAGTATTCGAAGCGCGGAGCGCTGATTTAAGCCATGCGTATATTATTCCTAATGAAAAATTCTCGATCTTTACAAAACGAAAACACATTCTCTATAAGGAATTTTCCTCGTCCCGTTTCGATGAGTAACACACGTCTAATTGAATGCACAAATATTTAAAAAAAAAACTAGAAAAATATAAATTTTTTTCTTTTTAAATTTATTTAATTAATCTATTCGAAAATTTATAAATTGAATTATTTTAGTTAAGTGAATTTCGGTGCTTTTGTATGTTAATTTAAAGAATAAATTAAAGCTAATAAATATTCAAATAAATAATTCATTGATTCTCAAATTAAAGTAAATGTAAATTGCGCTCATAATTTACAATAAAAAATTTAAGATTCGTTTTGTCTTAATAATTTAATGTAGGAATTATATAAGTGTGTTTTTAAGAATCGTGCGTAATTGATCGATAATCATTCACGTTGCGTGTGAAGTTTTCATCATGCGGTCGAGTACATCCCGACATTCGTGTGTGTCATAAAAAATCAGGAATAAACCCGAATTGCAAATTATAAATTTAATTTATTTAAAATATTTTCAAATTTTTAAGGCTTTTTTCTTGTTTTTTTGAAAGAAATGTGTTGCAAAATTTTGCGATATTTCTATATATTAATCATCGAGTTTTCAAAATATGTTGCTTTAGTGATGTGACGAAGGTTGTCTGTGTCGGGTATTTCCATTTTTCGGTGTCAATTTCGATGATTTAACCAGCAATTATTGAGTCACGCGTTTCACATTAGTACTTTATTTGCAATGCAAGTTTTCTTCAATTAATATTATTTTTTTTACACATAAATTATATTGAAAAAAATGACCGGTTTCATTAATTACAATAAATCACTATAAAAATGAATGAAACGAAAAAATAATTTGAAAAAAATTACTTTGAATGGAAAATTTTTAACGCATTATATAAGATTCTGCTTGCTTTTCCAACTGACTCAGATTGTTCGTGAAACCTTGTCTTTTTGACACAATTAAATTGTCCAATTAACTAACTCGTTTGTATTGAACTTCTTTCGCATAATAAAATCTTAATTTTCCTTCAAAATAAAGTTAACATTTTACAAAATCTTCAAGACCTTAAAATTATATTAGCAAACCTTTCTTACAAAGATGACATTTTTGCAAGAAATTAATAATTATAATTAATTCCGATTTTATCTCGCAAACTTTCGCATTAATTGCTCGTTTATGTTATTTGTTTTCAATAAAAGATTTGGCCGTGAAAAGTCAGCATAATTTCAAATTAGCATTAATTTTATTTACAAATTGTAAATAACTTAATTATATTTATCTTCAGAAAAATCAATAGAAATATGCAATTTATTATGTGCAATTATAATTTAATTTAATTTTAAATGTTGTAATTTCTAAATGTTTATTCTAATCTTTGAAACAAAGATTTCTTGATGACATAACGAATTCTTTTACGGGTTACGATGATGACCAACAAATTTAAGTACTTTACGTAATATTGTTTGTAATGCAGAAATTACAAAAATCTTTTCAATTGTAGAAGAAATTCCTCTTCAAAAAATTAAAGATTGCGAAAGATGGATTTGAGATAATTCAAAAATTGCGTGAAATTAATTAGTTTTTTCTACTAATTAACATTAATTTCATTTAGCACTCAACGTCGAGTGTTTATTAATAGTTTTACGAGTGAGGGTAAATAAGTGAAGAAACTAATCGGTATTTCCCGCTTATGAAATGCATCCTTCGAACATTAAAATAATTTTTGTTCACCTTTTAAAATCAATCAAAATCTGTGTCAGTTGACTACAAAGTACTGGATTGATTGCGAAAGTTAAACAACTTGCGTAAAAGATGCAACTTGAATTGGCGATTTTTTTTGTAATTGAAATCGTTTAAATAAATAAATTTTAACTGAACCGGATTGCGAATTGTTAACAAAGTAACCAGATTTTAATGGATTTCAGGTTTGGAATATTTAATGTTCGGGAAGTGAAATAATTTTTTATTGGTGAGAAAGAAACAACTTGAATCTTTCCGTTGTAACATTTATTCAAGTTAATTAATTTTCACATTTCTCGATTTGTTTACAAATTAAGTCCTTGCGATGCATATAAATATTTTGCAATTTATTGTTTTGAAATTCTTGAAAAGTGAATCTTCGGAAACGTGCGAGACTGAGCGTATTTTTATTTTAAAAAAAGTTGCGCAAATCTTGTTAACTGGAGTTTCTTCATGTAGACCTAAAATATATCGAGATGTCTTGAGACTCGTTACCTCAGAGTGTTTATATTTAAATGAGCAAACATCTTCGGTTTAGTATTTACAGATTTCTGAAAAAACAGCATTTTTTAAGACCTTAAAGTTGTTATTTAAGATAAAAAATTTGATTTGATTTTTGGAATCTGAATTGAGAAGTTTTAACCTTGAGCTTGCTGGAATTCTGAAGTTGTCTAAAAAACACGGACTATTAAACAACAAATGCAGCAGAAAGATCAAAAACCTTGTGAGAATTGTTTTTAATTGCAAATAATATCATTAACAAATTAAAATACATCGTCTTTGCATTGAAGCCTGTTTGCTGTGAAAAATGGTTGGAGATTAGAGAGAATTTTCTCGTTTCTTCAAAGGCAGTTAAAAAAAATGCCGTCAAAAAGAGACCAAGGCCGATCGATGCAAGGCGCACACTGCTACTGTGCATTGACAATAATAATATTATTGAATCCGAGAGGCTAAAAAAATAGTTCTAAACATTACGAAAGAGAGAATTCCATCGTTTCCTGGACCAATTGAACTTTCTGCTCAAAGGTCGTGTCCTCCGCAATGATTAGTTTATTTATAATTTTGTGTACTTCTTTATTATTTATTATAAGTTTAAAATATTTTAAAAACTTGCTTTATATTTTTAATTCAAATTTTTACACATGCGATTTTTTTCTGTGTTCAAATTTTGCTGAACTTGGAAGAATCTCTTGAATCCAATATTTCAAATGCTGTTTAGAATATTTCGCATGCAAATTTAATTTTTGTATTTGTTCAACAAAATTTTGAATAAAATGTTCCAAAGTCAAAAGAGAAAATTTAAAAAAATGCACGTGTAGTATAGGAAAAGAGGTTAAATCAATCTCTCACGAAAATTATAAGCAAATATTGATTGGATTTTTTTGGAGCGGTCACTTACCTTTCTATTGATTTTAGAATATTTTTTGATTGATTTGCAAAAATGTTGCAATTTTTATTTATTAATTATAATGAGATAACATTTTTAATGATCCGATGATAACTGTTAGTTTTTAAGTAATTAATTTTTCAAAAACTTTGATTATTTAATTAATCTATTTAATTTAAGTTTTATTATCTATTTAATAATCTGATTAAAATAGTTTTTGTTATATAAATTTAAGTTAATTTTTTTTATATTTTTCATAATAAATTTCAATTATAATTTTAATTTATTGGATTGATATTTATTAATTAATAACGAATCAAATTTAGACCCGAAAATTCCACTTAAAATTTCTTTCTTTCAAATTTCGATTCCAAAGGTTAGCAGAAGTAGAAAAGAATACACTTATAATTATATTCTAATAACTGTACATCACTTATTTGCCTGAGTTCAACAAAGACTCGGTTTTTTTCTTTCTCACTTTTGAAAATGTGCGAATGTGTTCATCAGATGAATTTTCTTCAGAATTCAATTAACAAACAGGAATGTTAGATAATAAAAATTATTTTGATTTTATACCAAATAAAGAATATGTATTTATTTAATATATTCTAGAATGTTCTTTGATTTTATAAGTTTTTGAAAAATATATAAATATGAAAACTTTTTCTTTTTGCAAATATATTTTTAATGAAAATTATTATTTTCTTAAGTAATTTTATATTGTTGAAGGGAATTAAGTTTTTATGAAATAAGTGATTGTTTAAGTAATTTTATAGTTTTTCAGTTGAAATTTGTTATAATCCTGGAAATTGAAGTCTTTTGTAATATTTTAACTTACTTTTATATTTGTTCCTTAATTGATTGTTAACCCTGTTACGTGTTTGGTTTTTGTCCTGGGATTTTTTGACGAAACTGTCTTCCTCATGTTCGAAGGAGCGCGTTGCAACCGACGAGTAGGTAGATCCTAGGATGCGGCTCCAAACACCGATTGCGTCCTTCATCCTTTTTTTGGTGGATGGACGAAAAGAACCAAAGTAGTCACCAACAAAATAAAAAGTTGCACTCTTCCTGAAGTATCACAACCGAAGTATCACAAGTAAGTGGTTTGTTCGTCCGAAGAAGTTTGCTTTGAGAGCGGAGCGCGAGGAGGATATATTCAAATGCGTGCCTCGGACAGGTCTATTTAGCGAGCGCTCGGTATTCGGTGCTTTTATTTATCGGAGATTGTCTTGGGCAGACAGAGTGTTGTATTCCCACCACTTTCACTGCGATGCATACTTACCTATACTCACTCGCACCTATCACCACAACTATCCGCACGCACTTCGCTCCGACAGGTAGGCAATTTGCGCAAATCGAGTATCGCGGAAGTCCTACCAATCCTTGAAATGGATTTCAACCT
Organism: Nicrophorus investigator; assembly: GCA_963457615.1. Taxonomy (NCBI): domain Eukaryota; kingdom Metazoa; phylum Arthropoda; class Insecta; order Coleoptera; family Silphidae; genus Nicrophorus; species Nicrophorus investigator. Next base: position 6,895,404 of record OY735141.1, read on the forward strand.
TTCATATTCTTTTTTTAATTACCTGAATTATGGCAGCTTTGCTTTGGTCATGATCCTCAGCAATTTAATTCTTCAACCTTTAGTAATATTGAAGCATTTCCTAAACTACTTTCGAAATCAATAGGATTTTTGTAAATAAAAGGCAAACTTACTTTGTTAGTTCATTTATTTTGCAACTTCCCTCTTCAACCTTTAACACTTTTTGTATACAGTAATATTGAAACTGCATTCAAAATCAATCCAGGGAAGATCGAATCGAGGTGAAACAGCGAAGTTCGAGGATGGATCACCAAAGGGCAAAGGAAGGGCGCTCTCATTCAATTACCACGAACTGGCATTGCGCGAAATCGAGTTAACTTTAGAGCGGAGCCCCGATTAATTGGCGTGGAGAGAATTCGCAATCATGCAAATGCCATTCGCGAACCCTCGACGATTTTCCCTCAGTTGTAGAACACCTTTTATCATACCAAAAAATTATATAAGTATATCGTTTTTTTTGTTGGTTTATTTTCAAAATTTTATTACTTACTCATTAATAATTGGAAATTTTTACAATATTTGCAGCAAATTATCAATTATATTTTAATTATCAATTTGATCTGCAAAGGTTTTTATATTCAACTAATAATTTCATTCAGCGACAAAAAATGGTGCAAATTTCTTAATACTTGTTTTTATACAATTTGCACCAAATTTTATTTTAATAACCAACTAATATAGTTTTTGTAATATCTGAAAAAACTAATATATTTTCTTTGTACATATTTAATAATATGCAAAAGTTTTTATATTCAATTAGTAATTAAGTTAAGTTTTGGAAATTGGCTCAAAATTGTTAAAAAACACAAGTTTTTTTCTTTTTTTAACTACAATTTGCACCAATTCAATCATTTAAACATATTAAAATTATCGAAATGTCATTAGGTTAATTTGAAATTTATTGGTGCAAATTTAGTAAAAACGCAAGTTGCTTGAAAAAACAGAATTTGCACCAATATAAAACTAATATATTTTCTTTGTACATATTTAATAATATGCAAAAGTTTTTATATTCAATTAGTAATTAACTTTTAACTACAATTTGTACCAATTCAATCATTTAAACATATTAAAATTATCGAAATTTACATTTTAATCTTCCACAATATAAAACTAATATAGTTATTTTTTATGCAATATTTGATACTAATTGGTGCAAATTGTGAAAATGTTGTATAATATTTTGCCATTTACCATTCAAAAGAAGAATACAAGAAAACAGTTTGTTTGTAGCAGACTTAAATCGATAAATAATTGCGTTTATTTTAACGAATTGCTGCAAATCTGGCGAAGGTCGCAAAAAAAAAATTCGAAGAAGTGTCAATTCCGGGTACAATTCTCTACCGAAATATTTCGGTAGAGAATTTGTTAGCAAGAATCGAATTTTATCTAATTAACACTTTTATTCTCAACATTAAACTTAATGACTGAATCATGTTTTTTTTTTCTATACAATAATAATTTAAAGATTTAATAGAAGATTATGAAAATGGTGGTTAGGGGATTCCCAAAATCGTGCGTCCGTTAACCGGATTCCGATAATCGATTAATTTTATAAATAGTCCAATATTTAAACGGTGATAACAGTAATCTATACGAATATTTCATTAATTTTTCTATTTTCTTAAGAATGGTTAGTTTACTTTTTTTTTTTGATAAAACGCCCTCGATTCTTGGAAATTCTTTGTCACCATTCATTTCTGTACGTTACTCATCACTTCATTTACAAGTATTTACATTTTACCGACTCATGTTTGGTTTTCTATTATGTTATTTTAGGAAGCTCCGCGTCCTTAGTATTTACCACAATCCTGCAAATGCACAATGCGTGCAAATCCAACAACAAAATGGATTTAATCAATATTGAAATATTTTTTTCAATTCACTGATTTTCAAATTATTGCAAAATCATTTTTCACAAACAAGTTGCATCAATTAGAGAAATAAATCGAATTGGAAACGTTTTTGATTGACAGCTATCGATTCGATGTGTAAATTATACTTAAAACAAGTTGATATTTACATCGAAAGAAAGAGGACACTCGAACGAAACAATAAAAATAACAGAGAAAGGACGTCGACTTATTGAAATTATTCATACTATAGATATACACACAAAACACATTGAGGTCCGGTCAAATTTTCCACAGATTCGCGCATTCCGTTCGTTATTTGTATTCTAAAAAAAACGCACGTTGCTTCGGTATTTTCAATCCGGGTCCAATTTCCAAGATACATATTAAAAGTAAATAAATAAAACAAGAAGCAGAGCGGTTTGCAAATTTATTCAATAATTTGTTGTGTCGATTTCACAAATATGGATTGCGTCAACATTGTAGAAAGCAAATAAGATCGCATGCATTGCTGCATCCCAAGTTTTTCTTCTCTTCAATTTATATAAGAAAATAAAACAAAAATTGTATAATATGCAATGATAATTCTAATCGGAATAGAAATGTAAACATGTTCAAAAAGCAATTTGCGCATCATTATTTCCATTCAGTTCAATGATTTCCTGCTAGTTTTCATTTAATTGACACATTTTACAACTATCTGTCATTTAGAATAATTTAGCTGTCAAATTTTGTATCCATCTGTCATTTAGTTCAGTATTAAACTTTTGACAGTTTAAATAAATCTGTCATTTCAAATTAATATTTTGTATAATATTTAGATCAGCTTCTAAATGACAATTTACCTGTCAAATTCTTAATTCATTTGTTATTCAATGATTTCGTGCTCACTTTCAATTAATCATTTAGATTATTGAAATTTCGATTAACTTATCATAATCGATGCAATTGACGTCTGTCATTTTGCTTACTTGTGAATTTTATCTAAATGACTGCTTATCTGTCAAATTCTTAATCCACTTGTTATTTAGATCATACCTAAAACTCATGTATTATAGGCGAATTACAATTAGATTTTTTTATAAGCGTCATAAATTTAAAATTTACCTAATTTATAAACTGTCAAAGTGAAAAACCTTTTGTCATCGCTTAAATAATAAAAATTGTTTGTTTGTTTATTCAGTAAAAAATGCAATGGTAATTTTTTTTTACGAAAATAGAATTATTTTTATTACGCCGCAACAAAGTTGCAGCAATTAATTCCGCTTGCAAATCTGCAAAGGTGAAGACGAGAACAACAGGCGAGTTATGGAATTGCATGGAATCTAATACGTCATCTCTTTCTTTTCGTTAACGTACATAACGCGGACCGCCGAAAATAAAACATAATCCAAGGACGCCGCAGCCGTTGCATAACCGATAAAGTTTTTAATTGCTCCGATCGAAAGCGTGAATCATTCCCCCAATAGATTCCCATCATCTAAAGATACAAATACAAACAATATTTTTTCTTCTTCAAATTAATTATAAAAAATCTTTATTTTTAATTAATCTATTCAATCGCATTAGGAAGATAATCATCTAAATTCATTAGCATTAGTTTATAAATTTCAATCTGTCATTTCAGTGTCAAATTATTATGTCAAATATCAACAATATATTTAAACATGTTATTTTCGATCTAAAAAAATGTAAATCAATCGAAAATATTACGGATTACGGTGAATGTTGAAGGTGAATTTGTGTCCTTGCCCTAGAGCGTTTGACTTCCTGGTCCAAAGACCCACAAAGTAAAGCAATTATGTATTTTTTTTTTGTGTGCAAGTTGAAATATACTAGATTATTCAGGGCATATCTGAAAATAATTATCTAATCGTGTTTTGTAGTTATTACAAAAGTTGGGAGTTGAATACATCTGCTGCTATTTAGAATATTCAGGAATGCCATGAGGTGTCCAAAGAGATCTATGATTGCGACGTAGTAGAATACCAGTTAGTTACGTTTCGCGCTCGTAGTAAATGACTTGTTAATGAGACATCTAATTAAAGCGCGATTAATAAAAACTTTCCGAAAATCGAGGATATCTGACAGTAACGTGTGAGGTATTTTATTACATTTCCTTTAGCACGTACAAAGTTCATGTTAACTTAATCTACATTTTTCTTGTTCAATACACGATAACCTAACCTAAAAATCAGCTTTTTTAATCAATATTACTGAACGTAACCTAAGATTATTACCTTCTTAACTGGTTCTTAATCTTAGAAATAACCTAACTATACGATCCAAGTTCAAAATAATCTAACCTAAATTTTACACAAGTTAACCTAAAAATTAATCAGCATATTTTTAAAGTTATAAATAACCTAACCTTACTTGAACACCAGAATCTAACCTATAATAAATATAATAATTATCTTAACCTAACCTAACCTATTTTAAAATTGTAGACGTTGAATTGCAGATTGCAATAATGTTGACTTTACTCGAAGACTATAAATTTCAAGAAACTTCCCATTAAATGAATATCACTTTGCTGCGTAATAATTTATAATTAGTTTAACTTTAATTACATTATATTCATTCGGCCGTTATTTAATGAGATAATTAAATATATAGTAAAGCAATTTCCGTAAAAATGTTGGCATCTTTATGTGTTATGCAACGCACTAATGTTGCTACGCAATTAAAAACAAAATGTAAATCGTCGTGTCAAAAAATTCTTTGTGCGATCATCTTTGTTTAATATAACTGATTATTTTTTTTTTGTAAATAATTTTAACGAACGATTCGTGTTTGTTTTTGTTTGTATAATTTTGACCTAATTTTTTATATTTAGGTAAAAGGTTAAAAGGCCGTTAACCTAATTATTTTTGTTTGTTTTAATGATTAAGCAAAAACAATTCATTAAGTTGATATCGTTTACACAAAAAAAAATGTTGAAGATAATTTAATGTTTTAAGAGGTTTTTTCTTTTAGTGGTTTATCAACCATTCTATTACTTTAGGTTCTAGTTAAACTATTCGATAATAAAAAATCTTGTTTCTGGAAATTTACAATTTTTGCGTTACATTTAGAAAACGTCTTTAAAACATCGATATTTTTTGTTTCTATGGAAAATTTGTAATTTTTGTGTTCTGTTTAGGAAAACGTCTTTAAACCATCAATCACGAACTTGTAAAATGTATCGATCACCCATTCAAATGTAATTATTTGATAATAAAAAATCTTGTTTCCATGGAAATTTATAATGTTTGCATTCTGTTTTGTAAAAAGCATCAATTATTCAATGTTTTTTTGATCTTGATTCAATGGAAATGTACGATTTTAACATTAATTTTGGGAATACAACCAAGTATAAAACTCGTTTAACTATTCGATATTTTTGTTATGTATGGAAATTTACAATTCTTATAAATTATGTTACTGTATCTTAGCGACGCTCATCGATCCCAACGATTACGCAATGTTTACTCATTGAATTAAGAAACCTTGCGCTCCATTAAAGTTGAAAGTCCACATGTTTTTTTTTATGTATTTTTGTTAACTGCTTCTAACTAATTTTTCCACCGTTCCCAAACAAATCTTTTTTGGCACCGAATTTGCAAGTTAACTGTTTGCGAATTCAATCAATTTCGGCAAACCATTAAACTCCGTACACAGAGCAAAGATCTGTTTGTAGACACACTTAACGGTAATAATAGCTTCCTTCTATATGCATCGAGTAAATTATTACATAAATAAAAAACCGTTTTCGGAAATGTTGTTCAAAATAAATAATAATAATAACAAACCGGAACTTGACCTTAATTTTCGTTAACGTGGATTTTTTATTGCGTAACTTGTTTATATTTAATGATCTAATTTGGAAATTTACTCGAAGTATTCGGTGTCGAGGAAATACAAGTTTCGCTTTTTTACGTTGTTGTTATTTTAACATCGATTAAGACAATTGGACGCGAGTTTATATAATAGGAGGAAACTTTATATAAATATATTTCATTTGCTCCAAATGTATAATAGAGAAATAAAAAAGAAATCATGTTACAGGTTTTGCATTTACATAATTCCCGACGGATGTATTCGAGTCACGGAAACGTTTCTTTTAAATTGCCGTTTTGCTCTTTTTTAACAATATCTAAAAATCTACGGGACGCTTCTTATGGAAGAATTTAACATTACTCAATTTAACATTACTTAAGTTATAATCGAAAGCCTTCACCTCTAATTCAAACTGTTTACATTGAATTTTAAGTATTGTTATTTTTTTCAGCCTTATTTAAGTTAATAGCAATTTTATCAATTAGCACTTATTTTTAATGATATATTAAATACTTAATACAAATGTTAAATAAAATTTAATGACAAATGTCAAGTAACAATAATAAACGATGTTTACATACAATAAATTATTATCTTTCAATTAATTATACATTATTATATTTTATAAATTATGAAAATACAAGATTTATAACTGAATTTACTATTTTAATGAACTAGTTTATAGAAAAACTATTAGAAATATTGGATTTTGATGTGTTTTTTAGATTATTCTGAACCATGTGTGAATTATTCATATTAACAAAAATCTATCCATTGGTGTCTTCTATAAATAAATAAATTTAAGTGTAAAAAGTCCATTGACCTTCATTCTCCAACGATTCGCCAATATCCATTAAGGAAGATTTATTTTTATTTTATATTCATTTTTGTAGGTTAGGTTTATTGAGGTTAGAATAATTAACAATTAGTTACAATTTTTTTTTAAATAATTGTTTTATTGTAAAAGTTTTGAAAGAAACTAAAACCATGTTTGAATAATAAAATAAATTTAAATACAGAATTATATTATAATATAAACCAATTAATTTTCTTGGAAAATAAAACAGCTTTTGCTGCAAGGTTGAACCATTTTTGAGTAACGCAATTAAGGTCATCAGTTCGAGTGCGTGTCAATCTTGGATTCGCTTAACTTTGCCTCCTCAAAAAAAAAAATAGTTTATTTTTAAAAACTATCGAAATTCGCATTAATTAAAACGAATTCCGTTCATTTCGACAGAAGACGTTGCCGAAACGCTTATATAACAATTATTTATTTATTTATTGTCAAAATAAGCTTACGCAATTTTTCGCTCGGTTTAACGAATTGTAATAATAAAGAAGCGAAAAATATAAATTTTATATAATCCGTAACCTCACATTCCGAGTGTTGCAACGGTCCGTGCAAAGGACCTTTGAGTATGAAGAATAAATTTGGCGCTGAGCAAAAAAAGAACATGCCATAACAATTCGTTAGTCGGAATTGCTCTTGTCCGAAACTATCAAGTCTGTTCTAATTTAATCATAACAAAAATAAAAAACAATAGAATTCTTCTCTATCTCTCTCTTCATTTATTCTTGTTTTTGTTTTGTTTCTTGTTTCGCAATCCTAGTTCACCCTGACGATAACACGCCATTAAAAATATTGTTTATTCGTCCTGTGTTCGCGCCTGATGTGCGCCTTAATTGCGAATGCAATAAACTATTCAAATTACGTTAATCACGCGCGTTAATCGAGATTTATGCTCTCTCCGTCCATTTCCGTCCGAACGAGTCCGAAGGATTTGTCACGTTCAGAAATTGCGTAGATTATCAAAAAAAAAACTTTATACGCCGCCAAAAATTTTAATCGTTATTTAATTAAACCATCAATTATCATGTTTATACCTATTACATAAACGAGCGGTTTCACTGATGTTTAGCATTGACATTTGCAGGTTAGGTTCATTGAGGTTACAACTTTAAAAGCAAACAATTAAATAATTTTTAGTCTAATTTCAAGTCAAATTTACTTATATTTTTAATACATTTGCAGGTTAGGTTCATTGAGGTTAATTGAAAATTTATAATTATAAAACGAAAAGAAATTAAATAAATTCCAGTTTACTTAAAATAAGTTATTTTTAGAAATATGTAGATACAAATATATTTTCTTCAAACATTTATTTTAGTATCAAGATTTCGTATTTATATTGTTATCAATGTGTACGTGCATAGAAATAAAATGTAAATGTTCCATCAAAATCGTTAAAACTTTAAAAGGAAATGTCATTGATCTGTCAAAAAATACTTAAATCAAGTTAAGCAAGTCAAACAGAAATGACATCTAACTGTCAAAAACCACCAAATTGATGTCAAATAGAAATGCATGATAATTCAAATTTTTTAAACTTCGCAACAAAAGTCAAAGAGATGTGTCAAAATAAGTCAAAAATAACTTTATGTGTAATTTACTCTAAATAATCTATTTAAGTAAGTATTACGTGACAAAAATAGAATTTGAATAATCTAAAATGTCAAATAGAAATGTCATTGATGTGTCAAATTATAAAATCTAAATAAAATAATCTATTTAAGTAAATATTACATAAGGAAATCAAATATTTTTAATAATGGATGAAAAATGAAATGTGATTGTGAGTATTAGTGTTTTTAATTTTTTTAATTAAAACTAAATGTTGATCAATTTTTAAAGAAAAGTGCATCAACAAACCACTCGGATTTGAGAGGTGGTTGACGTTTGTTTGATAATCTACGAGCATAATTGAATTATAAACATTCCGACAGGCTCCTTAATTTCGCCTAATGATTGCGCAATTTATCGTACGACGCGGGCCACTTTTTATGCAAATCGCTTTAAGAATTTGAATTATTCATTGAACTACCAGTCTTGAAACCATTGTATTCAAAGCGTTCATCTTGTTAACACAGAAACTTTAACGTAATACTAAGAAGTGTTTACATGAAACAGTTTTGTGGCGAACGAAAATTTTGTGCGAGAGGAATTTTCCGAAAGATTTTTTTTTCTATGTTATTCCTCACACTGGATGCGGTAGAAACCAGAGCAGAGGTGGAATTTCGTTTTGCGCAAACAAATTATTGCTCGATGCGAACGTATTATTAGGTCATTACTTACAATTTTTTTTCTATATAAATTTTAAATCGATTTCAATAAATCGTTTAATTATTTTACAACTAATTGTTTCGTAATTACATGTTTTCTTTGATTTCTCTGAAACGATGATACAAAAAAAATCAGACAAGACATATTAGATTTGTCTTGTCATCTTTAAGTTGAAATAAGCTATAGGAAAGTAGTAATAATTAATGTGATATTTGGAAAATAATTATGTAATGGCAATGAAATAAGAAATGGCAAAATCTGAAAAATTGTTATTTAAACTTAAATTCAACATATATTTTTTTAACTCAGGTTAGTTTCATTCCTATCAACATTTAAACATGTATGTAAATTTCAGGAAAATTACATAATTTATCTAACAATATCCTCTTAGCGTTACATTGTAAATACCATAGAAAAAATACAAATAAGAAAAAGAAGTAATTTTTTCGAAATTTGAATACTTGCGAAAGATTATGACTGTGCACTTTCCGGTTATTGAAGTTCACAAAATGTCAAATGCTTGCGTTTTATTGCAAATCGTAAAAATATTATCTTTTCTAAAGTCGGATATTTTTTTTATAACTCATGAAATATGATTTGGGAAATACATTTCACTTTGTATTCTAATCACATTTATAATTAATTTATAGACTGTCAGATTATCACATTTCTAGCATTGATAATCCATGTTTGCGTAATTCTTGTTGTTGTGTAAGTTATCAATGATTTGTTATAAGTTTGTAAAAATTTGACACATGTCAAATTTTTACATTTTAATTTAACCATGTTTACTATGTAATATATATCTTGTGCAAGTTATTAGTATATCAATCTAAATGACACATGTCAAAATATAAAAAATGTTTGATTCTGTCAAAAAATAGAATAAAAAATAAGTGACGTAAATTTCTCGTTTTGTGCAATATTTGTGCAAGTAATGAAATATTAGTTAAAATCTGAAATCAATCAAAATGACACACGTCAAAATTTAAAATTGATTGATTCTGTCAACAGTTTGAACAAATTGCAATTTTGATATTTTAATTGCGGATTATGTAATTCTTGTAATTTCTTGTAACATTTTTAAAAATATGCCATCAATCAAATGACACACGTCAAAATGTAAAATTGATGATGTTAAAAAATTTGATGTTTACAAATTCATCTTTAATTAATGAATTTAATAAATTTTGAGTTACAAGTAATACAAATTTATATCAACTTTGATTGTTATATAATTCTTATTTTTTATTTGAGAATCAAGATTAGACGTTTCAATATAAAAAGATGGAAATCATATTGATGTGTCAAATTGACAGTTAAAAATGAGTTATTTTCGTTTCGTAATGTTTTCCGATGCGCATATGGATGCAACAACAAACAAACAAAAATAACCTACAGAATGCGTGTTATTCACGTAACGTCACACGTCAAAATATGAAATCGAAAATTATCGGTGAGTTCTTTCCAATTACATAATTTTTCCATAGAAATGACCCTGTGCGCGTCTGTTAATATTTTTCGTTTCCCAAAGTGAAGAATTTTCTCGATTGGAAAAGAAAGAAAATAAGTTGACAATATAATTCGAAACAATTAACGGGAAATGGACGCAAACTGGATTGAAAAATGACGCAAATCAGAGTCCGCGATGATTTATTTTTTTCGGATGTTATAATTACTTGAATTAAATTGAACGTTGGATGGTCAATAGGTCGAAGGAAAATTTGTACTATTTTCATCTATTTTTATGAAATTGCTCCACAGATTTGTCATATTCTGTGAATATTTCACAATAAATTAAAATTTTATTACCTTGTTTAGTCGATTCCAATAATCTGACATCTATTGTCTCCTCAAAAGTTTAAATATTCATGTATTTATTTTTACGATTCGTAAACTTTTGTGGTTTGATTTTTTTTTAATAAATATTAGCATTTTTTATTAATTTTGTTAAAAAATCACCAATCACATTGTTTAACTTTAAAAACTATTTCATCATTCTACAATTATGGTGAATAACTATTCGCTTAGAATTATTCAATACTTTATAAATACTCTTACATCTATTTTTAAAGTTATTTTCATACACGTTAAATCCATGAAATTTGCATGCTTTTAAAACGTACAAAAAAACTGTTCAGGATTTGGGAATTGCATTTGAATGGAATGATCTCAGCCGATTCGGATTTCCTCGAAATGTGTATATTCTTGTGTTCAGTGAATATTAACAACTCCAGTGTGTACTATACAAGAGTACGAGATACTTTGGTTAATTCTCAATGCACAAGGTCCATTTTCTGGTCAAAAACTGAGCGGATTTTGACCCTGAAATGGACGTGCACTTTGCGTCATCGTCGTTCCAACTATTATCGAATCGATATGGATGATTCACAAACAATACGTGAGGACAGGTCTAAGATTACTTTACAAAAAAAAATAACTGATAAAAATGAAAAAGAAACACAAACATTTGTGGTATTATTATTATTCCATTTAGTTGTACTCGAATTTTAAAATTTCCTCAAAATTTGTATTTCTTAATTTCTGCATTGCGTAATGAACTAGAAGAGATGGATGAATGTGTTCTAATTTCTTTGTGTTTCATCAATTAGTAAAATGTAATGACTTTCATAATGAAATAATCAAAGGATTTCCGAAACTGAATCGCACTTTCTAAAATCACGTAACGAAAATCGCAATTAATGAACAAAAATTGAAAAAAAAAATATCACAAAACACGATGCGTCTTCAATGCCATCACATTTAAAATGGATTCATATAAATTTTTATTTTTACGTTTTTTTGATGTTGCTTTTTTTTTTTTGGAGAAAACTAAAGGCATTAATAGAATAACAATTGGTCGTATGCAAATGCAAGACCTTCGGGAAGTCTCGAAAATTTGTTATTTCTAAGATAGATTTATCCTCGGGTTTACGTTTTGCTCTTTTCGTTGCGTAATTAAATATATTATGAGGTTTAATTGTGAAAGTTAACTAGTTTCGCGTGCTACAGTTTTTCCGCATTTTCGACCTCCACAATCCGAGAGGAAGATATTCCGTTGAATAAAACGAACAATTAGTTTGCATAAAAATCGGTTTCGATGATTTACGGCACGAACGGAAATGCATTTTCCAGGTGCAACGGCTAAGGCTGTACACGCAATTACACTTAACTATCATCGGCGTATATATCCGCCCTATATTTTATACAGGAAACTTGGTGGTGCAGTCGTTGAATCTCAGTTCAAAGTGAGGTTCCAGATGTAGCTTTCAAAGCAGTTGATTTGGATAGTTGAAAATCTCCGTCCATAAAGTAGAAAACACTGTAAATTATGAAATTACGGAAATTCGAAATTCAAGGGTATATCTATTATCGGTATTATTGGTCAGGTTGTTACTACCAGTAAAAGAACTTCCGAATTACGTAAATAAAATTGATGGACGTTTCGTTTTCTAACCAAATCGAATTAAATATAATCGATCTCCTAACATGTAAACAAAAATCCTAATGACGTAATCGCAGAGGTCTTTGATACGGTTCACCATTTGACGATCCAGTTCTTGTTGATCGTCGATGGTCGAGACCTTGAGGAGAGGTAAAATTTCGAGACGAGACTGCGATGGTCTGGACCGTAATTACGTCAATCGAAACGATCATAAGAATTTTGCACACAAACAAATCAAAATTTACAAAGAAAACAAAAAATGAAAGAAATAATTTTTTGGGAAATTTCCAGACGCGGCCGCAAATTGGAATCAAATTGCTTCGGAATTTAATAACAGTGATGCGATTCTTCCGTGTTATTATTATTCAAAACACACAGACGCGGTTCGAGCGTGAAGTAAATATGTTTTCGTAAAATATATAGAAAATTATATTGCCAAATTCGTTTTTTTTCTATTTTTTCTATTTATGTTATTTAAGTTTACCTTTGTTTCAGATAGAATTAATAACATTAAAAAAACATACTGTAAATTTTAAAGACTAGAAAAATACAATAAATTTCAAAAACTTGAAAAATACAGTAAATTTCAAAAACTAGAAAATTACCGTAAATTTAAAAATCTAGAAAAATACCGTAAATTTCAAAAACTTGAAATATACAGTAAATTTCAATTTTTTAGAAAATTACCGTAAATTTTAAAACCTAGAAAAATAAATAAATTTTAAAAACTAGAAAATCACCGTAAATTTTAAATACTAGAAAAAAACAGTAAATTTCGCAAATTGGAAATAGATAAGTAAAAAGTAGTAGATTTTTATTACATTTTTATGAAAAGTGTAAATAATTATAATAAAATAAAAATATTTAGTAAAAAAAATGTTCTTTAAATCTTGTTTAAATTAACTTTAATTTTATTATTTAGCATTGATTTAAGTTAAGCTGAGTTATTTATTACTAATTTAATTTAATTTATTGTGAAATTCACCATTAAACCAGTTTTTTTATCACGTCCATAAATATTTAATTTGACGTTTATAATGATTTAATATCTTTCAAAATGTAAGAATTGATTGATATTTGTTAGAATTTTCATGATTTCATTTTACAGAATATATCAATTTCAGTATGAAGAAATTTTCAGAATATAAATTATCTATTAATTAACATCATCGTTTTCTTTTAAGAAATTAGGTATTATATGTATTTCAATTGGGAAAAGTTTCGGTCTAATTTGAAGATAGTTTGACCAAAGACAAAAAGGAAAAAGCGATTATTTTTTCTGTGAACTAAGAGAAAGCCTCATTATTTAGTTGTTACCTGCACACGTAAATGATTACAAAAGAAGTGTTATAATAACCAGTTGATACCAGACGTCAGATATCAACCGAGTTACGCAACAAAGAAAAATACTCACATTGCATGTGTTTAGCAACGATCTTGAGTATCAAAGGAAACGGATTGAAGAATATCATCGTAGCCTATAAAATTACGCACACCGATAAATAAGAGTTGATGGCATGCGACCAAATTGAGGACCGAACGAAGACTAAGAGAGCATCCGGCCCGAGGCACGTCTTATTATAAGTCTTGATACGAATTCGTGCTTGAACTCTTATCAGCTGTACAAATACCCATCACATAACAACAACATCAGCAGCATGGGATCAACATTGCCAGCAAAATTTTCAATTCTCAATCTCATCGCAAATTTTTCGCTAAAACCGAGGAAAAACCGCTTGTTTAGAACGTAGAATGTTTCAATTTTCGTTTCAGAACAAAAGGAAAGAAGGGCAAAAACGAGAACAGAAAACCTCTTTCCGATAATCCTCGTGCAACAGGTAGGATTTGTGACGCAATTCGAACTGCACGGGGAATGCGGATTGGGTCAGGAATGACGTCAAAAGGGCGGTACTTGTCTTCTTTATTTATGGCACATCTCACGGTCTTAATTACCAAAAAAAAACTGAAATGATCGAAAAGCAGACGTAAAACGCAAAAACAATAAACTTATCGAATTAATGGACGAAGCTAGTGTACTTTTTTTTTATCATCAAGAATTCGTATCAGATTTGCAATTAATTAATTGCGGTTTCGCTCGTCCACTTTAACTACGTCCATTTGCGAAGAAAAATGATATTAATTTCTACAACTTCGTCATGCGGTCAAAATAATTAGCTTAATTAAATGACAATAATATTGATTCAAATAAATGTAGATTGTAATTATATGTTTTTCGTTTCATTGTAGATTTTTATAAACGCATCGAAAATTGAATTGAAAAAATTATTGGAAAATATTTTATAATTAAATTATTGCTAGTTTTAATTAACGTTGATATTTACATAATATTTATTTCCTTGTTATTTTTTTGATTGAATAATCAGAATTTGAAGAATAGAAACGTAATAATCTTAATTTCGGTATTAAGTCAAGGTCTCGCCATGGGATTAAATCATTTATTATTTGTATATTTTTCATTAATCAAGTTGATGGTTTTTCCATCAATAACTTAATTGCAGATACATGAATAATTGGTCCGTTTTCATCAATAGTTTGATCGTAAATCTAAAAGATTTGAGTAAGAAAATCGATAGAAGAGAGAAAAAAGATAATTAATTATTATAATTAGTAAAATAATATATTTACGAATCTGATCAATTAACAGATTTTATATTTTGTATAATTAATTATCTACATTTTATAACAAACTAAATCTATTTTTGATAGAAAATCTTTCGATTTGAATTAATTGCTTATAATAAGAGAGCACAGAATTATTTAGAATTTGCTCCCATTAAAGCTGTGTTGAATTTAATTTTAGTATAATTAATTATTAATTGCATTTTGTGCAAATCAAATTATTTGCAAAAAAAAATAATAAATAGGAAATTGCAACGGAAAAGTGGAAAGTAACGTTGCAACTAAAAAAAAGGAAAACATGTTATTGAAATTTTCCAATTATATTCAATTTTTTTCTATAAACCTGTCCACCTCTCAAAATAATTATAATCGAACACTCGTTGTTCGTTGCGTAATTGCAGTCAATTTTGCGAAGGAAAAATCAGTTTTCACAGAAAGAATCCGTGATTTTCGATGCATATTTTCGCTGGTCACGATACGCATCAATAACATCGATGCTGTGATTACAATAATGCGAAAGTAATTGACATGCAAATGACGTTAAGCGGTCTATTTTTTTTGACGTATTTTTCTTTGTCAAAGTCGTAGATACCGGACCTCGTCGTTAAAATAGAAAAAAGAACTGAAATATGATGCGCGCAATAAATAACACACATTATAACAGCGCACTTCCTTTGCTTATTTACCCATTCCGCGGTAAAAAAGCGAGAGAGGATAATTGTAATAATAACACTTTTTTTTTATCTAATTTTGTGATTTTTCTAGGAAATCGTTCAGTTTACGTACTTGTACTCTACACATTAATTACGACTAGTTATCGATGCTTTATTTTACAAAATAGATCGATTCTGATAATTGTTTGAAATAATGTTTCATTTTTTATTTGATTTTTGTTAACATTTTTCTTCATTTGTTTAGCAGTTAAAAATTACCTGATATTATTTTTTTTCTTGTAATTATTTCAAGTTGTTTTAATGAAATTTGTTATTAAAAAAATCTTAAATAAATTAATATTAATATTCCGATTGTGAATATCTCAACACAAACACAAAATATATCGGTGCACGAGGAATGAATATTTTTAAGTATAACTAAACTTTGGTAAAGTGTAATAAATAACCGACTCTTAATGCTCTTAATTTTAGCAATTAAATGACATTTATACTTTAGCACGAATATTTCCTCATTGATTTATCGATATTGCATTTTTATAACGTGTTCTAAAAAAACACATTTTTTCTTTCCTCTTTTCAATTTGCAAAATCAAAACTATGCATTATTCATGTTTTTAAAAACCAACGAGATTATTTATTCGATACCGAAACATTTACATACATTTGAAAAAATAAAATAATAATGTAAATCAATTATTTATTTCGTTATTTCGTGCTTAAGTCATAACGACTTTACAACTGAATTTCAAATTACATAAAAAGTGTAGACTGATGTATCAATATATTTTATTATCTTTTGTATAATGAATTACATTTTATTGGAATTTTATTTACTTTTTAAAATTTTCTGAAATCTCAAGGTTTTTATCAACATTTTGTAATAGAAGCTTTATTACTGATATGGACGCATCATAGTTGCTATGACGCTTCATGGTTGCTATGGACTATTTATAGTTGATATGGACGCTTCATGGTTGCTATGGACTCTTTATAATTGCTTTATGAATAGAATGAATGAAAATACTTATTGAGTCATTTTAGTATTTGCAACTTAAAAATTATTGAAAATTTATTTACTGTCATAGAGCAGACTAATGTATTGTGCAATTATATAATGTTTTGTGTAAAATCAATTACAATTTTTGAATAATTGTGTTTACTTCTTAAAACGCACGTGATTTCTAACGAAAACATTTATTTGCAGGTGTATCAAGGTTTCTATGTACATCTTTCTTTATAGACAATTAATTGTTCATGCATTTTTCAAATAAAAATATATGAAATAAATTTGCTAATAACGCTTCATGTAGCTATGGACTCTTCGTGGTTGCTAAGGATTCTAAATAGTTGCTTCATGGTTGCTATTGACATCTGTTTATTACTGTAGACGCCACGTGGTTGCTATTTTTAACTAAATTAAATGTAATTATAATTAAGTAATAAATGATTTTTCTAAATACGATCGACAAACATTGTAATAAATGCTTGTTGATTTAATATGTTTACATGTAAAAATGAATTGTTATTAATATATTAATTGTTTACGTGAATACTATTTATAATTTACTTTGGTTGTCATTTGAGCGGAATATTTTCATAATTAATAATATATAATTAATATATTTTTTCCAATAAATATTTATTCATAAATAAAATTTTTGTTACTTAAATAATAATCATTAATAAAGCAAACAACAAATTGTGAATTAGAATCTTGTTGAAACTCTGAGGTTTTGTTATTGCTCGGTCGATGCAATGCAGCAAACACTTTGACCCTGATCTAAAATAAGTACGGGCATTACATACATTGCTTACAGAATCGTTATCGAATCGTTCTGACATTGCTTCATTTTCCTTTTCTCTTCATATATATTTATTTATTTGTTATGCCGATGAATCTCCTCGTTATTCGTCACGCATTATCGAATATACAATTAATAAGCGAGTTCACACAGATTGAGCAATTAATCACGGATTAATTTGCGGCTCCGAAAATAATAAACAGCCGAGAGATACGGCAGGCGGTATCATCGCACTTTGCAGAGGAATAAATCTACTATGGAATAAGCAACCCGCGTATTTGTGTATTTTAGGCTTTCGCAGCAGATCCATTTGCAATCATCTACAAACTTGCTCTGATCTCAAGGCAACAAACTGATTATGCAATGACACCCGATCCGACGTAATTAATCGAATGTAAACATTTGGATAGGACACGCGATTATGCAGAGATGTGAACGGATAATGCAGATTATATGTTGTTAGGAAGAACAAATTTATTTAATAATTAATTAGAAACATATATTTTTCAATTTTCAATAAACATGCATTTTTTTCCTTACTATCAACGCATTACTGTTGCTAAGGACGCTTCATGGTTGCTAAGGACATGGTTGCTATGAACGCCTTATAGTTGCTATGGACGCTTCATGGTTGCTATGAACGCCTTATAGTTGCGTCCATAGCAACTATAGATGCAATGGAGACAATTATTTATTTTTTCAATTTTAAAAATCATTTCAATATTAAAGGAATATTAATTAAGAATAAATTTCATAATTAACAATATATAAAATAATAATAAATACACATTTTTAATATCTAGAATAATACCCGAATTATAATTATATAACTAAAAGAATGAAAATTGTTAATTTTAAGTAAATTTCGTAATTGAAAAAATATTATAAAATTGTAACGTACCGTGAAAAAATATGAAAATGTCCCACTGATGTTTAAACTCCTTCAACTTGAATTTATTCAGTATCATAATTACTTCTGCAAATGTATTTTGCGCTTTACATTGTCGCACCGATATTAAAAGTGAACTGATTTGAATCAAAATATTGAAGAAATCGATTTACACACATTTTTTATAGAAATTTAAAAAAACTGTATTTTGCATCGCAGGAATTTACTAAAGAAATATTTTATGCTTCCAACATTTCTCTTTAAGTTGAGGTGTGAATTCTTATGTGTTCGTTTTAAAAAAACTAAAAAGTAGTTACTTGTCGAGTAACTTATGAAGTATATCAATTGAAAATATTATTACTTATAATAACGTTTAATACAAACAACTTGTTACTTGACAAGTAAATTAAACAGCATATGTGCGTAGCTTGTTTCAAAATTGCTTTCGCTTCTTGCATTACTTATTATTATGATATTAATGCAATAATGAAACGATTAAATGGATTTGTATTGCAGTAGAATCATAAGGAAGAATGTATTAATCAGTGTTTGGCTTCACTTATTATTAGGAAATCACGTTACAATTGTTATCCTAAAACTGGTTGTCCACGCCGTGTCTAATGGGAAATTCAAATGCGTGAATTATTCAAATGCGCTTGGAAAATCGCGTAAAGAATAAACAATCTTGCGGCGACCTCCGATCCTACACAGAGGAAGAATTTATATAATTCAATTAGCAGACACTTAAATATCCTGTACGGAAATCAGGAAATCGATACAATCAAATTGCATCTCTATAATTCTTCTCTTCCTTATTATCATCACTTTAATAACTATTTATAATAATTAACACTATAATCATATTATAAGATAATTTTTTCTTCTTTAAAATAACTTTTAACTCGCCTTAATTTAAATTAATTGATGACCTTGAGAAATATTCTTTTGAAAACTAGAGTGAAACAGTTTGGGCAATAAGCGGAGATTAATTCCGCGCACGTTTTCAGCTTGGATTACGCCGCGTGCCCCAATTTTCCCGCACAAACGACCCAATTATGAATTGGAACCACTGATTTCTATTTTTTTGGAAAAAATAAAACAATTTCAAGGTTCACAAAATTAAGCTGCATCCACAATATTTTTTTTCAAGTACATCTACAGTTTAATGTTTTGAAATTTCTTTCTGTTTCTTTTATAAAATTTGTAACACTTTTTGTAAATTCTGATTCTTCAATCGCGTCTGAGATGATGCAAAAGAGGAAGTGTTATCGCGAAATTCAAAGATTGCGCCGGACACGCCTGTGTGACTAGCAAATTTGTAATTGCAATTAAATGCAATATTTATAGCAGACGGGCGATAATTGATGCGAGAGCGAAAAAATAAATAAATATCTGCAAAGAGGCGAGCAAAGGCCGCAACAACAGACGAATCAATGAATCAACCAATTGAACTAGACACGTTTTATTAATTTTTAAAGTAATAACAATTTCCAAATAATAGAAATGGATGTGGAAATGTATAATAAAAAAATAAATCTACTTATCTCCGTCATCTTCGATAGCCTTAAAGTTATCCGCGATGACCTCGTAGATGAAGAAGTCTCCTCCACGAAGTGTTAAAACCAATATGTGGACGAGCCTCGCCAAGGTGGTGCAACGCAGAATGTAAGCGAAGCCCTTGCGTTCCCAAAACATGGGAGGCCCGAAAGCTTGGGAGTCGAACATGTAGTACTCGTTTTCCCTCCTCTTGGCAAACGCAACTATCCTTCGCACTTTATTTCTATTAGCACAGATGACTCCAGCTCTATAGTAGAAAGACTCGAAGAAGTAGCGCAAAGCTTTGTACAAGTTGAATTTGCGAGGATGATCCAAGAACATAGTTCCCTCCACCACAGGTTGATAATGGATCTTGAAGTTGAATGGATAAATGGAGCAAGCTTCTATAAGATCATCCATGGACAATTCGTAGTTTTTATCCGTAATATCCTTAATGCATTCAGAGAAGTAAGCATCACCATAACGCAGGATGTTATCAACGACAGTGCTATTCCATTCTCTAAGATCGTAAATTCCGGTCATCCCAATGGCAGTAACAACATTAGCTAAAGTCTGTTTTCCACGATTTTGCACCTTGAATTGCCTCGCAGATTGGTGCAAAGTGCCGGTCAAAGAGTACAAATCATTTGCGTATTCCACGTCCCAATTGAACCATTTGGTTTCAGCTTTGCCACGTGTCTCACCGCTGGCTGTCTCTTCGGAAATCCTTGCCCAGGGATTCGTGTGCAAGCACATCCAACTCTCGCGCTCGTGGAAAGGCTTACCTAACTTCTCTTCCTTAGCAGCTTTCAATCTTATATATTCTTGGATCTGCTGCGAGATGATCAAACTTCTCGGAGCTTTGGACACGTTGATCACTTGGAATGTATAGAAGGTGAACTTGTTGATGCCAGTTTTCGTCTTCAGGTATTCCCGCATTTTCCGCATATTTTTGAAGTAAATCCAACCGGCCTTCACTGCTACCTCCTTATCATCCGGTCCTTTCAGATTGGCACCGTAACATTGAAAGAGATGCACAGGCCCATCGTTGTTCTCATCCAAATATATCACGTAAGTTCCTTCCTCCAATTGCACTATACAAAATTTCCTCTTCCTCGTCACGTAATTCAAAGCTTAAACAGAATTCAATCAACTAATTAAAAGATGAATTAAATTAAGATATTACCTATTTCCAAGTTTTTGGATTTCTTGTAATCTGCAATCTTAATAATGGTTATGATGATGTCGAAAAAGTGCTTTCCGACTAATATATTTCTGATGGTCCTCTTCCTCGCTACATCCAAGTTATCTGCGTGCACGTAAACGTTGTTACCAATATCGAAAACCCTATTGACTGTTTTGGTATCCCAAACGATTATGGGTTTGTTGATGACCATAAGGCAAGCCGCTATGCAGACGAAGTGATCCTCCATGAGTTCCACTTGATTAACGCCCGGACTGGCCAATATTTTCGTCCCCTCAATCACCTGATAGTAACCCTTTGAAGTATACCCAATGATATTCTGAGGATCGCCCTCCTCTTCATCGGAAGGTTTCTTATCCTTCTTAATTTCATCCTCGCCTTCCTCCTCACCGTTATACTCCTCAATATCATCTTCTCCCTTCTGCTGAGCCATCATCTCATCAGCAATCTCACGCTCCAGACGCGCCAAAGTCTTATCCCTATCTGGATACACCCTGGAAGCCTTGCATCTACTCATGATGAACCTAGTGTAATCCACCTTTTCAATAAGTTCTCTCTTGTTTTTGTTGAAGAAAATCCTGATGCATAGATCGTGCATGTTCCTGAACCTTGCAAGACAAGCAAGTCCGTTTGGGCCATCATCCAAACCCAACTCGTTGCAAGCGAATGGATCGAAGAGATAGAACAAACCGTTCCTCTGGAAGGCAGCGCAAGCGTACATCTCGGTAATGATGATCGCCCATTCCCTTTCATTTACCAACAACTTTCTTAAAGCGGATTTCATCACCGACACCTTCATGGGAGCGTCGAAAACGTACTCGACTTCTATCGCATAATCCGTGTGTCCCAAAGACACCTTAGGTATATCCAATCGGGCCAACTGTTCGAACTTGAATTTGGCCTTCTTGTATAATTGGTGACCGGCGGTGAGGATGAAATCTATGACATCCGTGGACCAAGTCCTTAGAGCGTACTTTTCTCCGACAGCAGAAGCCATCGCGCACATGAACGGAGCAATATACTCAACTTCGGCACCGAAATCAGCAACCTTTTTGGTAGCCCTGACCAGTTGAGATCCATCTGGTAGATCAACAAAGTTTGAAGGACGCTTCAATTCTTGAGATTGTGTTTCCCTTAGCAACTTCTCAGCTTCTGCTTCACTTAATTTAGCTGGTAAAGGCGTTGTAACAAATACAGGTTTAGCCAAAGTCAACATTCTGAACTCCAATTCAGATTTATCATTCTCCTGCACTCGCTTGGATAAATTATTTACCAGTTTCGTGGTGAGCGAGTCCAAATCTTTGAAACGCATCAAACAAGCGTTTCCGGGATCCTCGTTCTCCATAACATTGCCATCGCTGTTGCAGTTGAAAGGCTCAAACAGATAGAAGAGGTTTTTCTTGAAAAATACTGCACATGCATAGTAAGGCATTATGACGAAACCGCAGTCTTCTTTATTGAAGACGTGCATTTCGAGAAACTGCTCCAGCACTTTTAGACCGGAAAATATATCGAAAAGACCATCCCCTATGTAAGTGTTGAAGATCAAATCAACCGTAGCAAAGAGCGTGTTCTTTTTTAACTCGAATTTGAAGTCCTCGATGCGAATGAAGCTAGTCTTGTATTGTCCGTAGAGTTCTTTACCAGCTTCAAGAACAAAATCCACTGTTTTCGAATCCCAGCGATGCAGAGGAACTTCAAGAGCGTAGGCGCTAGCCATGATGCAGCAGTAGGGTACCAAGAGATTAATATTTATGCTACCAGCTACGTTGATGGCATTCGTTTTTCCATGGAGGATTTGTAAATCATCTCCAACCTGTATGTAGTTGCGTCGTTTCTCGTACTCCTCTTTTTGGTCGTCTTCATCGATGATAATCTCTCGGTCATCCGCCGTTTTTATAGGTAATTCAAGGGCGGGAAGTATCTTGTAGCAATACGTCAAGTCGGTGTTGATCTGCAATTTTAATTAATTATTTATTTACATTTCATTTTTTAAATGATCTTACGTAATGTGTCGTGTAACATGGATCCAATTCGCCGGAAGTAACTTGAGACATGACGCCGTATCTGCTGCCATCATCGCTGCCTCCTTCACCTTCCCCTTCTCCCAAACCTCGTACTATGTAATGGCCGACACCTCCTTCATCTTCACCCGTATCCTGGAGCTCCTTTTCCTCTTCAGTCAATGCGTAAGCATCTAAATCATCGATAGCTATCTCCTCTTCATCGTCAGGTGATGGTTTGCGAGGAACGATCTAAGAAAAAATATTAAAATATTATTGTATTAAGATTGCAAATAATGTAAGACCTGTGTATCAGAAAGACTAGGCGAATCTAGATCTACAACGATTTCGTCCTCGGATTTTCTTGGTTGGATCTTCGGGAGAAACTTCAATTTGGCCTCAAGAGGCTGCAACACGTAGCTATTCAAACTCCCAATATTGGAACCAATTTCTATAATACTGGATTGAACCGCCGTTCCAGCCAACAGCTTCTTCAATGCGTGCTGATTGCAATCCGCATGGATCGGTTTCTCGATTGCCTTCTTCTTGCTTTTCCTCACTTTGTGCTTCTTGAAGCACTCGAGGGGGATTTCGTGCATCGGAACAGTTTTTGGAAAGATTCTATTGTAATCGGGATCTCGGTTGATCTTCAGTACCTTCAACGCGTGCAGATAAAAAACGGCGTCATGATTCTCGAAGTTCATGAGAACTGTTTCTACGAGCGTTTCCAAATCTTTGTTCATGGAGACGATGGCAGTGCCGACGCGGCATTTCAGACCCTCCTTGTTCCGGTTGTACGGATCGAAGAGGTAAAACATATCGCGTTGCTTCCAGATGGCGATGTAACACTTTCCGATCTGCACGATGGCGTGAGAGTTCTTCTCGAAGAAGGAGGTGAGATGCTCTTGGAACATGCACGAACCCTTCTTGAACATGAAATCTGCGAAGCGATTGGTGTAGATGTGCACTTCGATGATGTACGGTCCGACGGTGAATACGGCAGGGAGATGATCCAAGCAAAGATCGCAGCAGCATTCAACCTCCATGCAGAGATTATGCAATTGATCACCAATTAAAAGAATCTTATCAACAGTCTTCCGGTGCCAATTACTTGGTGGCGTTAATCGCGAATAAACCAAAGCTACAGTGGACATGGCTAAAGCTTGCTTATTTCTCGTAAAGCCAAAACAGTAGTCTCCTAATTCGTATGTCCCTTGCACAACAGCTTTACGTTCATTGATAATAATATAAGTGTGCAGATCCTTTTGGTAAGGTACAATGTCCTTCTCGTCTTTATCGCACACCTTCAGCAAGCGAATCTGGCAGATGTTGAAGCGACAATTCTCCAATTTAGTGCGATTCAGCAGCATAGACACTAAACCCTTCAGCTTAGGTATATTAGCCAAAACCGCTTTACCGTTTGGATCTTCATACAAATTCGCCTTTCTAGCATTAGCATCAAAAAAGTAAAAGCTCTTCGTCCTCCTCCAAATCAAACAATCCGAATGCTCCGTGCGCAGAATACAGGCGTCGTACTTCAAGAAGAATATTGTCAATCCACGAGTCAAATTGTAGATCTTTTTATCCATGGAACGCGCTAAACCTTTGATCTCCGGATCCAAAATTTCAAATTTAATCTTTTTATCGCCTAAAAAAAACTCATTGAAACGAATACACAATTCGAATAACAATCATTACGGATAATCATAAATTTCTGGATTTCATCCACGTTGATTTTCTTTTTATCCTTCCCCATGTGCAGCTCTCCTATGCTCTCCAAGAACAAATTGTTTCCCAATTCAACAACCTCATCAACGTTCCTCGAGTTCCACAGCTTCGGTCGAAATAGTTGCGAATAACAGAAAGCCGCTACGGGCATGCATATACCCTGATTGTCTCTACTAATTTTCAAGAAGCTGATATCACCTAAAATATTTAGATAAATGAAAAGTTTCAAATTTTACTTAAAGTAAACAGTAACCTTGATGCAGCGTCCCTATGGTTGATTTATAGCTAAAATCGTCCACTGTGCGTTGTTTGATTTTAGTGAAGGAATGATTCTCTAAAGATCCTTTCTTAAACTTCTTCGCCGCCTTCTCCAAATGCGCGTCTCTAATAGTTTGCACCAATCTGCTGGTTACAGGGAGATCGCACCAGCTCACATCATCAAAGTGGAGAAGATCTTTATCGTTCACTGAAGTAGCCGACGATGCCTACAGTAATTATATGATAGTTATGATAGCAGAAATTTAATAAATTGTAATAATAATGGCTTACAAGTGACAACAATCAAGAAGCGCCATCTTACTTTTATATATAAAAACAACAAAACAAACTTACGTTAGAGATGAGCTCTCCGTATTTCCCCAAAATAACGTTGTCAGACATATGGGTGCTTTTGTTTTCCATGAGGATGCTCGGAACGTAACCTTCGCCATGACTCTGGAACCAGTTCATCTCTTCCTCGATGATGATCTGGTCTTGGAACAACTCTGCAAATTATTTATTATTTCCCTATTTAAATCATCGAATGCATCAATAAATACGCTGCTCCTGCTCCTCCAACTTCTTTTTTTTCTTCTTCTTCACTTGACCATCTTCGTCCTCGTCGCTTCCTTCTTTTTCGTCATTGATGAAAACGCCGCTCTTCGGTTTATGAGCTGCCAACATCGAATCGGTCTGAGGAGGTGGATAGGTGGCGCTGGGCGAAACAAACGAAGGTCTGACCGGAACCACCCTGGCCCTGCTCACTTCCGGCGACGTAATCTCCACCTTTTCCGTGATCGAAGATAATATCGTTGGACTGGGAACCTTGACCACCCCGTAATGACAGAAGTTCTTGTCCTCCAACAGTTTCCGCTCCCTTTCCACCTTCATCTTCCTGAACCCGGGTAGATGCGGAGGATAGTACTTCGCTCCGGGAACTCCCAGGTAAGGCAACCCATATTGCAGCCGAGTGCTGACCGAAGGTTCGATCAGCTCCACCTTCATGGGCGGATCGACAACCTTTATCTTCAACTTCTTGTTAGCATCCCGATTGTGCGGAATCACCGGGTCATCCTTCAGCTCGCACACGTGCTCCTCACTAGCAGAACTCAACAGATCACACTTGATACACAATCATTACTTTACCTGGCCTTATCCAATTCGGTGAAGGAGTATTTCGTCTTAAACGTCTCTTGAATCCCTGTCTGCTCATCGAACGTATTCCTGCAATCATCATTTAAAAAAATAATCAAAACTAATACAAAATTCAAATAAATTTGAGTTACGCGATATCGAAAGCGTTCGTGATCTTCCTCTGGGTACCCATGTTTTTCGCTGAAAAGAAATTTGCTTCAAACGAGAAATTTTGATGCGCTCAAATTTTGACACATTGAAATCAATTAAAGCCGCGTCGCTTTGGCCGTGAAAAACAAAAACAGTCAAATTACACTTCAAAATTCTTTGGTGAAACTTAAATTTTAGTTAATCTATTATGGCGTAAGTTTTCGATTTTCTCGTTACATATTCTTTTGATTATTGTTTGTATCGCAGAATTAGGAGGAGGAAGAAGCACAGGCCAAAGGTGGAAATTGTGTATCCGCCTTTAACAACGAAGACATGGATTCCACCTGATCAGAGGAAAAAGAAGAAGCGAAAGCCTAAATGGGTGAAACCTCCAGAAATCACATTGAAGTTGGAAGTTTCTAATCTGAAGAAGATTTGGCACGCCTACAGGGTTATTGCTGGTTGCGGAGTGCTGTACGGGCATTATGGGCAAACGCATTGCAAATTCCTATACACCTCCAATGGTCTGCAGGGACCGGCCAACTGCGTTATAGCTATACTATTCTCGAAAATCTCCAAATGTCCTCACTGGGACGCCTACACTTTGGACGAGATTCTTAATGTGGGAGATCGGTATTTCTTGGAAAGCAAGAAGTTCCACAAGTGCAAGAAACTGTTGCACATTTGTGACCTTAATCGAGATCTGTACATTTACGAGCATAAGATTACCATTGACTTTAAAGGTAAAAGGTGGTATAAGGGTTGGGTGCAGGTGGATCTCAAGGAGAAGGAAAACGAAACACTGAAGCATGTTATCCAAGTGTTCTTCGAGAACAATGAGGCCGGAGTGGTTTGCGTCGGTGAAAAATATTTCGCCATTTGGAAATATGGTAATAGTTTTCAATCAAATTTGCGAGTAGTTTATTTATTGTAAATGTTTCAGAAAAGGGATTTTATCTTTTTGATCCCACCGAGCACGATATTAAGTGTTTACCTTGGATGGGTTTGCCTGGTCAAGGTACAAGTTTCTTGATCAGATTCCCGCACACCGATCGATTGGTGCAAATCTTGGAGATGAACCTGCCCACCGTTAACATCAACTTCGATATTTGCCCGATTTCCATTGAAAGATTGGTCAATATCAACACCAATTATCCGCAGTGTCTTGAAGACGCCAATTTGGAAATACTCGACCCGGTGCTTTCAAAGAAAGGTTTGTTGTTTCTAATATTTTGATTGATCTTGAAATTAATCATTTGACAGAGGAGCCACCACCGCCGGAACCTGAACCGGAACCTCCTGAAGAATTGCCCAGCGATGAATCGGAATATGATTTCGATGAGGACGATGTTGACGAAGGGAAACCTGCCACTCCACCTGAACCACCAAAACATACCGAAACAGCGGCGGCAACCAAACCACCTGCTAAACCCGTAAGTCCTCTCGAAGAGAAGCCCAAAGATGCGAAAATTAAACCGACGAAGAAGAAAGGTACCGAAGTGGATCCGCACGCTATAGGACCTTTGACCGAATCCCAAACAAAGGTGAAAGATGAGATGTACGGACCTTTAACGGAATCCCAGACAAAATTAGAGGAAGAGCACAAGGAGAAAGTGGCTAAATCAAAGAATATACCCGGTCACATTCCAGTCGATTCCGCAACTAGAATAAAAAACTTGAGGAATCCGGAGTTCGGTCCGTTGACCAAATCACAGACAGTCCTTCCCAAGACCAAGAAAAAGAAGCTTGTGGATAAACCGATTGCTGAAGATCTAACCTTCTACACATGTTTGATTTTCATGTATTTAGTTGACTATTTTTTTGAATTAATTCTTTTTAGATGTGGAGCCTCATATAATAGGAATTTTGATGGCGGATTTGCATCAGGATGAGGAAGAATTTGAGATATGTAAAGGGAAATTGGATTTGCCAAACGCGTTGGCCGCTCTGACGATGCTGAGGGAGCACAGAAGCTGCGAATGGACCACAAAAATTGTCAACAGCATTCTGAAATTGGGTTTCAGGATTTGCGTGGAAACGTTGAAGCAGTTGAAGCCGTTGAATCCGCCTGTGACGACGAAGAATATCATAAAGAAGGTTGATGTAAACGATAACGCCTATAGTGTTGTTATTACTCAGTACGGAGCGGTGGGAAGATTGAGTAGTTTGGATGATTCCGTTTTAGATCTTTTACCTGCGCTGAGGGAAGTTTTGAGTGATTATGATGCTGTAATCGTTAATGGACCTTTGGTCTTGGGTATATGGAAGGAGGGGAATAAGTATTATCTGTTTGATCCGGTGGAGAGAGATCCGAATGGGAATAAGATTATTAAGGAGATTAGGGTCGGATCTATTTTTGAAGCTGTAGACTATATTTCGGGGGTTGCGTGCGTGATGTGGTTCAAGGATTTGAAGGATTTGGTTGCGCACTATGTTAAGAACGTGGATAGACTTCAGAGGCGCGATCAATTTATTCTCTCAACTGTTGAGATTAACAAGTATCAGGTGTTGCCTGAGAACTGGAGAAACTTTGTGGCCATCGACGTGGATAGATGGCTGCTCCGTGGTAACTTCAGTCAAGCCGATAGACGGTTCAATAGGACTTCAAGGAATACTCAGTGCACTGCAACTGCTGCCATGGCTATAGTTTATGCGCATTTGGTGCCTATAGCCGAGTGGACTGCAAATACAATCGATGATGTAAATTTATTGCTAATTTTGAGTTTCTCATATTCGAGTTTGTTCTTAGGTCATAACTAAAGGCGATGCTTATTACACGGAATGCATAGAAGCTCTGAAGAAGAAGGAAAAGTTTAAAGAACCAATGTTGCTCGTGGTAGAATTACTCACTGAGTTTATGGTTGATGAAAAGTTGGTTTGCTTGGACATTGCAGAGTGCCTTATGAACGGCTACATTTCTTGGTCGGAATCTTGCAAAGTCTGCGTTAATCTACAAAAGGTCAGTTCTTTAGTTATTATGTTTAACTTAACAATAATTTAGTAAATGTTCAGGGTTTAGCGGAATTTTTCAAAGACAACGATTTCGGTATCTTCACGTGTCGAGGAATTAGCGTCGCTCTTTGGCGTAAAGGCGATTCATACTTTTATTTTGATTCGCATGATCGAAATCGACAAGGCTTCCATACTCGTTAATTATTTTCAATTTTTATTATTTTTGATTATATTTTAATGTATCGCTTTTTGCAGATCATGGAAAAGCCTGCATACAGAGAATATCAACAACTGAGAAGTTGGCTGAATGTTTGTTGGGAAATCTTGCGCCTTCTAAAATGCAGGCCCTTTATAATTTGAGTAGACTGGATGTGGAAACTTTCGATCCTCCACCTAAGGATGCTCCTTGGGATGAAGATGATTACGTGGATGAAGAGGAGGAGGAAGAATTAGAGATTGATCCAAGAGCTAGGTTCGGAGTGATGAGACCCTTATATAATTATACGCAGTTGACGAAGAAGAGAGCGATTTTGAGGGCCAAAGTTCATGAAGGCGATGCGATGTTCGGAATTGGTGCCAATAAACATACTATTCCTAATCTGGTGGCGGCGGCTGGTATGGCCAGGTTATTCAATCCTGCGACTTGGGATGTGGAGATGATGGATGATATTTTTACCGTTGGCACAAGATTGTACGAATCATCCATGCATAAATATTATAAATCTCAAGCGAGTCGTAACCTGCAGGAGGAAGAGGATGCAGATGATAACGATGATATAACTATAGCGAATTGCGCGGATAATTTTAAAATTGGCGTGAACAAAATCTCGCTAGAGTTTAGGTTCGTTGATGAAGCACCTGTGATGAAGGGTGAACAGTTTAAGGCTAGCATTAAGGCCGCATTAGAGGAGGATGGTGAATTTTGCGAGTTGATTTTGCATACCGGACAGTACGACGTTGTTATCTGGAAGAATGCTGGGCTGTATTACGTGTTTGATCCTAAAGCTAGAGATACTCGTGGAGATGTTTACGGCAAAGCCGATTGGAGTATCATTGTTACACCTGAGGAGCAATCGGAGGAAGAGTATTCGGAATTAGGCGAGGAAGAGTTGTGGGGTATGGAAGAGGAAGAAGAAGAACAAGAGGGTGAAGGTGAAGATACTAAACAGACTTACGATCAAGATATTATCAAGTATTTGGAGAAGGAGTGGATGGAATTAGCTGAGATTCAAGAAGAGGAAGAGATAAATATACGTTTCAAACATCCCCCTGAGTATTGGTTGGAAATGGCTGAAAAAGAGGGTAAAGGATATGTAATGTGGTTCACCAAAATCCGTTGTCTGCTGAAACACCTCTTCAGTAATTTACCGATGAAGGAACGTGATTTGAACTACGTTCTTACCAAAGTGGTGATTACTAATGAACCGGAGGTTAAGGACGTATACGATCCTGCGTTCGGGCCGAAGGAGGACGGTATTAGTGGGGATTGGCACGAGTTTAAGGAAATCGACAGGGGTCAGTGGATTCTGCGCGGAACCATCCATCAGAAGAACGAACTGTTTCCAGAGGGAAATCGTGGAAACCAGTTTGCGGCCAACTGCTTAATTGCTCTGGCGTACGCTTACATTTATGCTCTTCCAAATTTCAATTACCGTACTGTTGATTCTATTCTGAAGTACGGAGATCGTCTTTATACTGTTACCAAGAAGTTGAGGAAATCGGAATTGGCAAAAGTACCGGACGTGCCATTGACGGAGATGGAGATCGAGGAAGTTGCTCGCAAGGATATTTACGATATTGCAATGTTACCTAAGAGGTTTTGCATTGGGGATGAGAAGATTACTGCGCATGTGGAACAGAATTTTTGCACTGGGGAAGTGCATGCTAAGAACGTGGACGAAGAGGTGGACGTGCAGAAGGCGTTGGAGATTTTTTATGGGGATGTTAACAATCAGTTTGCGGTTTTGGAGGCGAAGGAGACTAGTGCTGCGGTTTGGCGCACTAGGAACTTTTTCTTTATGTTTTATCCTCAGGAGAAGGGACCACGTGGGAATCCTTCGGAGAATGGAGTGGCATGTGTTTTGCGTTTCAGGAGTTTGGAGGTTCTCGCCAAGTGCTTTGTCCGAGGTATGCCTAGGATCGGCAAGAACTTTTTCGGATTGCACAAGGTGTCTTTCGTTGTGGATATTTGCGAGAAGCCGGCGAGGGAGGAGATGAGGACGGAACGACCGGTAACTTTGACGGGATACACGAATTTGAAGCCGGGTATTTTCATGATCCGAGGTGGCATCCACCAGGATCATCAGATGTTTGGGCGTGGAACGAACGCGCAATGCGCTCCAATTGCTCTCGTTTCTTTAGCTATGACTTTGGTCCATAACTGCGAGTATTGGACGAGGCCTATTATAGACGAGATCATCTGCATAGGTGATTCGATCTACGGAAACGCTTTGGATAGATGCGATTTGGATTTTAATCCGTGGGAGGAGAAAATGACTATAGCGATGGCACCGAACGACTTTAAAATTGGCAAGATCAAAGTCAATTGCGAAAGGCGGCACACGGAGCAACGAGGCATTATCGACATTAAAGACCCCAGCATACAGAATCTGCGCACCGGTATTTATTCTGAATTGCATTTCTGCTTTATACATAATGAATGTTCAGCGGAGACTTGAAAACGGATCTTAATATATTCGATTTGCAGGAGTGGAGAGGTTCTTCGAGGAGAACAGCTACGGCGTGATCGAGACCGACTTCCTGACTGTGGCTATCTGGGAGATGGAGGATGAGTCGAATTACAATTACATCTACATGTTCGATCCGAATCCGAGGGGTCCCACGGGACAACCTTGGCCCGAGGACGGCGTGGCGTGCGTCATCAAGTTCGTGGAGCCGAAAGCTATGACCGATCACATCATTTCTTTGCTGGACGCGGACAGGGACGGTCAATTCCTCATCACGCCGGTGGAGATCGTCATCGAGAGGGATGGGAAGAGGAAGAAGACGAAGAAATACGGCCTTCCGAGAGTATTGATTTTATTATTACTGTACCTTTAGTTTTGTTCTCTTATTTGTGCGATGCAATTGCAGAAGCCGGACTCATCGTGCGAGCGGATGAGGAAGGATAAGCTGGGTAAATTGGAGTATTATGCGATACCCCACACGGAAATTGATATATTGAGGGGTAGCAAAAGTCAGAACTGGAAGTTGTACAGCCAAAGTTCGAGAGGGAATCAAGATGTTCCCAATTGCATCGTCTCTTACGTTATGGATAAAGTCATTCCGTTATCAAATTGGAATTGTAAGATCATCGATATGGTGTTGGATGTGGGTGACCAGCTGTACAAGGACAGCTACATTATATACAACCCGAAGGATAAGAAGTTGAGACTGGAAACGCTCATCAGGGATGTTCTGATCAAGGATATCAAGGTGAAGATATCAGTGGGAGCTCCGGTCTTAACCGCCAAATTCAACGTGCGTCTGCTGAACGAGGCTCTTCAAGCGTGCTTCAATCTGAAGAACTTTTGCATCGTGCTGGTGGAGAAGACTGCCGTTTCGTTGTTCCTCCGAGATGGACACTTCTACCTCTTCGATCCAACCGACATGGATTTGTCTGGGTCCAGATGCGAACAGGGGACCGCAGCAGTCCTCAGGTTCAACAACCTACCGACCGCCATAGATCAGCTGATCAGCAACCTAAGCGTGTGCAACTTGAGCAATGAAGTCTTCCATATAATAGTGGTGGCCATCAAGGAGATCGAGAGGGTACCTTTCGGGGCTACGCAAGGGGACGCCATCCGCCCCATCCTCGAGCCTAACAAATGCGATAAGTTGCTGTACGGCCACTACGGAGGAAAGTGAAGAAGCTAACTAATTGTCCTGT
Source organism: Nicrophorus investigator (assembly GCA_963457615.1). Classification (NCBI taxonomy): domain Eukaryota; kingdom Metazoa; phylum Arthropoda; class Insecta; order Coleoptera; family Silphidae; genus Nicrophorus; species Nicrophorus investigator. Next base: position 6,928,543 of record OY735141.1, read on the forward strand.
TAATTTAAACATTGCGTTTCTTTTTTATTTTCTTTAATAAACATACATTTAAGTACAAACACACTAATCTAAAAAATAAACTTAACTTACGCAACAAAACGTAATAAAAATAATAGAATATGCTTAGGTGCTAGTGGACGATGTTCTCGAAATAGAAGGCACTTTGTGCTAAAAATGAACATCCAATTTGCGAAACTCTACAACATTATATATAAATAACATTATTTATAATAAAAAAAAAAGAACAAAAATATCGTACATTTGTACATTTTGAGATAAAATCGCTATAATTAAACATATATATATATAATATTTATATAAAAAAATTTAATAATAATAATAATAGTAAAAGACGTGATGGCTTTCTAATTTCAGAGATGCCTTCAAGGTACAAACAAGTATTTTTTACTTTACTTTCTTCTTCTAAGGTTTACTTTGAAGCGCGCGCTTTCTGAAAGATTTTTTTCGATAAAAAATAATTTCTAGATTTTGTTAGTAAGCAACAGTTATAAATTACGACGATTAAAGTCCTCCAAAGGCTTCAATTTTCGACCGAAAATTAAACAATAATAATAAGAAGTACTAATAAATTTCTTAGACCATCACGAAAATGTATAAAATATAGAGTATGAGAATGAAAATGATGATCAAAATATTGTTATTTATCCGGTGCTCTTCTCCTCCTTCTTGTCTTTATCCTCCGTCGGGGTGTAGACGATCTCCGCGTATTCTGTTTTATCGTCGTCGTTCCTCACCACCGGCCTCAAATTCTGATTAACCAAATCCAACTCGGCGTAAACGATGCCGTCCTTCTCGTCCTTGCACTCATCCAAAGGTACCTTCACTTCATCCGTCTCCATTTTCCTTGCTTCCTCAGCAATCTCCTGCCCAACTTTATCATTCTTCTTGAAGATGTTCAGCTTCTGCTTGGACAGTTTCAGGATGTTCCTCTTCTCCTTTGGACGAGCATCCGCACTCTCCGTGTCGCTTCTGCGAAACAATCAATTATAAATCTATAAATATCTTTGTATTATAATCAAATATAAAGGGAGGTTATAATCGTTTTTTCTCTTTTCATTATCCTTCTTACGTCGCGAAAGCAAATGAAACGATAATTACATAGTCCCAAGAGCAAAATTCACTTCGTCCTGACATTCAATTATAACGTTAAAAGCTTCTCTTCGGCATTCTTAAACAAATTTCATAAACTGCCACCATTATTATATAATTTTTTGATGCTTTCACAATTTGCACAAATACTTGTAATTGTACATTATTTACTTGGCAAATTTTAAGAAATAAAATGGTGGTAATACAAATAAATTAAAAATAGTAAAATTTAAAAAAAAAGTGGATACTCACGACTCAGCCACGTTTCTCGCTTCTGAAGATCCTGGAAGAATAAAAAGTAAGAAAATATTAATTAAGATGCAAAATAATATAAAGAATTGAAATTTTAGTGGTAATAAAGGTAAGGGGTAAGAATGTTTCGTATGTAATAATAATAATAAGACATTTATTTAATCTTTTCGTCATCTCCTTAAAATTAATATATCCATATTTATATATATATTTATATATTTATAATATAAAACAATTTCATTATAATTATATAATATGTTCAAAACTTATATCCTAATAGAATTTTATTTTCTTCTTTTTGTTGTTGTTTCCGTTTCAATTTATACTTATGCTTCTTTCATTCAAATAAATTTATAAGTTCTGTCTTTAAATTTCCTTCATCATTTAAGTACGTTCAAAACATTGAATTTATTCTCAGCGACGTCCGACTTTTTAATTTAAATTTTAGCTACAATTTCCTGTTTTTTTTTCATCGCAAAATACACAAAACATAGCAAAAAGAAACCGGACGCATCAAAGTGATTAAAAAATAACTAGTAGAGAGGAAGAAAAAAAAATGATAGAAAATATCAGATACTTAAAATAAAAATGGAATGTCTTGTGTATTTTTTCTGTGGTGAAATTTGAGCAAGTTTTTTTTTAATGGATTAATTATTATAATAATTAATTTTTTGTTTGTTTGTTGTTTCCTTCGCTTATGGCAGTATTGCGATGACGAACTAATTCTAAAGTCGAAGGAAAATGAAGTGTCGTGAATCGTTTGGTGTGATTAAATTATGTAAATAATAATAGTAATAATTGTAAGAGAACTAAATGGTAATTAGAAGTAGTGGAGAGTGGTGAGATCGAGTTGGTCTCGCTTAAACTAAACTAAATAAAAAATAGTATTGGAAAATAGTGGAAGTATAATCACAATATTTCTTATCATATCAAATTTCTGCGTGAAATTTTCTTCAATTAAAATTAAAAAAAAAAAAAACTAAATTTCCCCCTCGGCGCGCACGAACACAAAATGAAAATAATAATATTATGTCTACATATTCATATTTATATATATATAATAATAATAATAAGAAGTAAAGTTGAAGAAAAAGAAAATAATAATATTAACGCAGAGAAGATGAGTATTATTTGATTTGAGAGCTTCCGCATTTTCGAGCTGCCGCATAAACTATGTTATCCTCATTTACACTTATTAAAAACATTTATTCATATGCAATTATCAATTATTAACTTTAAGAGCGATTAATATTTTCTGTTCTTTGAAAATCCATACGTTATGTTATATGTCTTTTGTTTTGGATGCTACGGTTTTCATTTATTTATTTTTGTTTCTCTCGGGGGTGTGCGGGGGTTTTGGTTAATTAGACTGCGGTGTCGATTTTCTTCTCCTTGATGATGGGATGATCGTTTCCGTTGATGTAGTCCTGCGAGCTGTGGTGGTGCGGATTGTCGACGCCGTCGACGTCGCCGCCTCCTGCACCGTCCGCCCCCGCCTCAGCTGCGGCCACGCGACCGTTGCCCCCCTCGCCGCCCCCCGTATAATCGATCACGTGGGCGCCTCCTAAAACAATAAAAAGAAACAAATAAAAGCTAATCGAGCACGCGCCTACTCTGTTACGTTGGGATTTACAAACAATTGCCAACTCGAAGAGAAATTGTAATATATATATATATATAGAAGAAAAAGTTGTACAAGATGTACAAATCCTATTTTGGGGTGTTTTTATTTCATTTTTTTTTTGTTCTATCCAAAACTATATAAATCACACGATGTCTCCCTTCAACCCCCTAAATACTTCCTACAGATAACGCAAATACCAAAGGAATATCTACAGGTTGCTTTTACTCAATACAGCCAGTTATAGTATAGTTAACTTCTTTCGTAGTCCCTAAGCTAATAATATTTAGGGCCCAAATTTTGGATCAATTATATTTATTCTCATGAATGATAATCTAAAATTTCATTATTTTTTTTTGTTAATTTATGATGTAATTGTAATCTGCCACACTCTGGCACAAATTAAAATAAACTGAACGGAAAGATTCCTCATCGGCAAGTTTTCAAATTAAAATATATCCAATTACAACAAAAGAAGGATAATTTTTACAGCACATATTTTATTATTTGATTTTCGAAAAACAAATCTGAATAATAATATAGTTCAAGTTTGAAATTTCTAATTGAATGAAACTAAACAATTTCCTGGAAATAAGTAAGACAGTACGAACGTAAATTGCAGAGAGTAAATAAAGTTATTCTTCTGGCTGATAAAGAGAAGTAGGATGAGGAGAGGAATTCCGAGAAACTGGAAAGTTTCCAGCGAGAGCAGAAAGGGGTCATCATCACGCAACGAGCAGGAGAAGGAGGAGGAAGTATTAAGGAAACATCGTGTTGCATATTACTCATTTCATCCTTCTACATACATGCTAAACAGTACATATAAAACATCTACAGACCAGACAATGGGAACTCTAACGAACTTGCCTTGAATTAAACACATTTCGCATTAGCTTTTATTTATTTCTTTTCCAAACAGAGAGAGAGAAAGAGAGAGAAAAAATAACCCTCCACACGACACATCTTCTAACAACAATACATCTACTGTTTCTTCACCCGTCCAAAAAATAAAATTTTAATTCAAACAACAACAACAATAACGAAAGAACAACAAGATACATACCGGGGGGTAAACAAAAGACATCATCGCACATATTTTCGCTTTTGTTCAATTCATTGTCGCACATGCAAAATAAATTCGAACGCTTTTCTTTTGTTTTAAATCTAATTTTCATTTGTTTCAGTCGCGCCGCCTACGATCATGCTGCTACAAACTACTTTGACTCTAAGCTATACGTTTAGAGGAGAAAAATAATAATAAAAATAATACTATTAGAAAGATTCGCATGCAGCTTTAAGTAACACTCACAATTTTCTATACGTTTGTGTGTCCGAAATCCGGAAATAAATTACACAAGAGAATTACAAACAGTATTCACACAATTCTTATTGCGTGTCTTATTATTATTTTTTTGATTTCTTTTTAGTTTTACAGAATATTTTTGTATTTGTTGACTTACCGGAGAAGCACCATTTTCCTTTGACTCGTGCGAAGATCACGACGAAGACGATGACCATCAAGAACAAGATTGACATGACTATGAGCACTATCGTTCCCACGCCCAAATCTACACCTATTTCGAAAACGAAAAATTTATTAATAATAATACAATTTTTTTCAAATTTCAGAATATAATATATAATTGCTAAATATTAAAAAAAAAATCTAGTTAAAAAATTGATTAACTAAAAAAATGTTGATTTTGCATTTTGTTTGGTGCGACTCACCGTACATGCTGTATCTCCTGTAAATAAATTTCTGCAATCCTTTTGATAGCGTGCAAGGATTAACGTGAGTAAATTCTGTTTAAATTGAAGGAATAAGCGAGAGCTCTTCGGCGCCGGTGATCTTACCTTCGGGTTCCGCGCTCGTTGATATCAGGACCGTGTAATCCTGAGAGCCCATATCGTTGTAAGCCGTCAGGATGAACTGCGTCTCCGTGTCCTGCTTGTTGATGGCGGCTATCCTCAAATTTGCCACGTAGTGTCCACGACCCTAATCACAACAACAACAATAACAAAATAATCAGAAGATTGCTCTTAAGGACGATTGTGAAATTAGTACCAAATCCTGGGCAGATTCTGCTTCGATCCTTCCGGTGTTATCGATGGTTCCTTCACGGATCTTCTGGCCACGGATTTCCCATTCGATCTGCGGTTTGGGATTCGCGTCGATTTCGATCGAGATCATACCTGGTTTTCCTAGTTCAAATCCGAACTTGTCGATTGGGTTTGTCAATGGGATCGGAGCGTCTAAAGAAAAATAGATAAGTTAATTTTTTGGAAATTTTGCAGGAATTAGTTGGATGATTACATTTCACGTCGAGTTGTCGAGAGGCGACGTTCTCGTCCGGAAGAGCCGGATGCGTCGCGACGCACTTCAGAAGTTTTCCGTTATCGCTGGGCTGCAAAGTCCTGGTCAGATTCTGCACCTTGGAGTGGAGATCCTCCTTGGCAAAGTCGATGATCGTCGGCATGCTGAGACCATCCCCAATGATAGGCTCATCATCTACAAATAAAAAAAAAATAGTTAATAACTTAAGGATGTGGTTAATAATTTCAAGATAGTTTTTACCTAAATACCAGCTAATGTTAGCTACTGGTCTTCCATCTCGTACCACGCAGCTGGCTTGAAGCACGTCGTGTATCTTGTAAACCCTCAAGGAATCCGTGCCTCTGCTCAAATCCAATTCAGGAGCCTTCGGAGCTTCTAAACATCGACGCAAAATTATAAACCAAATTATTTATCGAATCCTAAACTTTAACTTACTCGCTACAGTCAATTGAACACTATCTATGGCTTCTTGCGATTCAGTCTCCAAACCTAGGTAGCATTTGATCTTGCCGTTGTCCTCCTCGGTGACGTGCTCTATGGTGAACCCGCATTGCCCGGCGCTCAGTCCGGCCCCATAATACGTGACCTGTAAGTAATTAGGTAATAATAAGGGCTCAACCAAGCCGATGTTATCTGGATGACTTACTTTGTTGCGTGTTTGCGAGAGTTTGGTGTTCAGATTGAAGGAACGCGAGCCGGGAATTTCCACGCGACAATACTGCAACGGAACGCCGACTCTGCATAGAAAAGACACGTTCCTTCCTGGAAGGACTACCGCCTCCTTCGGACTTACGTCCACCATAATCGAAAGACATCCTAAAAAACACAAAAAAATAAATATTAAAAAATGTTTGCAGACAATAATAATGATTAAAAGATTTTTTTTAATCTATAACTATTTTTTTTATAAATTTACATAGATAATGTAATCTTCCGGTTATTGTTTCAGCTAAGTTTCGAAAGGATTCCGCGACTCGGAAATGATTAATTATGTACTAATGATTACAAGCCGATCGGTTAGTGCATTAAACGGTCCATCAATCATCGATCCACCCTTCGCGTCAATCTCCATTAATATCCGCAAACCCGAGGAACGAAACTGATGACCCTCGTTTTTTCTTCACATTTCCATATCTATTTTTCCCTATTGGAAAAATACGCGATACGAAATGGTGACTGAAATCGCAATAAGCTTTCCATCGGGAAATTTAAAAAAAAAATAGACATTAAACTTTATTAGTTGTCGCTCGATGATCGCGAAGCAAATTTTCGAAAGTTACGGAAATCGCATTTATCTCGCCTCCTCGCATCGTAATTGGTGCATGTATCTGATTCGGAAAAAAATAATTTTGTGCAGATATATATAAAATGTGTTCATTTCCATTTAAATCGCAACAAATTGCGACGGAGGCGTGAAAATGCCCGGCGCATCCACGCAGGGTTCGCGAATTGCGTCCTGCATAATGCAAGGGAATTAAGTTTTAACGAGTCCTGCACCGTCGACGAAACGAAGTAAAAAGTGCACATTTTTTTTATATATTATATATATAGAAATATACCTCTATATATGAGTGAAAATAAACGTAAAAAATACGCGGAAAACGCTGCGAAAATAATAAAGCAAAAAAGGATGCGGGGTGCTAGAAAAAAAAAAACTCTAGCCGGAAATTGTGAAAAGGACAATGAGAAAATAGACAACACGTATAGTGGTGGAGAATATATATATATACGAAATGCACGTTTTATACGTGCATGTTTTATACTTAATAAAAAAAGGGCTCATATATACATACATACATTTACACACGTGGGGGAAATGAAAATTGGACGGACGACTGACAAAGGGACGTTTAATGCGAGCTTTATTATCATCTCTCCCACAGAGAATGTTCCTTTTTTTAGCTACACTTTATTTTCCTTTATTTCTTGCAAAATTTATTGTATTTCAATGAAAATTCAAAGATTAATTCTATCTGAAACTTGAAGAAATGTATTTTTAATTTCGAAAAATTAGTGTCTACATTTTTGCTTATAACTCGAAAAGTATGCGAGACAGATTCATTATAGATAAACCAAATTAAAGACAAATGTTCGCTCTTTAAAATGCGTGTATGAGTATAATTGTGTCGATTAGCATATTGACATAATTCGTTGTCAAACTTGAAACATATTTTTTTAAGGGTTGAAATAATAGTGTCTTTACATTTTCGCTAATATCTCAAAAACTATGCCCGACAAAGTCATTATTGAGCAACCAAATTAAATCTAAATATTAATTCTTTATAACATGTGTATTACTATAATTGTAACGTTTTCCATTTTCGCGTAATTCGCTGCCAAACTTGAAAAAACGTTTTTCTAAGCTTTGACAATGCAGTGTCTTTGCATTTTTGCTTATAACTCAAAAAGTGTGTGCGATAGATTAATTGTTGATAAACCAAATTAAAGACAAATATTCACTCTTTTAAACATGTATATTAGTATAATTGTATCAATTGGAATATTGACGTAATTCGTTGAAAATATGTTTTTTAAGGGTCGAAAAAGCAGGGTATTTACATTTTGCTTATAACTCGAAAAGTATGTGCGACAGATTCATTGTTGATAAACCAAGTTAAAGAGAAATGTTCACTGTTTAAAACGCATGTACGAGTATAGTTGTATCGATTGGTATATTGACGTAATTCGTTGTCAAACTTAAAAATTGTTTTTTCAGCAGTGTTTTTACATTTTTGTTTATAAGTCGAAAAGTATGAAAGACAGATTCATTGTTGATAAACCAAATTAAAGAAAAATATTCACTCTTTAAAACATGTATATTAGTATAATTGTATCAATTGGAATATTAACGTAATTCGTTGTCAAACTTGAAAATATGTTTTTTAAGGGTATTTACATTTTTGCTTATAACTCGAAAAGTATGTGCGACAGGTTCATTGTTGATAAACCAAATTAAAGACAAATATTCACTCTTTAAAATGCGTGTATGAGTATAAATGTGTCGATTGGCATATTGACATAATTCGTTGTCAAACTTGAAAACATATTTTTTTAAGGGTTGAAATAATAGTGTCTTTACATTTTCGCTTATATCTCAAAAACTATGCCCGACAAAGTCATTATTGAGCAACCAAATTAAATCTAAATATTCATTCTTTAAAACATGTGTATTACTATAATTGTAACGTTTTCCATTTTCGCGTAATTCGCTGCCAAACTTGAAAAAACGTTTTTCTAAGCTTTGACAATGCAGTGTCTTTGCATTTTTGTTTATAACTCAAAAAGTGTGTGCGATAGATTAATTGTTGATTAACCAAATTAAAGATAAATATTCACTCTTTAAAACATGTATAATAGTATAATTGTATCAATTGGAATATTGACGTAATTCGTTGAAAATATGTTTTTTAAGGGTCGAAAAAGCAGGGTATTTACATTTTGCTTATAACTCGAAAAGTATGTGCGACAGATTCATTGTTGATAAACCAAATTAAAGAGAAATGTTCACTGTTTAAAACGCATGTACGAGTATAGTTGTATCGATTAGAATATTGACGTAATTCGTTGTCAAACTTAAAAATTGTTTTTTCAGCAGTGTTTTTACATTTTTGTTTATAAGTCGAAAAGTATGTAAGACAGATTCATTGTTGATAAAACAAATTAAAGACAAATATTCACTCTTTAAAACATGTATATTAGTATAATTGTATCAATTGGAATATTGACGTAATTCGTTGTCAAACTTGAAAATATGTTTTTTAAGGATCGAAAAAGCATGGTATTTACATTTTTGCTTATAACTCAAAAAGTATGTGCAACAAATTCATTATTAATAAACCAAATTAAAGACAAATGTTTACTGTTTAAAATGCGTGTATTAGTATAGTTGTATCGATTGGTATATTGACGTAATTCGATGTCAAACTTAAAAAATGTTTTTAAGCAATGTTTTTACATTTTTGTTTATAAGTCGAAAAGTATGAAAGACAGATTCATTGTTGATAAACCAAATTAAAGACAAATATTCAATCTTTAAAACATGTATAAGAGTATAATTGTATCAATTGGAATATTGACGTAATTCGTTGTCAAACTTGAAAATATGTTTTTTAAGGGTATTTACATTTTTGCTTATAACTCGAAAAGTATGTGCGACAGAATCATTGTTGATAAACCAAATTAAAGACAAATATTCACTTTTTAAAACGTGTGCATTAGTATAGTTGTATCGATTGGTATAATCACATAATTCGTTGTCAAACTTGAAGAAATGTTTTTGTAAGGGTTAAAAAATCAGTGTATTTACATTTTTGCTTATACCTCGAAAAGTATGCGAGACAGATTTATTGTTGATAAACCAAATTAAAGACAAATATTTACTCTTTAAAACGTGTGTATTAGTCTAGTTGAATCGATTTGCATATTGACGTAATTCGTTGTCAAACTTGAAAAATTGTTGAAAAAGCAGTTTTTACATTTTTGCTTATATCTCGAAAAGTGTTTGCAGCAGATTGAAAGTTGATAAACCAAATTAAAGAGAAATGTTCACTGTTTAAAACGCATGTACGAGTATAGTTGTATCGATTGGAATATTGACGTAATTCGTTATCAACTTGAAGAAAAGGTTTGGATGAAAAAAAATCATTATTAAATCTAAATAAAATATAGAAATTTGAAAAAGCGCCTCTGCATTTAAAATGATTTTATTTAATAATTGTTTTTGTAATTAAATTCCGTGAATAACTTTGTAGAGATTTCAATATTGAAAACCACAATTATTTCATATGTAAAAATAAATTATTTTATTTTTATTAATAGTAAATTGTAATATTTATAATTCAATTGATGAACATAAAGTCTGATTAATTAATGTGTGAAAAGCGAGGCAGAAATCAAGTGATATATCTCGGTAAAGTTAATGAAGTTTTCGCGATCCTGCGGAAAAGTTTTTCGCGCATTGTTTTGCTGGTTTTGATATTACCTCCCGCCGCCCTTAATGATATGGAAGAGCCAACATGAATGAATTGCGGACGACGAGGGATGTAATTCGTTTCGTTGCTTTTCCGTCGCTAATTGGATGGGAAAGCTGCTACGAAAAAATAAAATAATAAAAAGGAAGGTGTCGGTACTTGCACCAATATATGAGTGTGGATTCAAGTGTGTGTCGTCGAGTTAACGAGTATGAAATATCGACGACAGATACAAATGGCTGCCTCCTAGGATCCTAGGAGGAGGCGACGGCGGCTGCTGCTGCTGCAGGATTTGAGGCCGAGGTTATTAGAAGGATATGATAGATTACGGCAAAACATTGTTCAAGAGCGGGACCCCAGCCATCGGCCCGTCGCGCAAAACCACCCCCTCAACCCTCTTTCCTTCAAAACCATCCATCCTTCCGACAAAACCGAACCACCCCTTTATTAATCGATTCTGCGAATTTATAAAAATTCACTTTTAATCCCTTCTACCCCGGACATCGCACGATCTCACCACTTTCTATACACGATCATCATCATCATCATCATCCCAGAGTCCTGCCCTGTCCACTATCCACGTGCGAACGGCTTTTAATTATCGCAGTGCAAATGCGGAAAAGCACGCCCTGTTCCACTTCGTGCGTACACGAACAATCCACCCATTTGATCAACGATCATCCTCATTAACCACCCACCATTAAGGTTATTATTACAGCGATGCATTCGCAACAAACAGAACTCAACTGAACAAACAAAAAATAAAATAAAAATAAAATAGAAAACGAGGAAATAATCACGCTACAAACTATCCAATTAGCGCAGTAATTAGCTGATTAAACCGATCTGTCAATTATAATTATTTATATATTATATATGATACAAAAATCCACAAAAAAATGCAATTTCTACAGTTATTAAAAGTAATGAAAAATGGTAATTTCCGCACTCATAAGCATTATATAATAATATAAGCAAAGGTTAATCCAACTTAAGGAAGCGAAGCTGAAGTACCTTCACGCAATTATATATAATATTTTTTTTCATCCAAAAAGCTTATCAACGCTCCTCAGACGACGGAGGAGCACAATCAAAGCGGCTTTAGCGCACGTTTAATTTCTTACGTCGGCTTTAATAGAAAATTCCCTCTGCGTTTAAGGACGATGCAATTAAAGCGCAAAGGTAATTAAAACGATTTTTATACCCCTTTCTTCTTTGGTGCTAAGTACAGTTTTCTCTGCGACAAAATTGTGTCCAAAAAAAAAGTTAAGATGTTTGCAAGTGCTTAGGAGAGAAGAAAATATATTTATATGGAGAAGTGTGCTTATAACAGAATAAGAAAGATTTAGGCAAAGAGAGAAAAGTCAGTTTTTTAATTAAAAGCGGCGCCTCCACCCGAACCGAACTATCCGTAGGGACTTCCCCTCCTTCTCAACCATTCACGTTTGTTTGCGACGCATTTGCATAACTAATTTCGAACTGGTTACGAACGCAAACACAAACAGGCATTTGTTGCGCGATCCCAGCGAAACTAATCCACGCCGAAGACATTTAATATGACATTCCGACCGGTCCAACTAATTATTACCCCATTTGACGCTAATAACGAAACGGATAATCGCTGCGCGCACTTACATTAATTAATTTCTATACGAAAATATTCAACATTGTTCGAGTATAATTTATTAAAATAACAATTTAAAAAATAATCCATGAAATATTTAAGGTTTCAATTGTAACGCTTCTTTTATGACACTTTATAAATAAATATATTTTTTTTAATTAGTAGCGTTTATTGTAACAATTGTTGCAATTAGTACATAAATCTTTAATTAGTTCGAGCAATAATTCGAAATAAAAATTAGATCCGTTTTCAAAATATTTAAGATTAAATAAATTGTATCAAAAAGTTTATAAAACTTTAAACAATATTTAATTAGTTTAAAAGAAAATTCAAAATAAAAATTTAATTTCAACCTGTAGATTTTTAATCGATCGTTAATTCCATTTGTAAAATTAATAAATATAATTATTGACTAAAATGTTACCGAATTATGGAAATTACTACAGGATTAGAATATGTATAAAAAATGATTGACTAAGTAATCATTTTACATTAAGTTTATAATTAGGGCAAACAGTAATCGTGATATAATTGCTAATAATAATGCAATTAAAAAATAAAATCTAATGCAATAATACCGTTCATTAGCTAATGAAACCGAGCCGCTTTAATGAACATATGGAATTTCGCAAATAATAATATTAATGCGCACCCCGTGCCCAATTCATAATTCCGACTAATGATGTAAATTGGTTACAATTCACGAAACGCGTTTAATCATATCATTTAATTAAAAACGCTTCATTATTTATAGTAAATTTTCAACTAATCACATTAATTTATGTTTGTTTTTGTTAATTTTTAAATAATTATAAATAATGTGAATTTAAATCCATTTCTAATTATTGTCTATTGCTTTCTGGTTTTCCATCATTAAATATCATTTTTGCAGCGATAAAAACCGATGAATGGAAGTAAAGATTATTTTTCAACCCTCTATAATTAGATACGTATCGTTACAGCATTTTCAGTTATTAATGCCGACGTCGAGTTAATAACTGTAAAAATTCGTTTCAAATGCGATATTGCATAATAAAGTGCGACTAATTCGGGGCGACGAGACGGAAGGGCGAGCGCTGAATGGGCCCGAAATTGCTGCAGAAAATTAGCCGACACATACACACATTCATTCATTCATACACATTTACGTACATAGATTGTAGCGTGTTGCGCGACACAAATAAAATTACATGCAGTGTGTTAACATTTAGTGGAGCGCATTCGGACGACGTTAATTTCCACTTCATTTTCAAGAAACTGGTTCTCGCCTTTCACGACGATTTTCCATTCGACTCTGCTAAATTAAATCTGCGTGCAGCACGTGAATTATTATTATGATTGAGCAAGTATTCAGTCGCGTGAAAGATCCAGAGAAAAAATATTAATAAGGTAATATCTTCATTCAAAATTTTAACAACAGATTTTTCATATTAAATTCATTTATTATAATTTACTTAATAAAAAATTGTTGTTTTTTTTTCTTTATATGAAGGATATGCAGAGGAATAAAGGACGGATAAGCGTGAAAGTTAAAAAGGTTTGGAGAGAAAAATTGCAGAAGAATGGGTCGTAAGCTTTTGACAAAGTACGGCGCACCGGATTACTTTTCAAAAGCGCAGCAAAAAAAATATGACCCAGTCAATCGAATTATTTGTATTAAACTTATTTTTTTTGTATTTGATTTTGTTATATTTTGGAGTACCTCAAGGTAGTGTACTTGGACTCATATAAAATTTATTTTGTGAAAAAATGTTGTAAATAAATTTCGATTGTTTTAGGAATCTTATGGGAAAGATTTATGATGGTTGTGATGATATCAATTACGAAATTGTGATACAATGAAACTTTTGTTGTAAATTTCTCGTGAATGTTTTTTTTTTTTAAAAGTATGTCATTATTCGTTTATGCGAAGGACATGTGTGGAATAAAGGCCGAAGCGGAAGAGGATAACCGTGAAAAAAGTCGTGGAAGGAAAAATAGTAGAAGAATGGTCCGAAACCGACGGACGTGTCAGTCCCGAAAGTATTAAACTTTGTCCCGCCGTCCGAGCGGAGGAAGGAGGAGGACTCCGTTGCAGTGATTTATTAGTCTTCGGGCAAAAGTATCGTCCCTTAGGTTTTTCGCTCGGATTTGGAAAAGGGCGCGCCCCGCCGAAAAATGTGCTCCACTGGTAACAATATATATGCAAATGTGGATGTACTCCAAATGCGGAGTGAAGGAAATTCCGTTGCATCTGCCCATTCTTTTCTCTCATTTTCACCCTCCATCTCTCTTTCACTTCTGAACGCGAGGCGAAGCTATTCCATGCAAATTTTCCACGGCGCGCTTTCATTCCAAGTGACACGGCGAGAGAAAGAGAGCGGATTCGCACGTTTGACTAAGCAATTACCGCGATTTCCATACACACGGAAACGACACATTACTCGGGGCAAAGCAACAACGACCACGAAATAAAAAATAAAAAAACAGAAAAAAAACTCCCTACACACACGTATATAGAAACACAAATAAATAAATAGAAACGATGCGACGATTTCTGTGCCGACGACAAAAATGAAGCGAAAAAAAGTCGAAAAGCGTAATTAACATCCACCAAAAAAGCAAAAAGTTTGAATCGCCGCTTTTATTTTATAGCTTCCTTCTTTTTTCCTCCCCAAGGGTTTCACCCTTTTTCTCTCTCTCTTTCACTCGTATTTATTTTCCGTGCGGATTTGTTTCAAATGGCGGCTTTAAAACTTTCCAATCTAACAAATGTACGTATGTGTTTTTGTCTGCATGTGTGTGTGTGTGGGGGGGGGCCGCAGCCGCCCCCTCTGATCCGTTTGATCGCGTAAACACAATGCGGACTGGGAAAACCGAGAGAATCTCCACGGTACTTTCTTTATTTTTTGGTCTGCCACGAAGCTTTTACGATTATGCCGAGGCTCGGTTTCCTTCCATGATGAAGAACCAAAAAGCTAACAGTAAAAGCAGCGAAATCGTAATGCAAAACATTAATTTTTAGCATTTTATGTGTGCTAATCATATACATTATTATATTTAATCATAAAATAATTAATTACATTAAAAATTTAATGACAAAAAACTGAAATTTTATTATTAATAAATTTTCTGAATTTCAAAAATATATATTAGAATTTCTAATGGTCGTGATATACGAGGAAAGTTATTTATAGCGTAAAGTTTATAGCGTGAGTAAATGGTTCTTCATTTTCCGAACAATACGGCATGAGAAAAATCGACTTTTCCAAGTGCAAAACTATTATTTTCATCTGATGTGAAATATATACAAAAAAAAAATTATTTTAATAATAATATAAATCTTTTTTTTTTATAAAATAATATAATAACATTAATTAGTATATATTTAATATTTATTTTTGATTTATTTATATTTTTTAATTAATTTCATTTTTAATATTACTAAAAGCAATGCAAATGTTAAAGCAATATAAATATTTAAATATTTATATAAAAATTAGATTATTTTGAATAATTATATCTTTTTAAAGCATAGTAAATCTATAAATTAAGATTGTAACTTTATTTAAAGTAAGGAAGGACAAATTAAAGATAAAAAAAAATTTTCTAATTAGAATAAATATTATGATGTAACTAATTAAAGATATAAAATTAGTATAGAATTGTGATTATTAGACAATTATATTTTAAGTGTAATCGAAATTGTGGATTAGTGTAGTTGATTGTATCTGTAATAGGTGGGATTCTGGTGTATTTAATATTTTGGTTGGGAAAACGAAATGATTTGTGCGGTTATGAGTCGTGGAGATTCGAACTGGGATAGTCCCGTGATCCTAGAATAGAACCGGGATAAATACGTTCGTGGCTTATCACGGCATTTGGAATGAGCGGATGAGGGAGAATGGCCCAATAAAATTAGTATACATGAATTCCAATTGCTTCCAGGAAGCGAAAGGAGAAGAAAACCTCCCCACCATTAATTTGTGGGTTGGAGGATTCTTCCTGTGTTGCCAAAATGTTTACATTTTACACGTAGATTTTCGCTAGATTAGATTTTGTGCGATGGGGGATGGAAAAACTGAAAGTGGAATACGGGACGATTTATATGGTCCGTCGAATTCCGGCCATTAATCTCGACGTTCGGGCCCCAATTAAATTAGTCTATTCTCTCGTTAAATTCGCTTTTTCTCGGATTCATCCATGTTCCTTAGGATTAGAAAAATTTCTTCGATTTGCGCGGAGGCGCCGGGATTTATCGGGCAATGCGGCGAAAAATCGGAGGCCCGGACCGAGACGGAACGGGAATAGTAATTGAATTGGACGCGAAATGCGAAAAAGGAGAAGAGAAATGGGCTTCACCCAAAAAAAAAAAAAATCTGATGGATACGGATTGCGTAATAAACCTCATCTCGAGTGCATGCGAAGACTTATCGCGTCTGCATTAAATTATTGCGGATTTGCGCTCAAAAAATCACGATTTTATATTCATTGCAGTGTTTTTTCATCACCATCCATCCTGACCCATCATCCCTCGATGGGTCATTATTGTCCCTATTGTTGTATGCGCGTATGTTAATCAGAGGACCCGAGGGGTGTTGCGTACTCGCGTGTGGGGTTGCAGGGAATGTGGAAATTCGTACGTGTGTGCTTGCTGCATGTGATTTATCCCGCTTTATTGGATTTACTTTTATTGTATTGAGAATTATGGGTCTAATGAAATTTCCCGGCCGCGGACATTGATTGATGTCCGGCAGATTTTCACTCGTAATTGCTTTCCGTCCACATAATTTCCCTTAATTTACGATTGAACACGCATCAAATATCAAAAAAAAATCGCATTTTTATTTACAACCCGTTCTATTTTTTCATCTCTTCACATTTTTCCATTTCTTAATTTGATTCAAATTAATTTCTAAAAAATAGACCTAGAAAACCATAGTTTAAATATCTTAAGTTAATTAATTTATAAAAAATAAAACTAGACAACAACAGTTAATATAAACTATGGATAAATTTCTATGTTTACGAGTTTTTTACATTTTTTTTTTCATAGAGGATTTCAGTAAATCTCTTTGGAATTGTCACGGGGAAGTTGTTCTGAGCAGGAATCTGGAGACTTGCCAAAGAGTAATTAACTCGTGCACACACTGTTAGTTTCCCTCCTGAATTTGATCTCGCAAACTTTATAAACTCCTTACGTAAGTAAAAGAAAACTCCGAGATTTTATTACTATTAATATGAATCACAAACGTTTGAAACATGAAAAACGATTATAGTTTTCCAATTTCCACAAGATAACTTAATTACTGTATAAAATGTAACGAAATATATTGTAAATTATAGACAATTATTTTATTTATTTCATTATGATAAATTGACATAACCTCAACGGAACGTAAATGACAGCCAATCAAAATAGTAACGTTTCTTTTATGACAGTTTACGAATGTTTTAATTTGAAAATAAATCATAGTAAGAATACTGTTAGTATCCCTTCTGAATTTGATCTCGCAAAATGTATAAACTCCTTACGTAAGTAAAAGAAAACTCCGAGATTTTATTACTATTAATATGAATCACAAACGTTAGAAACATGAAAATCGATTATAGTTTTCCAATTTCCACAAGATAACTTAATTACTGTGTAAAAGTTCTTTATGTAACGAAATCTATTGTAAATTAGACAATTTTTTTATTTATTTCATTAAGAAAAATTGACATAACCTCAACGGAACGTAAATGACAGCAAATCAAAATAGTAACGTTTCTTTTATGACAGTTTACGAATGTTTTAATTTGAAAATAAATCAAAGTCAAAATACTGTTAGTTTCCCTTCTGAATTTGATCTCGCAAAATGTATAAACTCCTTACGTAAGTAAAAGAAAACTCCGAGATTTTATTACTATTAATATGAATCACAAACTTTAGAAACATAAAAAAACGATTATAGTTTTCCAATTTCCACAAGATAACTTAATTACTGTGTAAAAGTTCTTTATGTAACGAAATCTATTATAAATTATAGACAATTTTATATTTATTTCATTAAGAAAAATTGACATAACCTCAACGGAACGTAAATGACAGCCAATCAAAATAGTAACGTTTCTTTTATGACAGTTTACGAATGTTTTAATTTGAAAATAAATCAAAGTCAAAATATTGTTAGTTTCCCTTCTGAATTTGATCTCGCAAATTTTATATACTCCTTACGTAAGTAAAAGAAAACACCGAGATTTTATTACTATTAATATTAATCACAAACGTTTGAAACATGAAAAACGATTATAGTTTTCCAATTTTAACAAGATAACTTAATTACTGTATAAAAGTTCTTTATATTATGAAATCTATTGTAAATTATAGACAATTTTTTTATATATTTCATTATGAAAAATTGACATAACCTCAACGGAACGTAAATGACAGCCAAACAAAATAGTAACGTTTCTTTTATGACAGTTTATGAATGAATGTTTTAATTTGAAAATAAATCAAAGTCAAAATAGAATATAATCATTTTAAGGAAAGTCTGAGTTTTAAGGACGTGTGTCGCTATTCAAGGGACCTATGAAGGATTGCCTATTGGTTGTCGATCCTACAGAATTTTCCTCTCCACTTTCTTCACTTAAATCTATCTATATATATATATATAAATTTACTTTCTTTTTTCTTCTTGTCCTGATGATATTTTCTCGGCGACGTCCTTAACTGAACGTGACGTTAAGTGGAAAACAAACTTTCCACATGTCGCCAATCCATCACACACACCCGAGGGGCAAAGAGGCTGCGAACTTCGGTCGGCACATGCGAGACCCACCGCACCAAGCCGCCTCCGGTTCACGAAATTTTTTGGGGGCGGCGGCAGCGGCGGCGATTATTAAATACTTCCTAGGGTCCCAAAAATTTCCATTACGTACATGCATGCACGGTTGCTGCATGAACGCGTGTGTGTATCGCCGGGGATGATGTATGGCCGAAGGGACGATCGAAACGCGGAGATATTGAATATTTATTGCCATCCGCAGAACCGCAGCCGCCCCCCCTAAAATTGACTGTAAAAAAAATAGAGAAGGTGCTGCCGCTGTTGCAGGAAGAGAGGGCGCCACGCGCGCGCCCTTCAGATTAGAGGCGATGCGTTATTTATCGCCCTTTTAAAATTAACATTTCGACCTTTTGAGTTTCGAAGGGATGAAAAACCGACCAATACATTAAAAAAAACAACCTTTCTTCTAAAACCATTTTTCTTTTACCAGAAACGATTAATTCATCTAATTTCTAAGTTTATTTATTTTTTATTACTTTAATGAAAATCCCATATTTTCAATTTCAATTAGATTGATGAAAATCAAATTTGTACGCAAGCACACACTCAAAATTGTCAAAGAAAATTGATTGATTTAAACAAAATTGATATTGGTCCGCGTTCCATAATGAATGAATGCACGTAATAAATTTTATTTTTTTTATTAAATTAAAGTGTGCACGCCTACGAAATGTAATTAATTATTTTGTTTACCGAAATATTTCACCAAAATTTTTTTATACCATTATTATTATTGTAAAAAAGCCAACAAAAAAGGTGCTGCAATAAATCTATGTTATTTTATTTATGATTCATAACAATAACAAATATTCCGAAGCACAATAAAAAATGGTAGACTTTAAAAAAAAAATATTCCAGTTGTCGTTGGCTTTCGTTACATGATCAAAACGTAACAAAAAATTGTGTATATAAAATATTACACAATATTCTATTTTTTGAAATTCCCGCCAACAAAAAATATTAATATTATTATTATTATAGTCGTATTGAATGGAACTGCGTTTGGGGGTTAGGTGGTAATGAATTAAAGCGTTTTGTTCGAGGTATACAAAAAAAAAAGGAGAATTCAGTATTGCGCCGTGTTCGAGGCGCACGACATAAAATTAAATGAAAAATTCACCGAAACAAAGGACGAAATAATGGACAGGATGAAAAAAAAACAAACAAAATAAACAAGGCGACAATGGAAGGCGCGTGTAATTAATTTTCGACGTAATGCGATATCGTCCTTCTCCAGGCTGAAATGGATGCAAGCTATACATAGTGTAATGTTATGTGCGTTTTTTTCGGTCGTCCGTCCGTCCTTTGCGAATCCGGATCATAATTTCATTGTTGTTTATTGGATTACCGGTTAAATTGGTGCGTCCGTACGTAAACAACATCGATGGAGAGCAAACTGGGTTTAAATAATTTTCCAGCATTAATTTTTGTTTGTTACTAAATTCCGCTTAAAAACATATACATTTAATTTTTATAATTTCAACATTCAACAATTGAATATTATTTTTTTTATCATTTTTTATAAAAAATTATCAAAGTTTTATGAAAAATTAATAATATTATTAGAAAATTATTAGATTTTAATTGGAAATTGTTGAAAACAAATAATTTTTGAGATTATTTATTTTCTTAATCAAAATAATTGACAAATATTTTTGTAATTTTGTAGTAACGTTAAGAATTAGTTTTTTTTATAAGATTATACACAATTTTCTTCTAATAAAATTGTTCTTTAAAATAATCGCAAATTTTGTAATTTTAGATGTAAATTGGAATTATATAAGAAAAATGTGAATTCTCTTCTAAGATTATGAAATGTGGTCTAGGTAGAAGAAATAAGGGCGCTCGAAATAAGATTATAAAATATTTGTGTAATATAAATATTTTAACAATTTGTGTAAATTGGTGGATGCGCCGGGTATTTTATTTTTAATTTGGAAAAATTTGTTGGATTATTTAAATATTATTCAGATGTAATTTAGAATTAGACAAAAAAACTGTGTGTAAGTATTAAGTATTCTCGTGTAAGATTATAAAATGCGGTCTTGTCTAGGTGGAAGTGATAAGGGCGTTTGTTGGAGAAGATTAGGAGAGATGTTAAATTTAATGCCAGTCTCGTTTCGCGGCGGCTGAAATTAGCGATCTATCTAGTTGGGAGCATCTCCGGGAAGAATGACGGGAGAGGCGCGTAGGGTCTGGTCTACCGCTCGCCCCGACCCCTAATTAAGCAGGAATGGAGTTAGATAAAAGTTTTAGCAAAGGGCGAGATAATGGCGGGATCGTGGGATGCGGATGTTTCGGTTGAAATTGAGAGTGCGGAGGAAACTATTTGAGGGTAGTGCGTGTGTATGTAGTAGATGTGAGGATGCGGGGGCGGTTTTGCGGGTGCTACCGGGTGTCGTTGCGTGATGAATTGCGGGGCCGCCGTCCTGAATACACACACCGATGTCATCGGCACGCTCGTCGCCCGATAATATATATCATATCCCGTGTATCGATAGGGCTGTAAACACACATACACACACACAGAGACACTGCTAATTAGTGAATCGTGCGAACCGCATTGTGTCCCGGGACATGGAAGGACCCGCCGCCCCCCAAGTGCAACCGACGTATTGTCGTCCACCTAAATATGCATGCATCGCGACACCATCGCCATCCCTCAAACCCACAGCACAGTGCATATAACACGGGCGGGGGGCGGTCGGTCGGGCGGCGTTTGCAACAGCATCCGGCCTCACTAATTTTGATCGATACCCTAGTGCTCGGACTCGGGACGCTCGCACTAATCTTATCTCGCCCGCCATATTTTCCGGATTATTACCATAATAATTATTGCATATTCATAAGCGGAATTATTAACACCCAAATCCGACAACGCGTGTCTGCGACGCAATCGCGAAACTCCGACCGAAAAATAGAAGGAAACCAAAATAGTAAACGTATACATGAGCGAATGCTAATATCCGGCGGAAATGTGCGAAGATTTATTACTCGTCTCGCTGAACACTCACTTATTAAAACTCAGCGGTTAGTCTTCTTAAACTTCTGTAAACATGCGTCATGCCAAATTATTGCAAGTTACATCAGAAAAGTAATTATAAAAAACATTCTCACAACTTTTTCCCAAAAAAATAATAATACAATTATTCCCAGAATTAATATGTTATAGAAAACCGAAAAACTATTTTTCGTATAAACACAAAAACTTACAATTTTATATTTTTCCAAAAAGTATTGCTCAAAATATCATCAAATTAAGAATATCTACAAGAAACTGAAACGTAATTTTGTATTCATTTCCAAAATTTACATTTATTAATGTTTTCAAAATATTATTGATAATAAACGATAAAAGTATTTTCACTTTCAAGTATGATAAATTTAAAAAAATAATTTTATCAATACTGAAGTATTTCAGGAAAACTATAAATAAATTACTTTTTTTTAGAACTGATTTAGTCAAACGTTTTGCAATTTTCCTGAAAATGGAATAATACATTTCAATTCTATATATATTTTTTTTTTTTTTTCATCTAAATCCAATATGTTTCTATATGAAAATGCGAAACAGATGTATTACGTAATCGCTCTTAATAACGTCTGCGTCGTCGTCCCTTCTCCGAATACATTTTTTCCCCTTCGTCCTCCTCCTTGATTTCAGTTCGTATCAATTTCGCGACGGCTGGCATAGAGATATTGCATCTCATGTAAAAAAAAATAGAGGAAAAGGACTACGAGGATCCTCGAAAAAAAAAGAAAAAGTAAAATATAATAGAATGGGACGGAAAAAAATATATAGCGCAGAAAAAAAGGGATGATGTAATATATGTATGCGTATGGTGCTCAATATTTGAATTCGGGTAATGCCAGAACTTTTCATTACTGTCAAAGCAAATCTTATATTTCGTTTGAATAATGTTTTACTTTTTATTAAAATATTTCATTTTTCTTTACATTATATTTATTTTTTTGATCGAAGATAAATTTAAAGATCAGAACTAGTTTTACTACATAATATCAGAATTGTGTAATATTGGGTAGAAAAAAATTTGGTCGGAAATATCGCAGCGAAATTTATCATATTTGCAGAGGCTTTTACCTCGGACGGTTTCAGTTTAGTTAATGGCCACTTTGGGATGCGGATATTGCGGCACCGTATTTATCGCTATATGCGAAACGCGCAGAGTAATGAACGCTTCCTTTTGCGGATTTACGATTCTCACTGGAGCCGCAGCGCGTTTTAATTGGATCGCAAAAGACTTACAAATGCACAGAAATTGTTAAAAGTCGGTCGAAAAATTAAAAAATTGTCTTCGTTAAACATTTTCTTGACTCGTCGGTGCAGGAAGACTGATGAAGTTCGAGTTTAATCCGCGACGCCTCGAGGATGGCACGGAAAAAGGGCACGTAATAAATTAATTTCTAAGCTGAAAGGAAGTAAAAATAGTAAGAAAAAAATAGGTAGAAGTCATATTTATAAAGTGGAAATACCAATAACAATTTTCTTTATATTTACACAAATAATAAGATATTGAAGCTTGGAATTGGATGCTCCATGTTTGTGGAACAAAAACTTCCATAACATCAATCGTAGAATATTGACAGAAAATCAAAATAGTAACACTTCTTTTATGACAATCTGTATTTTAATCATCAATAATTCTGATATATCAGATAGTAACATTTCTTTTATGACACTGTTTTTTGTCTTTGATTCATGACAATTTTTAATTATAAATATAGTTGATC
Organism: Nicrophorus investigator; assembly: GCA_963457615.1. Taxonomy (NCBI): domain Eukaryota; kingdom Metazoa; phylum Arthropoda; class Insecta; order Coleoptera; family Silphidae; genus Nicrophorus; species Nicrophorus investigator. The sequence continues at coordinate 6,952,016 of OY735141.1, forward strand.
TACATTACATGAATATAAAGTTAGAGCTTACATAATAAAATAATGATAATAGAATGAATTTAATAATTTTGTTTTGTATACATACTAAAAAAAAACTGTTGAAGTTTGTTGTAAATTGGTAGTGGATTGACTAATGAAAATACCGTTATTAAACTGTAGCCCTGAAAGTGAGTAGGGTGTTTCTCTGTTGGTGAGCGGGTTTAATCGAAACCCGACCAGAGAAAAAAATAGAAAAATCTTTCACCCTTACTCCAAACAGCGTTCGGGTTTTTCGCGCCGACAATCCGAACGCAAATATTTTTCATTTCGACACAAAAGGGCGGTCCGGATTTCAATCATTCGAAAGAAGGAAAGAAAGAGTTGGGAAGAATGCACAGTGGGAAAAGAGATAGGATGGAAGGGAGAAATTGACGCCGGATGCAGAGAGAGGTACATCTGATTTAGCGTTTGCAATTACTATCGCGTTTCATCTTTGATGCGAACTTTCGGCTTGACGTATTTTTATGCCGCAGAGATGACAGCAGTGCAGAATAGAAGGGAGAAATAAAACGAATGAAAACTTTTAGTTGAAAGCAAAAGTGTGTCAGTAGATTTATTTATTTTTATTTTATTCTATATATATATATATTTTTATCAATCTGTTCCTGTAGAACATTTAGTAAATCTGGTGTGACATTTAATCTGTGTTGACTTTTTTATTTATTTTTAGATAAACTTTCCCAACGGAAGTTTTACCTATTTGGCTTGGCTGGGAATTGAACCCGTACTCACAAGATCGTGAAAGGCTCTAACTATTCGGCTATGAGTCGCCTATATAAAAATAAACTTCATTTAATGAAAATATACAAAGTTAAAAATATTCTCGGCGCATCGGCAAATTATTGGTGGATGCGCAGGGTATATAAAAAATATTAAATAATTTAATTTATACAAATTTTATAAAATTTATCATAAATATAAAACTAATTAATATAAAATCAATATAAAACGCATTTTCTCTAATTAATTTTGTAGATTAAGTTAAAAAAAATGTAAAATAAATCATTTTTTTTGTGAAAAAATAAATATTAAAATTATTTGTTTTATGTGAAACTCTTATAAAGTGAATGAGAATTGTATACTGATCGTTCTCCAATTATTTACTTTCTTCTTCTCAAGTTGGGTTTATGAATACCCGGCGCATCCACCATTATCTACCAAACAATCGTATACGAAGTTCAGCCGTTTCACATAGTGGTAACTTTCCGCAAATTGCTTTCAGCCGAATGCCGGGAGCAGTCGCGTTCAGAGAAATCATAATTTTAAATGCATCATCATTAAACAAGGCCCTTTCCTCAACCTCAACCGAATAAATGTATAAATATATAAAATATTCAGCAGTACTTACAGGAAAAAAGAAGATAAATCGATTGGATTTAATTGGAGATGGAGATATTACTAATGAATGGTTACTTTCGCGTATATTGGAATTCATGGTGATTGCTCGTATATAGACATAGAGATACGCGCTTGCAAACCTCACGTTTGGGAATAATTCCGAATGCGGGAAGATACGCTAACAGGCAATAACAACGCGATGAATAATCATGCAGTTTTGGATTGATTTCCTAAAGCCCGATCGTTTTTTATACAAATTCAAAATGTAAATATTTACTAGCACTATCTGTACTTTGTTAATTAAAGTAGTTTTAACTAAATATATTATGCAGTGGTACAAGTTTCGAGTAAGTTTGCTTTAGTAAACTAAATTCTTGATTAGTTTAAAGGTGAGTGGGTGGCTTTATTTTATGTTGCAAATCATTCTCGAAAGTGAAATGTGTAAATGCGTGGGGTATTTTATAAAGTGGTGGCAATGCAATATAGAGTCTGCACGGTGTTGGCGGGAGAGGGTAGGTTTAGAGCAATAAAGTGAAAGTGTCGCGGAGGCGGCTGAAACTAGAAAAGGCCAATATATAAATTGCTCTCGGTTGATGGATGGCGTGCGAAATAAGGGAAAGAGATATGTTATCCTTAGTTTATCGTGTAAATGGCTGTGCGCCGCCACCATCCCCCCATAACGTGGAGCGGCCTTGCGTTTCCCCCATTCACCAAAATGATTGATGTCTTGCGGCCGTCTGTCGCCCCCTCCCCCATGAAAACACACCTCCAACACCACCAACGCCCGGCGGCTTTATTAAGTGAAAAAATCGCACTCCCAGAAAAGAAAACTTATTATCCAAAGTCTCAGCTGTAACTGCTAAATAAGTTATGCACTTTAATCATACTTCATATTATTAAAACATAAAGAATGATGGTTCACATAATTTTAGTCGCAATCATCAATAGAAACTAAATTTCTCTTTTTCTAAATAAAGCAAGGTATAAAACGCATTTTCTCCAATTAATTTGATTGATTATCATAAATGTATTATGTCTTAATATATTGCAATCATTATGTTCTGAATATTATTAATATTGTGGATATTTCCAAAACGCCATCTATCGGTTCATTTCCGAAACTAGTCCATTGTTAATATAATTAATATAAAATATATAATAAAAAATTGTAGCTTGTTAAAAATAATTCAATATTAATGCATTTTTTTATTATATTTCACTTGTGCAAACAAAAAATGTTCGTTAACTGAATTTTGCAGCGAGATTAAGCGACGAATTATTTTATGCGAATAGTTCGCGTAAAGCGAGGGAGGAAAACGAAGAAGCGAAAAAAAAGGGCGCTTCCATATATATATTTTTTTTTTCACGCCGAAATGAAGCAAAAAACCGGCAAAATTCGCATGCATATAAAACACACCCGATTGTGTGCAGGTCCGGTGCACAAATACACCTACCATTTGTTTTGCGCGCTTCTCTTTTATTTATTTTTTTTTCATTTGTTATTTCGTCGTTGTTATTTGTGGATATGCAAATGTCTGTGGGCGTGCGAACAATGCCCGGACATTCGATATTTATTAATATCGAGCGACCATCGAAAACGATCCTTTACAATTGGGACTAAACTCCTTTGCTGTTACCAAAGTTTTAATTGAAATGGGGGGGCGACAGGAATTAGTCCGGAAATTATAATTATTTAAGCAGTTGGGAATACCCGAAATCCATTCCTACAATATTTACGCGATTTTGTTGGACGTGAACAAACAGCGCGTTGCGAAATCCGTTTAACGTTCGGATTAGGCTTTTAAAAACGGATCGTTTGATTCCGGAAAATAAGCTTTAAATTTAATAATTACTTAGTTGTAATTAGTTTTTTTTTTTGTAGTTTATAATTGGAATTATATGTTGCACGTTTTCAAACTTACTTTGAATGGATGCGATTTATGACATACCTGTAACGAAAAGAAAAATAAGTTAATTAATAATTACGCAAAACATGCAGCTGATTTTATAATTAATTAAATTCGTAAATAATATAATATTTAACAATATATTTATGAAATTTTTAGAATGGTGGATGCGCCTGGTAATAACACAAAAAAGTATTGTTTATTCGTCGATCAATGAAGGCAATTTACACAAAAAAAAACTAATAATGAACGTGGAAATGGTTGGACTTTTTTTGTACTCTGAAAACTGTTGAAAAAGCGGTCCAATAACGTTTCACCGACGAAGACAAACAGAGAATTGCTGGAAAACACGCGCCTCCAATATACCCGTTTTCGGAGGCGGCGAAACCGCAAGAACATGTTTCAAGTTTCGGTAGCGGAAAGAAAAAGGAAAAAAGTAAGATTTGTTTCTGTCGCTGCTTTAGACAAGAAAACGGTAGAATCGATCGGAAATTGAATGAAAACGAAATTAGAGGGAAATGATGTACGAGAAACAGAAACGACGTAAAGCGGGACAAGCGTGGTGGTGGTAGTGGGAGGATGAGTTCAGCTCGTCGGAAAATTGAGTTACACTTTTATGCTCGACGCGCGCGACAAAAAGCGGCTCGGGAAAATAATTTCCGGATTTCTCTTTTATGACGTCCATAGCTGCAGCTAGGATAAAAAAAAAACTGGAAAGCGCGAATAGGAGAGAGAGCAAAAAATAGATGAAAAATAGAGAAAAGGGATGAAAATAAATTCTGTATACATGCAGAGAGAAAGGCTAGAGTCGGTTTCAGCTAAATTCAATCGTCTGAAAAAGGTGTGGAAAATACGCTAGGAAAAGTTGACGTCGCTGTCGTCGCCAAGCGTCGGCTCTCTATTTTCTCTATATATATTTTTTTTCATCTATGTGAAGTTGCGAGAAAGCCGCACGCGATTCTGGGTCGTTTCGCATTGCCAACGACAGGTGGCTAACTACATTACCTAACAACCCACTCGCGCCGATGGTGGTGGTGGTGGCAGAGACGTGCGGAGGAAACGACAAAGGGAAACGATTTCGTTACACCGCTCGGAATCAGAAACTCAATCAGAGAATCACCCTCCTACAACAACAACCAAAAAAAAAGGCCAGCAGCACGAACAAAGAAAGATATTTCAATTTAACCGTATTCGATTACATCGCATCGACAAGTTAGCACAACTGCACATCACGTTTATTATATAAGTATCTTCATTTTCAATTACTAGAAGTAAATTAATCAAAAAATATAATCAAAATTAAGTATTACATAAAAAATGTGGATGCTTCAAAAAATAATTTAGTTTTAGTGGAATAACTTGATTTTGTAGTAGTATATAGATCCAATTGATTAAATGCGAATTGAATGCCTTTGTGAAGGTAATTACTATTTTCGATTGGGAATCGAAGCACACGCAACGGGAAGATTTATCTTTAATATTATTGCGTTCTGCGATCATCCGATTGTGCGGGTTTAGCGAAAAGGTTTCCGTTTCAATGGAATCGCATCAAGAAGGGCAGGATTTCGACCATTTTCCATTGACCCATTTGCCGAAAGTAATATTTTCCACCCTTGATCTTCACATCTATCATCGGTTAAATTTACCACTGATAATTAATTTCTGATTTGATTTAATTTTATTTTGAGCTGAGCTTTGGAGAGATTCATCAAAGGATAAATACAAATATCGAATGATTCCGCTTATATTATAAGCAAATACTGTACGTAATTCCTAGCTTTACAAATAATTTAAAAAGACGCATTTAAAAATAAAATTATTTCAAATATTTTCTTGAAAAAATTAATCAAATACTAACATTAATTAATAAATTCTTGTTAATGATTTATAGTATATACTTTTACAAGCTGTAAAATTTGAAGCCCATATGGTGGAAAACGCGTCAGTTTATATTCTAGTTTTTTTTTTGCAGTTGGTACGGTCCATCATTTATTTATGTAGCAGATACCGCATTCGGATGCGAGATGAAGTGATTAAATTGATCCCGATACGACAAATTGGAAAGCGGCCATTGCGGAGCGCGATATTAAAACTTTTTTACGTTTCGTTTTTATTTCGCGATTTATTTCCGGTGGCGCACTCACACACTCGCACAGTATGTACGTAGTAGAGATGCACGTATATGGAAAGAGTGGAGAGAAAGAGGAAATAAGGCGAGAGGAAAATCATAATTATTGCGAAAGACGTGGACCCGGAAAAGTCGCAGTCACGTTTTCAATGAGGAGGGTCCTGACCCTTTTCTATATATGTATGTGTTGGCCACCGGACGTCGCCGTCGCCGCAGCCGCACGTGGCTCCAAACTACTCAATAATAAAACGTCCGGATTACGTTTTCGACTTTATAAAAATCCGGGGAGAAACCAGGACACATAACGCTGTAGTAAAAAAAAAAATGGGTCCAATAAGGCCGGATTCCAAATTACCGGCATTTAATCCTTCACGCGATTTGTCTTCTTTTTTATATGCGGACATTTCCATGTTTGATGGAATCGGCTTCACGTGCAACGCGTCCCCAACAATTTTTATCTACGAGCCTCGTAAAGCGCGAGCATTTAGGTATCCAATCGAATCTTGAAATATATAGCAAATTTAAGAGAGTAATTTAAAAAAAAAAGTTCTAAAAAGCAAGTATATATAGCACTAGTATAATATAACATTTTTATTATATTCTATTTACACAATACTAACTATGAAAGATCGACTTTTGAGTAATCAATTAAAGTTCGTTGATTTTTAGGAAAGCGCCATCTATAAATTGTTCGTGTACTATTTTCGTGGATGCGCAGATCGCTGCGCGCGCAGATCGTAATTGCGTTAATTAATGGTAGTAGATGAGTAAAATGTGTTAAAAACTAAATTGTAGTATTGAAGCGGTGATGATGAAATATTAATTAGAAGTTTATATCAATATTGCGGCGGTTGTTTCGCAGTAGATAAATTAATTCTGGCGGCGGTTGGGCGCATCGAAATCTGTGTTTCGGAGAGGGGCGGCGGCGAAAGCACAAAGTACTAAGCGCTCCGGCGGCGACCGCACAATGCCTTTGCATGCATATTAGGCCCCCCGGGACTATTAATAACCGTGCGGCGGATTCGTATAATTAAACATATTTCAGCCGGATTTCAGTCGACGCCACATACCGACGTTGAGAGCAGATTTAATTCCATTCGACTTACTAAATAAGCCCCATTCGCCAATCGACTTCCATACACTTACGAAATAGCCCCTTTCCATATAACAAAATCCCCCGTCGGATCCTAAATTTAACACCGCTATACAATCAATGAATGAATTGAGTTAGCAATCATGGGATGTTTTGGTGGATGCTGTGCAAATTGGGAGAAAAACATTATTTTCTATGTGGAAAGTATAGCACAAAAGCGAAATAAAGATTGGGGCACCCCGAGGCACCCATCCTCTCGATTTATGGACTTGTTTACCTTACTTCTCGGTTGCATCTTGAAAAATAACCTGACCGTCCGCAACGGCGCAACTTTTACATCCAGATAAATATTTGATTTCGGTTCGGTCTGCAAAGAGAATACTCTCCCAACGATGAAACGACATCATCGTTCGACAGAAGCAATTGAAATATGAACTACTTCCTTTATTGGATTGTATCTTCATGATGGAAAAGTACATAATTCGAACAATAATGCAAAAGTATTATTGTTTTTATAAAATTTTAGTTTTTTCAATAATAAAATAAATAATTTAAAAATTGAATTTATATATAAAATATAAGTTAAATTACTTTACTTTGAACTATATATATATATAGTTTTATATTGATAAAATAGAATCAATTCGGATTAAGTTCATCGCCGGAATTAAATTATTAAGAAGATGAGAGCAACGCACACTCGAAAAGAAAAATGGACAACATAAAGTGGAGCTGCGGAAAAGTTTCGTTTCGTCGGGCGTTTCAATTAATCCCTCCGTCGCGAAGGAAGGGCTCAGGAGGATTTTTATTTTCCTCTCCTCTAGCCAACAACCCCCTGTTTTTCTGCCGGCAAGACGGCAGTGCTTACGGTTAGAAAGTTGCGTGAGGTTCTATCTCTCTCTCCCTTTCAACGCCCATTCCTCAAACCCCAATCCCTCCACCCTTACTCTCCACTCTCGCACACTCTTGACGATGTTTCCACCGACGTTTTTCGAAAGCCCGGCCTCGGGATTAGGGCACGCGACCGGAATTTAACAGCCCCCCCTTTAATAAACCCGTCAGCGATATGCTCCACATCTCCTCCACTTTTTCTTCTTTATCTCTCTCTGTGTGTGTGTGTGTGTGTTTGTGGGTGGTTGCTGCCTGTTTTCTCTTTTTATTTTCACTAAACCCCTTGTAAAGTACACGGCGAGGGGGGGAAAAAGGAAAGGGATGAAAATCCGTTTCTATATCATCCGACCTCACCCCTCCTCACTCAGAGCTTTCCACTTCTAAAGCATAATATGTTTTTGCGGTAATCGGCTTTGGGCCTAGGCTGACTGCTATTTGATTTTTAAATGAAACTCGCTCAGCCTCGAAGCCCTAATTCCTTCGCATCGCGAATATCACGAGAATAAATTTAGAAAAAAAAATCTTCGATAATTTTTGCAGCTCGGATGCATTCCAGATGGGACCTTGTCCCACCCGCTGCGTACGCGGAATTGGCAAGCAGGAGGCGCGCAACAATTTATCATTTTGGGTGGAAAAGAGGGAGGACAGAGGAAATTGTTTACATCCATTTCGGATTGAATATCCTGGCTTTAGTTTTGTCGTGTTCCGCGCTTTATTAACGTTCCTCATCCACCAACCCTTCGAAGTTCTTGCATTGTCAGCAATTCTTGGAAACCGACAAGGATGTTGTCAAATTGCATCTCCTACACCGCAAGAGAAATGAACCAAACCCGGAAAGGCAGAAAACAACACCCAAAAAATACTGCGATTCAACAAAATAATAATTTAATAATCCGTTTAAACAAAAACTACAATTCAGCATTTAATCAATAATCCCTATGTTTTTTTTTGTAAAAAATTCAATAAAAATTGATGAATCATTTTTTTCTATATTATAATTATTTGCATGTTTTTCATAATTTATGTAAATGTGGAACGTCGCTTTTATTCCCGATTTATATGCAAATCGGGACGAAAATTACATAATTAATTTATTCAAATGGTGATTTTTCGGTGAAGCGAAGCGCCGCTCTTTGTTTTCGACGAGCCGCTCTGAATCGCTAAACAAGTCAATTTTCCTTCGATCTCTCCAACATTTCGCATCATATATTTCAGTTTGAATTGAAAAATAATTGGGAATATTTATTATATAAGATTTAATGCTTCAATAAATTCTTCAAATATTATAATATTCATGGAATAAGTCATAAATGTCAGATGTAGTAACTAACTTTGAAATAGTTGTTGTTACACCTGAGAGATTTCTATGTCTCATGTCGCGTAGCATTATGTAAATGTGTATATTTGAGTAAAGTTTTGTTTCTTCAAGAAACTTGAGTTAAATAAATGCAATAAGAAACAAGTGTAAATATTTAATTTTATTTAAATTGTTGAATTTTTTGGTGGATGCGCTGGGAAACTCTAAATTATAGTTTATGGAAATTATTTTGATTTAAATAATAAATAACTTTAAGTGAATTATTAAATTGTATTTTTTGCTGCTTTTGAGTAAGTTGAGTGTAATATATTAAGGGATTTATGTTGTAAAAAGAAGGTTGAAGAAGTGAACGCGTTTATCGTTTGTGTGTGTATTTCCTGTACAATTTTTTGATATCGTGTTGTCGGTGGGTCTTTGTTTTCTCGTGGCTCGCGTCGAGAATGGAGTGGCATGGAGTTTGAGTGGAGTTGAGTGGAGTGCAGTTGTGGAGAGCGTTTTCGAGTGGGTGCTGCGCGCAAAGTGGCCGTTAATAAATTATGCGGCTGAGATATCCCGGTGTCGGCGGAGGCGGTCGTCCGTGCCGCCTCCAACACCACTGCTTCTCCACCCCCAAACTCCTTATAAAACAATGATGGACCGACGGTTGTTCCTCGGAATTACATTTAATTTGTATTGTGCACGCGGCCCCCGGAGCGCCATTACTTACAACTTTATTGCTGGCATTACGGAACGACGTTGCTGCCGCCGCCTCGGCAGCCGCAACCGCCGCACTCAAGACGCCCGCCTTCGTCGCCACCGTAGGCCGTGATTTAAACGAGATTTTGCGAGGAAAACAATCCGAACCGCTAAAGAGAAACCTCGATTAAATCTACGGCTCACTAAATCCTCCTCGACGTTACGCAACAGCACCACCACCACCACCACCGTCGGATGGATTACTCCAATCGCAAACCCCATTCCAAAACGTTTAGCTTCTATTTACATACGAACACACCAATATAAATCAATTGCATCGCACTAATTATTTCCAGAAACGAAGTTACTGTAACTTCACAACCAAAAACCAATTACAAACTTTTACAATTTCGTTCTCCTCAAATAAATTATTCTAATTTGAAACAAACAAAAATAATTAAATTTACTTAAGTAAAATTTATTATAAAAAGTAAATTAAGAAATTTGTAATTTTAAATATTTTTGGTGGATGCGCCGGGTAATTAAGAAAACTGAATTTAATTATAATTCTAATAATAAATTGATTGATTTTTAATAAACAAAGGGTAAGTAACGAAGAAATAACATATTTACCGAAATTTATTTTCGAGTTTAAAGTTTTACGTAATTGTTTGTTTTCGTGCAGTTCCAAAGTTGTCGCATAAAATTTTATATATTTTCTTGCTTGAAACTACTTTAACTATTGTTTGTTTCCTAGTAATTTTTGTTTTATTTTCTGTTCGTGGAAAATGCATATAATTAATGTTACGAGTAACGAGCGTGAATAGATTATAAGTTTTTAACTTACAAACATAAACCAAGAAAGAAAATTTAAAAAAAAACTTTTTAATAATTTAAAAAAAAAATTGTGTTTCCTGATTAAATAAATAAAGATAATTAGGATTTAAGTGATCTTCTTATAAAAAGGACAATACTAACAAGGGGTAGTTTGAAAGAGAATCTAATTGACAGGTCTGAGGATGTTCATTTGTCTATGTTCGTTGTCTGGAGGTTTGCAAGAAGAGACAGACGATAAGCGCGGGACAAAGTAGCAGATAGCGTTGCATTATTACCGGCGGCGTCTTTTGTTCCCTCCACCTCTGTCGGATTAACGCGCGCAGAGAAATAGGGGATTCCCCCCTGATGTTGATTTTAGTCGCACAATCTTAACTGCGAATGTGTTATGTCAAGTTGCGCAAACAGGGCTGTGTAAATACCCCGACGACCGTTCAGTTTGACGGTAAACTAGAGATGTACTCGTGTTTGCAGGAAGGCCGTCGCGAGATAAACGGTTAAATAATTCATTAAACTAAACACGCGAAAGATTCCAGGAATATGCAGGATGGAGCAGCATTAGTTTCACGACACACGTATGGTTATATCCACAAAAATTGCGATGGATGCGAAAAGGCTTTGCACTTCTTTCTCCCTCTTATTATTACGTCCTTTCCATCTATCCTTCTCTTTCTCTTATTATGCATGCACTCACTTCAGAAACGGCTGCCGAGATGTAATCGCGCTGATTAAAAATGAATCGCTCCCTCTGTGAGCGCCCGCTCCTTTTTGCTTTTTCCTCCTACTCCTTCATCCTCGCAAAGGATTATTACTGCTGCTGCTCCTCCGCCGGCCGCAGGAATTATGCGAAGGAGATGCCTCTCCGCCTCCGGCAGCGATTATTAAAAAGGAAATATCGCGTCTGGCGATTAAAACCACCTGAGATCTGGCAAAGCGGGAAGGAAAAATGATGAATAAAAGAAGAGTGAAAAGTACGATGAAAGGAAGCTCAAGAATAAGCATCGAAGAGAAAATTTGAAACTACCAACCATAATGAAAACCACCGTGCATTTTTACATCTTTCTCTCACTTCCGTTATCTCTCACTACTCTAAATCCCGACTCTAAATAAGTCAGATTTTATAAAAAATGGTCTCAAATGCAAATATTCCTAAGTACAAATAGTTATTAGTGCAAATAGTCTTAAATGCCAATAGTCTTAAGTGCGCAAAGTGCATTTATTTATAAGTTTGAATGGTCATAAGTTCAAATTCTTAAAAGTGTCAAGTGAAAGTGCAAATGGCCATAAGTTCAAATAATATTAAATCTGAATAGACTTAAGTCTACATAGTCTTAGTGCAAATAATTGAAAATGCAAATAGTCTTAAGTGCAAATAGTATTAAATCCGAATAGTCTATATCCAAATAATCTAAAGTGCAAATAGTTGAAAGTGCGAATACTCAGAAGTGTGAATAGTCATAAGTTTGAATTCTCAAAAGTTGTGTAATTAATCTATTTTGATTCGATTATAAACTGTTGAAACTAATTGGTATTTTATGATTGGTGAAACTGCATCTCTTCAAGTCTTTATTTTTCCAAATGAGATTTTTTTTCATTTTATTCGAATTCCCAAAGGAATTCAAATAAACGCCTCCAGTGGTGTTCCGGTTTTGGCGAACGAATCAAAGACGTTAAATATATTATTCGAAAACATCCACCTTTGATGTAGCAAGCAGCAGACTGAAGGCATAATTCGGCCCCACATTTTGGATGCACATTATTTACGAACCCCGGAGGGTTTTCATTACGCGAGAGGTGCTTTCCATTTAATTATTTTTTTCTCTTGCAAACGTATTACGTTAATTCCATACGGTAATCATCGGATTACAAAAAATATTTCGTCAGAATTTACACATAAAATACGTTTTTTTCTCATCACTTTTTTTTTCGTAAGAATAACATTACTAAAAGTAATTACTTATGTTTATTTACAACATCCTCTCTTTGATTTTCACATTCATGACTTAATAACTTAACATAATTGCAATTTACTTATTAATTATAAAATTTGGATAAAAATCATAAATTTAAAACACAGAATTAAATAACAGAAGGATAAAAGCACTTGAATGTAATTGATATTTAAAAAATAGGAAAATGTGGGAGGAAGTAATAACGTGAAGCTCTATAAAAGTACAAGTGGTGTCCAATAATCCTGCAGGAAGATAATTAATTTCAATTTGAAAAGGCTACACCGGAATAACCCCGATATACGTCTGCTCCGGAAAAAGGTCGTCCTCCCCCGTGCGTGTTTTATTATTGAAACATTTGCAGATTTCGAAATGTAATTTGGAAGATAGTGCCGTTTCGGAGGCGTAGCCCGATTATTCATCAAGATTACACTTAATCCGTGGGGCTAAGCCTGAAAACGGGGGAGGTGCGGTTGTGCGAACCGCTAATCCCTCAACTGCCATTAAAGCCACTACACCTGCGATTATTCAGCTACGAATTTTGAGTAAATTCAATAAACTGTAAATCGTAAAATGTGCATTAACGCTACCTCTCTCTCTCTTTCACTTCCACAAGCCAAAATCGCAGCAAATACAGAACTTCCACTTCATTACCCCCAGATCCTTCAAATCCTGCAAAAACGACGCACGCAAATATCGTGCATCTAAAGTTTCCTTTCCCATAAACTCCTATTTTTAAAATAAATTAAATCCCCAGATTTATTTCTTCCTTTATGAAGGATTTCAGATGATACCGATTCATCAAGTCCTTATTAACAACGATGAATCTCGCCACATCAGATGCACAATCTTCCTCGATTAATCTTCCCACTTTTTCGGTCATCTCCAAATAAAGAAAACAAATTCGTCCTTTCCGGATTTGCATCAGTCCCAATTGCGAACGCAATTATCGGTGACGCAAACTTTCCTAATTGAATTCCTATCATAATGCGCAGACTTCCTCGTCTACTTTCATCGCAAATCGAAGTTAAATTAAGGCGCGCGTGGGGCTCCGTTTCCGCGACCGGAAACTGTTATGCAACTCAATTATCCTGCACGTAAATTAAAAAGAAAAGTAGAAAAAAAAAACAGGAAAACGAAACTTCGGTCGCAGCAGACTCCTGGAAAATAGAAATTAAATGGTGGAGGACGGAATACAACCTAATTGGAAAATAATTAACTGCAGATCAAAACCTTGTTGATGTTTCTCCGAGTGGACGAGACGAGGAAAAAAAGATAAATCCAATATAATTGATATTTATTTCTTCGATAATGTAGAAAAGTCTCATTTTAAATATATATATATAGAAAACTGTTTTTACGTTTGTGAATTAAAATTAATTAATTTAAGAATTGAAGCGGAGATGACTTAAATATAATAATATTTTCCATTAATAAAAATGTTGGGTGGATGCGCCGGGTCACGGCGTAATTAAAGTATGTGCACGGTTGCCAGGCAACAAACAAAGCCAGCTCGTCCATAGTTATTTATCAATCCATTGTTTGAATTGTTTTGTTACGTGTTTTGTGCCTTCATTTTTTCTATTATTTTGTTTTCTCCTATTATCATTTGTCGCCGGGCGAACAAAGGAATTGCTCGACGCCAACTAATATAATGAAGCATATATATGCGACATTTTAATTTTATTTTAATTTTCGTCTACGAGTTGCAAAATAAAATAAGATGAGCAAAAGGCGTAAGGAAAAGGAGTTCCTTAAAAAATGAACAAAAAAAATAATTGTTGAATCGCGTGGATTTGATGTTGAAAATCAACAAAAAAAATAAAATTAATAAGGGCTCACATTATCCGTTTGCTGTTTTCCATCTACTGTTTCTTTGCAACCTTTATTTTTTTCTATTTTCTGGATTTCATTTGTGTGCTCAAGGCACAATGTGCACGAGGATTTTCCTCCCTTTGTGCGACGCTAACAAATACAGAAACGCGGAATATTGCTACTAAATTATTTCATTGTTAGAAGTTGCTAAATGGAACAAGGAATTACAACAGCAATAAAAAAATAATAACAACAAAAAAAATGGCACAAAACGCACGTGAAATATTATTTTCTGCCAAAGGAAAAAGAACAATAGGGATTCGTGTGCAACATTACGTTAAAAAAAATCATTCAAAGAAAAAATACAATCAACATATGATTTTTTTTTATACAATTTTAGCCAAATTTTATAAAACCCATAACTATACATAACTTTAAAAAAAAATATTGATTAGAAAATCTGTTAGTTTAAAAAATAAATAATTGTTTATTTAGTAGAATTTCTTCAAACTTATGTAATTTTTTAATCAATTTTCAATTTAAATTATTAATTCTATCAAAATCTGTTAAAATTTTATCCTAATAAACTTGAATTTCCAATCCTAAAATTAAAGAAAAATTTCAAAATTCTAAAAATCAGTTCGATTGAATCAAACATGTTTTAATTAAATTTTATCGAATTAATTCCATTTATTTTTCTGTGTGTATCTTTCATGTGTACGTAGCAAATTTCCAATCTAAGTAATAAAATCGTTATTACTATAATATTAATGAAAAATTAATTTCAAATAGAATCAATATAAATTAATTGAATTTGATCCAATTAAAGTTGGGGAAATGCGTTGTAAGAGTTCCATTTCTTCTTCTGTGTGTATCTTTCATGTGGATGGATGGAAATTGCAATTTATATAATAATTTCGTTATTGGAAGAGCTTATAGTTCGTGTGATTTAGGTGCGCGTTTGGATGATATTGGAAAAATGGGTGGTTTGCAAAACCACCCTTTGCTTGGTTCGGTTTCGCATTAGAGCGAACGGAATCTCGGCAGACGTTCGCGTCTGCTTCAATCACGGATGGAACACACATTCAATTTGCCGGGGAAACCTCGATGTTTGAGCCAATTAAACAATTTACGTGTATGTTTGCAACGTTGTGTGTAAGATAGAGAGAGAGTGGAGCAGAGATTCAATTATGCTGGAGAAGCGGAGGAGAAGAGTAGACCAAGGAGAGTAGATGGATGGGATAGGATGGATGGATGGTTGGTTGGTCGGAAGACGGGGAATCCCGAATTATCCGATAGACTTGCTGCTCCATCAGGTGGGATAAGTCTGATGCGATTCAATGTGTATTGCGCCCGAGATGAAGGAGGAAAGGGGCGGTTTTCCCGTGCGCCCCTTCACGTGTTGCATTAAACGCGCTCGAGTGTCTGCGAAATGAGGCGACTGGGAAAACTGTTCTCGATTATTGGCAATCTCATCCACCTTCGAGACAGGCGCACCCCGCAATGAATATCTCAAAATATCCCACTTTTTTTTTCAATCTTATTGTCGGAAAGTAAAAACTTTTACCTGGAAGCACTGAAATATTCCGCACTGAAAATGCAATCTAAATTATGAGCAGCGAAAACTTTCCAAGCAACAAACACACAATAACAACAACAACAACAAAAAACTCTGCAACATAATTACTTAAGCATTCGCGTATTTTATTAACTTCGCTTTAAACAAACTTCTCTAAAGCATTTTCAAATTTCCAATCAAACTAAATAACATTTTCCCGGCGCATCCACAATTTATTAAATTTTCATGTAAAAGTGATTCGAATAAAAAAAAAATTATGAAAATTTTACCAATACGTTTTTTCTTTGGGAAACTTTTTAATTGCACCGCAATTCGGGATTAAAAAGTCGCACGCAAGTCGCATTAATCTCGACAGAAAAAAATAATAATTTTGAACTTTTATTCGAGCGAAATATAATGAGATTTTTTCTCTCCTCCTCTTGATTAGCATAAATAAAGTAAAGAATAAAACTGAGATACAAAAAAAAAGGAAAAGAAGCCGTCTAATTATAAATTCTTAACTAATTAATCCCTTGTTTTAATTTTCGTCTATATTTCCAAGTGTTTTTATGATTTTCTCGTTTTTTTTTTCTCTTGTAACTTTATATTTGTCGAATACGGATGATGCATAGATCAGATGAAAAGTAATTATCTTCGAGGGAAGGAAAGGAAAAAAATATATGAAGAAAAAGTTGTGAACTCAATTTTCGCACTTTGATAATCCCTTCCGACGCGAACTTCGCTAATTAAAACTTGTCGAGTGGGTCCAATAAAAATCGAGCATCCGAGTTGCGTAATTGTTCGGAGAAAACCAGACGTTCACCGCTCATTCATTTTCTTCGTTCGGTATAAAAATTTCCAATTCAAACATAAGTTATTTATTTTTATATTATTTTTTTGCAGGCGAAAATTCTAAAAATTCCGAATTACAGATTCGATTACCATATCACAATAATAGCTAAGAGTAGTCTCGTATTTAATAGTCAGGGATTTCATTTTCTTTCTTTTGAGTAAAAAAAATATGCTGATGTTTCAATAGAGTTTTCATCACATTATTAAATGTTTTTTTTTATATTTTCTTTCGCACCCCATCCCTGTTTTATTTCGTATTCCCGGAGGTCATAAAATTTGAATATTTTATTAGGTTTAATTCAATGCTCCCCTTCTCTTCATCCCCGCTCGCATTTGCAAGCGATGGAAATTTATGCCCAACCTTTTGTACTTTGGTCGGAAAGCAACTTTTTGCGAGATGCTAAACTATTCGAACGTTGTAGCGGGGTGTGCAAGACAGAGAGAGATGAAAAGGGCATTAATATCCGGGAAACTGGAAGGGCGCAAATTAAATAATAATCGCGGGCCGCAATCACACAACGGCGGCCGGAAAGGAAATTACCAGAAAGAGAAGCGGAGGCGGCAACGAAATACATAAATAATACAGAGAGACTGCGGGGGTGGCGCGTCATCAAATATGCATTTCGATTTAATTTCGACCCTAATTGACTGCGCTCGGTTAGGAATTGTATTTACAGCAGATTAATTGATTCGCACCCTTCGTGAAACATTAATGTTTCCATTCTTTGCAAAACCCTCCGCAGAATCCAATTAGTTCTACGTTCTTCTCTCTGTC
This sequence comes from Nicrophorus investigator, assembly GCA_963457615.1. Lineage (NCBI taxonomy): Eukaryota > Metazoa > Arthropoda > Insecta > Coleoptera > Silphidae > Nicrophorus > Nicrophorus investigator. The sequence goes on from OY735141.1 coordinate 6,969,188, forward strand.
TCGCAACCCCCTTAAAAAATTGCGTAAAAAAATCGCCGCGCCTCGCGAAGACTTAATTACATTCCGAAGGTTTTAATTGATGTTTCTGAGGAGGAATAAAAAGTAAACCGAGATTTCTTCGCATTGAAAAATTTCAAGTCTTGAAAAAATTTTTAAAAAAAGTAATAATAGGGGATGAAATGATAATATTTGTTGTTTGTTGGAAAAACGTAAAATAAAGTCTCATAGTTAACAAAAATAATTTTTGGTATATATTAAAAAATTAAATGTTTAGAATAAGCAAAGTCGGGGAAAAAATAATATTTTTTTTTTATAAGGGATGAAAACGAAGATGTTTGAAAAATCAACAAACAAAGTCTAAAAGATGTTTTTAATATTAATATGAGAACACGGCAATTTCGAATGAGTAAAGTATGAAAAAGTTAAATAAAATAGGGGATGAAAACGATGATGTTTAGAATATATTAAAAAATCGACTAGTAAAGATTGGAAGAGATGAAATAAGAAAATAAGGGGATGAAACGATGATGTTTGGTATTATAAGTTTCGCGCCGAGAATGGGATTAAATCTTAGTCGAACATGCATAGTCGACTCCTTTCTTAGGGTGGCGAGGCAAGGAGCATTTTACGACTATTCTCCGGGTCCCGGCGTAATCGTAAAACGGAATCTAAATTGTGATTAGAAAAATTTGAATATCCCTTCGTGAGGAGCAGAAATGGATTTGCGACGCGTAAAAATATCAATTTTTTTCCGACATAAAATCAGTTATTTCATTGAATTTTTTAACCTTATTTAAATAAAATATGTTAATTAATTATTTGGTATAAAACTTTTAAAATGTGTACCAGATAAATGACGTTGGCCACAAATCTGGTAATAGATCCATTAGAAAGGCTATAGTTTTATATTTAATGTAGTTATTTCATTATAAAGTTGATATAAAAATAGTAATTTTATAAAATGGAGAATTTTGAATCTCTTTTGCGATGTTTTATTGATGCGACGGTATTATGTAATATGTTACGCGTTTCGGAGGGAAATGAATGAACTCGCATTTCCGGGATCATTTTGAATAAATAAAAACGGGTCGGGCTTCGGAAATGATTCACGTCCTAATTGCCCTTTTCGTCTATTATGCAGGAAAAAGAAGAAAAAGCGGCAACAAACCCTGAGGGTTTGAAAGGGTTTTTCGGTCGGTAACATTCTTGAGAGAAAATCCTCCCGTGGGGGTTAAAATCTCCTCCCTCCGTATACCCATTCCATTTTTTCTTTCTTCTTCCCAACAATAAACACAATGGGGCCGAGGGACAGAAATATCTATACACACTTTAACACCCTTATCAGGAATTTATGTAAACAGCCCGAGACCAATTTATACGGGCCATACCACCACCACTAGCACCGACAGTGGCGAGGCTCACTTTCGTATTCAAATTTTCTGGTAGGGGCCGAAAGGTCGTTCGGCCTTATGACCCGTCGACGCACATATTCTTCTTCCCCAATGCCTACACTCATCCCGTTACTTTTTTTAACCCCGCACACACAAATTGCATCCGATATATGGCGCGCCGTAAAAGTTCGTTATTACGCAAGAGGGAGGACAATTCCACTCTTCCCTTTTTTCTTTTTGAAACACCCGCGGAAAACGCCCTGTCGTCAAGGGCGACGAGAAAAATGAAGTAGAGGCGTGCGCGAATTAATTTCGCCCTCTACACGGTTTTAATTATGCACTTAATATAATTTCACCCCCAGTGGGTGTAAGGTCTGAGGAATGAAATTGCCGAACGTAGCGACGCGCCCCATCATCATCATCATCATCACCACCGCCATCATCTTCAGCGAGCAACGAAAAAGAATAGACTTCCTTCCCTTTTTTTTGCCTCAACGTCTTTCCACCCTCAAATTAATGGCGCCGCTTAATTACGACTTATTAACATGGAAGACAAATAATGTTCAGCAAAACTTAATGACCCGGCGCATCCACCATAAAATTATATTTAAATTTCAGTGCATTCGAATTATTTAATTCGTTTCAAAATACTTGAAAACTACCAAGTAATTCACATTTAAGAACCTTGCACTTACATTTCAGATAATAAATAAATAATTTGTTAAAAAATAAATAAATAAAAATACTAAACTTTTCAAGATCCTTGACTTGTTACTTGGAAAGTATAAATTTAAACCATCCATCAATTATAATCTATATACAATATAATATAATATTCACTAGTTACTTGGAAAATAATAAAAGCAATACATGGTATTTTCCAAGTGACAAGTAAATTTAAAAAAACATTCAATAATACTTTTCTAAGTTAAGTCTAAGGATCATATTTAATAACGAAAGATAAATGTAATTCGTTAATAACGAAAAGGGGATTTCGCAAGTGCAAGAACTACCGCACTTCATTTATACGAAGAGGCGGCGACTAAACAGGGATTAAATTCCATCCGTGCAGTTTCGTTCAGAAATTTTGAATCGCATTTCGTAAAAGGATAAAAGGATTACCGGATGAAATAGGTTCGTAGAATTATCCGCGGTTGATGCTCTGAGCTCATTACAAGCCTGTCCATTCACCAAATTAATCTCAAAGAAAGAATACGCGAAAAAAATATAAGAGCATTTCGTCGCGTTGTTAAATTGCCATAATTTATCTAAATATTTTGATTCGAAGAATTTTATATAAATCTATAATAGATTGCAGTGTTTTCTTAAAGAATTTCAATAAATTTCGATTCGGCAATGATCCTGTTCCGTTTTTGTTTGATTCAGTGAATTTCCACGTTTCCTGAGAGAATTTACGACTTTGATGGTAGCAAAATCGTAAATGTTGGTCTGCCGGAGGCTTTAGTTTTAACGGCTCCTTAAATCAATTTTAAACTCTGTTTCAAAATCGCAAAAACAAACCGAGGATTTGTAGATGTTGTTAACATCGATTTTCTTAACATACATAATTCTATTTATGATATGATTAGTTTAATGGTACTTTTGGATTGATGCTTTCAGATTTGCGTGTATCTGTAATGATCAATTAATTAGCAGATGCAGTGTGCATAATATAATCAGTGGGTAGGGCGGTAGGGGGGGTGATTGTCGATGTTCGTGAACAGCCCCCTTCTGTCTGGGACACTTAAGCGGCGTGAAAATGTCGGGTGTCAGCCGCCCCCAACTTGCCGCCCCCCAGGGCGTCTTTCCTGTAATCGCATAACCGTTCGTACAAATTCCCGTTTCGCCGGTCCCGGGCGTGCGATTGAAACGCGAACCGTGTTAATAATTCGCCGCCTCCGCTACCCCCGCAAGGCGATCAGACCACCCATTAAATCCTGAAATACAGCAGGCTGGGAGAAAGGCATTAACAATCGCGCGCGGTTCTGTCACCGCAAAACAAAAGCGACGAAACAAGAAAACAATTGGATTTCGGACAAGTCGACGCGGGGATTCCCCCCACAGCACGAAATAAAATGCACAATCAGTTTAAAAGGTTTCGCCGTGTCTGTTGCGTCGCGATATTCGTGCAATAAAACCTTAAAGCGTCGAGGAGAGATAAATAGTAACAAAAAAAAATGCATATATTTTTAAATCCGGGCAAATTGCATCCTTTCACCGCGCGAAGATAATTCCGTACAGGGAAAACTTCACTATTTAGTGTTGCAACTGAAACTGTGCACGGATGAAATCAAACGAAAGCTGTTTGATTGCGATATTTCTATATCCATCATTGATTTCATATTTCTAAAGCTCAATAAAAATATGGATATAAAAATGATTACGAAAAATAAATTCACAAACGATTTTTATTTTCATTGTTCAATATAATTAATAAAAATTGTAGAATTATTTATGTATTTATATTTTTTTTTGTAATTTTAAGTACAAATATTGAAAGTTATTACTGAAATCATAATTTGAAAAAAAATTGTATATTTACAATTAATTTTGGAAAGATGTGTTAATTTGAAGATTTTGCAGAAATGAAATTACGCAATGAATTTAGGTGTTGCTGCATGTATATGAATGTATAAACGTTGTGTTTGTTTGGTCGTGAGGAGGGGAATCCCCGAGCAGTGATCAAATGTTATTAATTAAAGTGGCGTGTTTACGTGCTTTTGTCCGGCGTGGGGCGGCAGCAACGTTGACTGGGACGAGTGTGTCAGTCAGCCGGAGACCGCAGAGTCCGGGGGTGGCGGCAGCGGCTACGGTTTGAAGGGGAAGAGGACGCAACGACCCTTTAGGACCGAGGGGATTCCCCGGAGCGATATGAGCCACTCCCGGGTCCTAATTGCCATCCAGTATGTCGACTAAATGTGTATACATGTCGTATTTGCATTATTAACTAAGCAACTTAGCACGTGTCAAACCGTCTTCATAAAGTTGCTCCACTCCCTCGGCAAAACAGGAAATTCCTGCAACCACGCAACAACAACACCGACGACGAAAAACAAAAACAAAAGCAAGCAAACAAAAAAAAATAGAGGAACGTACACACGCGTCGTGATAAATGAATAATTAAATATTTGCACAGCTCCTCCTAGAAATTCGTTATCATCGATCGGCGTTCGCTAAGTGTTCTTCGGGGCTGCACTTCCATTAATCACCGGGAGGGATGTTGTTTCCTCTTTACGTGACGTGCGAAGGTAAATTAGTTCTTTTTTTCTTCTTGAGGAGTTGCCGTTGTTTCTTTCTATATTTTTTTGTTTGTTTTCATTTTCTCCTCACGTTGCCCGCCCCCAAGTATGAGAATTTACTGATATTGCGCTTCGCGCCTAAGAACTTTCCGACAACTTCGGCAGGCGCGGTAATTTAGCAAATTAAGAGGAATAGTTTACTTGCCATGCAAAATTCGCAGCGTTATTAATGATTTCCCAGTAAAACTTTGCAGAAATTGAATATTATTATTTTAATCTTTACTTCAAAATTACTATTACTTAAAACTTCTTATTTCCTCATCAGAATCAATCAAACATAAAACTAACAATTTTTCAACCAAAGAAACTGTAAATAATATAATAAATTATTTTGTGAAATAATATTAAAAAATATTGTATTTATTTTATGTTTGGCAGAAAGTTGAATAAGAAACATTTAAGTTTTTGGGCGCAAATTTACGATCAGACATATATTCATTACGAGCGATTCGCTACGTTATCGTATCTAAGGGAAAAACTGCGAGGAAAATAAAAGCAGGGTGAAGAAATATAAAACGTAGAGAAAGAAGCAGTTCATTTGGAAATTGTGGATGGAAATCTCGAGTCATTGTTATTTGCAGCGGCGCACACATAAGAGAAAAAGAGGAAAAGCCCCATAAGCAACAGTTTTCGTGAAAACATCGTGCAATTCCCGTTTTTACGATCGCTCCGCTGCACATTCGAATTTTACGTATTAATAAAAGCCCCGAAACCGTTTCCGAATCCTTACGTTTTTCCTTCAAACCGAAAACCCTTTTCCTTTTGTACCGGTTATCGATTATTCCGAACGATAAGTATCGTTCCGTGGAACGCGCGGAATTCTGTAATGCCTCCGAAACACGAAATGATTAGCATTTCTTCGGATTTTACACGGATTTCGGTGTACCGGACGAAATTCCGGTCCGCACGAAACTTTCCAAATGCAAATTTTACGGTATTCGATGTATTAGATTAATAATACCGAAATTTATTATGGAAACAACCCCACCTTTTCGAAACGGGGTTGGAAATAGATAAAGAAAGTTAGGGTAGAAAATGAAAATGAAAATGGAGGTGAATATACACGTTCTAATTAGAATTATCGAGGGATTCGTGAAGGGTGTCTTTTTTTAATGACTCCCCTCTCTCTACTAACTACTCTTTCAAAGTGTTAATTATTTTTAATGAGCGGCGCTTCTTGCAGCGAAATTTATTTTAAAAAGTCTTTCTGCACACGCTCGCTCCTTTTTTTCTTCTCATCCTTCCTCATCATCATCATCATCTTCTTACAGCGCTTTTTTCTGTGTGTTATTTCGTTGTCTTTCCATTCTTTATTTATTCCTTTCAGCCGGGCCGCGCTTTTGTTGCGTCGAGCTTAATTAGTAATAGTAATTAGCAGAGAGCAAGAGGCCGACGTGCTTTTCACTACTGAAAACCTTCCTCGCTCCAATTCAGGATTTCGCTAGCAACAACAATCGTGAATTGTCCTGAAATGTATTGAATCGAGTCCTTTTTTGGATTTCTTTAATTACGTACAGAATACGAAGAGAGATTTAGAAGCTTACGATATCGTTCCGGATATTGCTCTTAATTTATTGCTTCAATTTTCATTTAAGCTTATTAATTTTATTATGTAAACTTTAATTATATAATAATTAAAATCACATGAAATATAAATTAATGTTTACTAATATTTAAGGATTACGTAATTATAGTATAACAGATTACTTTGATCCGAGGAAAGATGGATTAACGGTATTCCACTATATTTTAATCCCTGCGTTTGTTTGAGGAAAGTTTTAGTCTCTTTAACAATCAACTTGTTGCCTCCGCGAAGGGAAAAGCTAGGGGAGAAGAAAGCCCTCCTCCCATTTGCAATTATATGTTTTGTTAAATATCTGATGAACAAGAAGGTGGGAAGGGGTGGGCCGGAGTAATAAAAGCGGTAACCCGGGAGGTCGTAAGTCGGTGGTCCTTAATCGCGACCTTCTGCCAGTAAAAGGGGGGAGGATGAGAAGGAAGGAGCAGCCCTTAACCGTTAAATGGGAGAAGGAGGAGGATGAGGATGTTTTATTGTGACGGGCGGCGCAAGTGTTAAGTCTGAGCCCTAAATCACTCCAGGACCCCGCAAACCTCCAACCTTTGCATGAAGAAGGAGAGGGAGTAGAATGAAGATGGGGATGGAGGAGGAATCCGAGGCCGAAACTAGGCGCAAGAGATAATTTCCTTTTAATGCCCGGGCCAGTTTTAATGCGCCCTAATATACGGCCGAACTTGGCGAGTTTCAGCTCACACACACACACACAACTTCTTCGTAGTCCTGTCACCTGCAGGTATATGTCCCACCTGCACACTACCGTATAATCCTTTTCGCCCTTCCGGCGAAAGCTTTTGTCACACCATCCCGGCCTCCCTGAAAACATGAATGTATATATGACAACATTCATCTTTTTTTTTCCTTCCGTCTTCCTCCCTTTCTTATGCTTCCTTCACCCTTCGACTGCCAAGAAACCAAACTTTGCGCATTCATTATCTGAGGACCGAGAGTGGAAAGTGTTCAAACAAAAAAAAAACTCCATCACCCGCAGTTGAATTCAATTCAATTAAACCCTCCAGCTTCAAAGAAAAAAGCAAACGTTATTGTTCGTTTTCGCAGATTTCATCAACTTTTCGCACCCCCTTTTTTGCCATCAGCAATTGTAATATAATGATTAATACATTTTGATTTATAACAAAAAAATTTTAATTAGATTAAAGATTTACGAAAAGAAATCTTTTTAAACTAATTTCTTTGAATTGCAATTGAATTATACTGAGAGATTTATCCGTTTAAAATTGATTCTTGAGAGGAGATTTTGGGGCAACGCGAAAAGAATGGAATTCTCAACCCTGGGTATAAATTTCGTTGGGAAAGGCAATCTTTTAAAGTGGAATCACTGATAATGTGATAAATGCGTAATAAACGAAGTTGCCGAGTGAATTTAAATGAAATTAATCATACGCCGAGTACGGGAGAAGGAGGAGGAGAGGATAAGTGATATTAATCCCTGGGTAAATAAAGGGAGGCCCTTTCGCAAACCACCGAAAGAGGAGGGATGGTGCAAGTGAGAGTGAGGAGGCTTTGTCCCAGGAGCGTGCAGGAAATTGAGCCATTAAATAGATTGGATGGTCTAATCCATGGTAGCCGCGTACGTGCAACGTCCCAGTTGGTCACCAGACACGTCCCAGCACTACAGTTTTCCCAAGGATTCGCACCAGCACAACACAAAAGAAAGACGGGCATTCCCAAGCCCGGATTAAAAATGGTCACATCTTTTCAACCGCCGCAGCTAAGTAACTTCCCTTGTCCCCGAATACGTGCCCTAGCTAAGATGAACCAACGAAAGAAGAAAAATCCTTCATCCAATATTCTAGGGTCTAATGAAATAAAGATGATCCTCGGTATAAGAAGCAATTAAAAGAAATCTTCTCCGCGTTACGTAACCGAAACTCCTTTCTCACAATATGAACTTATTTTTGCTCCCCTCGATGTCTGCGTGTTGGGTGTCTTGTTGACTACGCGAAATTGGAGTAGTTTTCCAATAACATCTCACGCCCTTCCCTACAGTCTGCCGCGAAGATATGAGCAGCGAATACAAAAACAGTTGCGATGGGGAAAACGTTATCTTTTGACAGATTATTGAATGCGCCGCAAAACTTTTAATTGATTCCCTCGAGAGCGCACCAAGAGCAGAATTTAACATTAGTTTCATTTAATACTTTTTCGTTCAAAAAATAACATCAAACTTTTTCAATCGTTCCAAATTTTAATTTTTAATAAATTTTTCGATTTTTTTTTTCCTATAAAACATTTCAGTTTAAACTTAAAATATGATTAATTAATTATAGAAACATTAAATTTAAAAAAAAAAACTATAAAAACTATATTATTTTTACATTGAAAATTGCGTTTTCAATATATAAATTTCCCAATTTTATTAATCAATTATCGACGGTTATGATGAATTGGATAAAATCTAATTTGCGGTTTGAAGTTCGTTTAAAAAAATTGTGTGTGTACATTCGTGTATACATCGATACGCATATATAATTGGCAGTGCATAACATCAACATCAAATATTCTAAATTGAATTGGATTGAAATGCATGTGCATAATAATTCCGGAGCATCTCGTCAAATTGAGCGAGAAATTTCGTTCGATATTGGATTTAGTGGCGCTGTCCATTTCCCTGTTTCCTAATTAATATTTGGCTTACATAAACACGAATTATTTAGCGTCCTCCCTCAGTCTTGTTTTCGTTTAGCAAATAAACGGCGACGAAAATGAAAATTATACAAGAGATTAATGAATTAATTTGTTAAAAAGTTATATTAAAATTATTGTAAGTTTCGGAAAATATATTAAAAAAATCATTGTCGAATATGCGAGTTAATCAATCAAATATGGTCGGTTCGGATGATGTTATTATTGATTGATTAACTCGGACCTGACGTAAAATTTATTAATATCGGCGCGGATTAATTAAAAACACTTCCGCGTCCGGCCGGCGACCATTTGTCAACTTTCTGCACCGAAATTTATGGACCGCTCGATAATCTCTTATTAACGTCATTTGTCCATCTAATCGTCCAATTTTGTCCGGTTTTAATAACTCACCCAAAAATTTTGTTAATTTCAGAACTTGATTTGTGACCCCGGCGCATCCACCGAAATTACAGCAACTGTCATGCTATATATAACAATGACATAGCGTCCTTAACAACGCAAGTGGCGTCCTTAGTAACGATAGTGGCGTCCTTAGCAACGTCGTTAGTAACGCAAAACAAAATTAGTAATAATAATTATATTGCTATGCAACTTTTTTAAAGAAGATAAACTGAATTACGTAACATTTATAATTCAGTGTTTAAGTCAACTTATATACAAGGTAAAAAATTGTAACAAGGAATCGTTATTTCATCAATCATCCGTGCGACGTTGTGCTCTATTTTACAGGAAGTCCCGTCGTTTATCATTCGTAGGGAAGAGACCTGGCATGTTTTCGTCTCGGTGGCAAAATAGATTCCGCGACCGTGAAATAAAACGCCACCCCTCGCCCGAAAGGTCCATATCGGGTTTTTCGAACGGCGCGTATCCTGTCCGTGACAGGTAAGTAATTGCCATATTCCTCCATTCTGTATTTACAAAGATCTGTAAATCGAAAAAATGTAAATGCCCGACACGTTTCTGGTTCATTAGTCAGTGTACGATTTTATTTTTTCGTCTCTTCTTTTATGATTAACGACGATTCGAGCATTGCAAATTGTCGCTTTTGCAGAAAAAGAAACGAAAGAAGACCGTGGTAATGTCATTGTAAAAATAGGTGACTGGAGACAAGATCGGAACTTGTATAAATTGATGCACGTCGATTAGAGAGTTTCCAGTTTGGTAAGCTCGAGTCCTTAATCGGAGGCAATGAATTAAGTCATTGGCTTCGATCACTGTCACGCGGTAAGAGTTTGAGGACCTTTGTGAACTCCCATAGACCGAGGATTACGCGATTACGTTTATGCACGAAGAGCTGCTGCTCCTTGATGAAAAATGATCGAAGAGGTCCTTGACTCGCATTTAAATACCGAAAGAAAGTAAACTATGTTAGGTTTCTGAATAAATCCGAGAAGGGGGAGAGAGAGTTGAATTAATGGAAACGGACATTTGCGAAGTTTTAACCCCGATTAAGGCCGAGCTACAACATGTCACTAAGTTATAAATCCATCTTAGTGAACTGGAGCGCCACCGCCGCCGCATCTCTGCGATACTGATTAATGTCGAGATGCATTACAGATGCGAAACAAAGCGACGAAACGACTGGATATTATTTGCGTAATTTCGGAAAAACCGTTAGACGGCCATCAACACACTACAACAACAAAGCCGGGTCGTTCACATCCAAAGCAAATAGTTGCGGAACGCCAAATGTCCGCACAGATGTGCCTGCTTCAAAACCTCCAATTATTACGGCAAAATCAAATTAACCCACTTCATTAACCATAAAATCTCTAAAGTTTCACAACATTCAAACATTCTATTTTATATTATTCAAACTAATTAAAATAGAAACTTAACATCAATAATTGAATTCAAATAATCTTCTAACTCCAAATATGTAAAATCAAGTTTAAATTATTTTAAACTCAAAATATAACTTAAAACTTGTAATCGAACAATAAACTAATAGAATGTATTTTAAGTAAAACGAAGAAACTTATAATGTTCCGCATTTGAACTTCATTTATTTGCAAAGTTTCGTTCGTTCTGTATGATGGAAAATATCAAAAATCGAGTTGAAGTGGTTTTCTTCGCGATATTCGCGGATGAGGGTGCGCCGGAGGCGGTCTGTAACTTTATTAATTACTGAAAATTATCGCAATACTGGTTTACTTATGGAAAACTTCAGCAATTAGTCTGCTCGTCGACGATGGAGATGCCGCTTTATCGAGCGGAAAAATTGCGGAAATTAAAGAAAAGGTGATTCCACTCTTTCTCATCCACTGCCTCATATATAGTTTTCTTTATAAATTTATATTTTTTTTAGGTTCGATCCCCCTCAGGCAAGGTTTACTTACTTTCGTCGGGATGACAGAAACTTCGGGTTTAATGGATTTTTAATCGCATTTACGCTCAACTTCGCTTACGTCCTTTGGGCCATTAGGTCCTCCGTTTTCCTTACCTGCAATAAAAAAAAAACGAAATCAGTACAAAAAATACATTGCTATAAGCTTTGAGAATTTCATAACAGTTGTCCCATTTTTTTAAATAAGAAAACTGTTATTTATAATTTAATTACATCATTTAATTAAATAATAGATTTTTAACTTTAGAATTCCATAATTGAAAAATAATTAGTAATTACAGTTGTTTCCTTAATAAATTATAACTAAATATAATGTAATTACAATTTTCGTAATTATTTTCGGTTTGTTTTCCATTAATAAAAGTTATATTATGTTGGCTTCTTTATTATTTTTTTTGCATATTTTTTTTTGTTCGAGCGGTTTCGAGCGTGGCGGAGGCGCCCGCAATATTTAAAAATTTAATGCAATCTCCCTTGAAACAACAGTTTAACGTAACACACGTAATTGAAAAATTCTTGAAGAAAAGATTTTTTTTTGTTTGAAATTGAACAATAATGCGCCAGACGACCGGAACTTAATTAATTAGGGATTATCAATTTCTTAGGCGAAGCGAAAATCCTTTATTTCTCTCTTTTCCAGCAGAATCGCATTTGCGGCCGGAAAATGCAATTTTCGCGCGGAGGTATTTCCATTTTCGCAACGGTTTCCCTTCTCTTCTCTTCGAGCGTTTGCATTGTGCTTTTCGTTTTCGGTGTTTCCTCTGCTTTTTCTCTTTTTGTTCGGTTCTTCCTCTTTTCTTTCCTGTTCCTTCCTCCACTTCTCGTCGGCTTTTCCCCGTTTGGGTATGCACTTTAAAAGGTTTTCTGGTGGCGGAATAAGAGCAAACCACCGCTGCCGCCCCTCTGTTGCGGCCCGAGGGGGGCGGCTGCTCGAGGCCAAAACCTGACGCGCCGAACCGTCGAACCGTGAATTCTTCGGCTCGCCCAAGCGAAAACCTCGCCGCTCTCTCTGGCTCGTTCGTCTGTACTTACCAGGGAAGAGGGAAAACCCAGAACCGTAACCAAGAAAAACCATTTTCCCTCTGCGGATCTGTCACAACACGAACTTCAATCGATTTATTTCATGCGATTCAATTAAGGCAGAATTTCCAACTTACGAACGTTCACCTCGCTGCACAATCCCAACCAACCAACTGCATTTTCGTGTTTCGCATTTGCGGCGCATTTGATTTCGAAATGTGCTCAAGGAACTGCATTCAAATTACAGACAACCTTATTTATTATCAACGAAACTCCATCAAATGTAATAATACACATTTCATAATTCAACATCTCATATTATAATCTTTATAAAGACAAAATTATTTTCTTTCATTTCAGTATTAATATTAAGTAGAATTTCTTTAATTTTTATTTGGATTTCAATTGCAAAATCTGCGGACCTTTCGCTCTAATTACGTAGCTCGGATTAATTAAATGCTGAGAGCATAGAGAAAAGTGGAGAGAGTGAGAGGATAGGTTGGGCTAATTGGATTAATTAAACCTAGGCCACGGCACACGCGATAATTGCCGATGATCCTCCGCGGATAAAAATGATCTGGGAACGGAGAGACGCGGAAAACTTTCTACTTTTTTTTTTGCTTCTTCTACCAAAGGTCCGCCGTGATGCGTCTCACCTTTTAATTTCAACCCGAAGAAAAGGTCATCCAGGTGAGAACGTGACCGGCCTTTTTACACACACTTCCTCGAATCTTTCACCTCACCAGATGAAGAACTCTTCAAAATTTACGATCCGTGCATCTTCAGTTATTTCAACATTCTATTAAATTAAGATCCAAGAAACAAAATTATTTATATTCAATATTTTACATGTATTAATGACAATAATTGAATTTTCAATAATAAACTTTAAAAAGTTTATTTAAAAGAATATATTTTCATTTGTATTTTTCTCAGCGCTTTAACGTTAAGCAACTTTTCTTTTTGTTTTCTTGGTTAGTGCCATTGCCAGCAAGAGGATTTTCCGTCTGCAGAAAGTTTCCCGTTGCGAAGAAAAAAAAAAGAATTAAAATAAGGGTGAAATAAAAACGGAATAATTTGAAATTCAAGTGCCGAAATCTTGGCGACGTCGCGTTCTAACTTTAATTTACTCCGAGACTCACTTCATCTCACATATCTCTAAGTTTTCCACTAAAAACGCGGCACGTTTGGAGCCGAGCATAAAACAAAAGAAAGATAAAGAAAAAGAAAAAAGATTACATGTATTTCCTTTGTTGCGCAAATTTTTGCTCCGCTCTGTAATTTAAAAAAAAAAGTAAAATAAATGAAAATAATGACATTTTTTCAACGGGATTCTAATTTCGTACAGCTAATCGAGTCCCGCTTAATCCCCGATTAGGCTGCGACTTATGCAACAATACTAATAAGCAGGTGCGTTTTTGCGCCATTAATGGAGCGGTTTAAACCCCGTTTTATGAATGTTTTGAAAACCCTCGTCTTCCGAAACAAAACCCTCCGTGGTGATTAAGAGACGATAACTCTTTCTATAAATTACCGCCGTTTCAGGAAAAAAAGGATAACCCTAATCCGGTGCAGAATAGAGGTTTACACCATTTCGCATGTTTTGTTCATTCGAGAAGCACGCTTCTTTCTGTTTGTTTTGTACGAATCGTTGTTTTTCTCTAATTTTTTTTTGTTTTCAGGGTGAAACTTTGGAATTCTGTGCAGCTGCGCTTCTTGTTCTGTGCTGGGCCGGTCGAAACTTTAAGAGGGTCGGACGTTTAATAATCTCCGGGGAAATTATGAAATGTTTTCGCATCAACCGGAGAGGAATTTTAAAATTTTTCAATAAGCAACAACACGCTCGAGATATGCTTTTTACTCCCTCATCTTTGTCTTTATTCATTATTATCATTAGCATTTTTATCCAAATACTCAATTTTTAATATTGAATATTATTGAATATGTTTTCCAGATAAATTTTAAAAAAAACTTCAGTTAATTTTCTATTTTACTTATAAATGTTAAGGGAGAATGAAAATACACATTTTTTCAAAAACAAAAATATATTTGCTACAAACTGGGTTTATCCAAAAGTGAAATATAAATTTTATATTGCAAAAATAGCAATGAACACGAAACGCCATAGGCCAAAACGGAACAAAGCGTAGCAACCAAAACAAAAAAAATGTTAGCTGTTTAATGGTCCGTGTTATATAATGCGTATAGATTAATGCACCATTAAGCACGCACGAATTCAAATGCATTTAAACCAACAAAAAAAAAATAAAGTGCTCGAAAAATAAAAATCATATTTTTTTGCTTAATAAAAATCCATATTACTTTTTAAGTTTTGTATAATTTTCTCTTTATTTTTTTACATAATCTTAACTGGAGAATAATAATACTTAAAATGAATTTATAAATTAACCATTAACGGAGGACCGGCGGATATATCCGCCTTAAACTGTGCACATCACTAAGTTTATTCAAAATTGATAGATTAAAAAATCTGCGTTTAAATTGACTTTTTTTACTTGAATTTCCTTCTTGTTTTGTAAATAAATAAAGATAATAAAGAATGAAATAAAAAACGAGGATATTTATTGAATCGTTTGCGAAATAAAGCACAATTGGGACGGAAACAACAAAGGCAAAGAAAAACGTTGCTAATGACAAAAGTTGTTTCTCCAGTTGATTTTTTTTTTCGTCCTTGCTCCATCGATTTTGTTATTACCGACGAAGCTCTAATTACTTACTCGTGCTTAGCACGAGAAACTCTCAGGGCTAATTTTAATCAGAAGGGCCGATTTCTTCAAGCCCTATTCAAGGGTTATTCGACTAATTCGATCGCAGTTTTTGGGCGAGAAGATGAAGGATGGCTTCTTCGTCGGAAATGAAAGGAAAAAACTTAATTCTAGCCGCTTTCTAATATAGTTTGATTGAGAGAGAGGATGGATCGTTGACACGACGGGAGAGCAGCAAAGTTCATCTCTCCGTTTGCCCCGGAGCCGATTTAATATACAATATTTGATTTCGTTCCATCGATTCCAGCCCTAAGCTCAATTTATATTAACTCAATATATAATTCGTTGCACAGAAATAGCGAATAGAAATTCTTACAAAGTCTGTTTAGTTTTCGTTCAATTTATCCTAGCAATCACCTTATTTCAATATACTCAATTCCATCATAACTGTAGCTTTAGTAATAACAAAAAAAAATAGATCAGTTAGTTTTCGAACAACTAGGAAAACCTGTCTGCAAAGTTGAAACGGAACATGCAAATAAACAATTACAAAAATCCGAGTGTGTTTATCTGCGCTTTGCATATATGTACGCTTTTTACGGACGCACGCAGATGGCATTTTAGAAATCGCGATTTCCTAGCGCAAAGTGCACTAAAATATAAGCAAACAAGGATGTTATCTTTCGTCGGTCGTGTAATTTACTCAAAGAAACGTTGACAACAGATTGGAATCTCCTCAATTCTTTTGCAACTTTATCCTCGACTCAAGCCGCAGTACTTAAATGTATAGCCTATATCTATATACTAGCTTGTCGCATTGTAATTGTGAAAAATTACTTTATTCGAACTTATTTTTATAAAATGTAAATATTTATAATTATTGGAATATTTAAGCGTCATAAAAAAAAACGTTACTATTTTATTTTATCGACATTAATTAATTTTCTACTAAAATTAAAAAAAAATAGAATTGAGGTTATGTCAATTTTCATTTAGATAATGTGTAGTATGGATTATATTATATTAAGATAAGTTAATTAAATTTAAAATTGAATTTTTAAATCCGTTGAGAAACTACTGGGAGGAATTAAAAATCAGAGGATAAAGACTTGAATGTCGCTTTATTATGGTATTTCTGTGCGTTTTAATAATTCTAATCTGGCTTTCATCTGCCAGACAAACGTAGGGTAGGGAATAAGTTAGAGAAAGCCCAGGTTTCATCCAGTTTCGATCAGAATCGCGATGCTGGAGATAGATAGCCGCCACCGACTCCTTCGCTTCATCCTCCTCCTCCTCATTTCCGTCGACTCCTTTGCCGAATAAAGCACCCAGAACGGGTCTCTCTTTAAAGTGGATTCAATTACAAATGCGTCACGTCGCCAAAAGCATTCCTCCCATTTGATATACGAGATTACATCAACTTGAAATTCGATACTGATCCGTCGCCTTTCGCACTTTTTCATCTATTCCCCTTCAAAATGTAGACCGAAAACATTACATTAATTACACAACCTTTATGCTCATCAACACAAATATATCCACAATTTATGTAAGAACTGTACATCCGTTAAGAGTGCTAAGAGTTAGGAGCGTCATGACAACTAATTGCAGTTGGTGTATGTTGGTAATATAGTTCCAATCATCATGACAACTAATTGCAGTTGGTAGTATGGTTACAAGCATCATAGAAACTAATTACAGTTGGTAGTATAGTTCCAAACAACATGATAACTAATTATAGTTGGTAGTATAGTTCCAATCACCATGACAACTAATTGCATTTGGTAGTATAGTTCCAAATATCACAACAACTAATTACAGTTGGTACAGTACAGTTCCAATCATCATGACAACTAATTACAGTAGATATTATATTTGCAAGTTGTTGCTGAAAAATGTAATATTATTTTTTTAATTATTTCCTTTTTTTAATAAATTTTTATTTTATACAAAACTATTTATTCAATTATTAATCCGTACTGGCATTAAGATATTTGTTGGCTACAAAATGTAATCTTAGATAAGAGGATTATAGATTATAAATTGCTGTATTTATTTATAAACTGATTTTTTTACGATAATAATTATTTACCTTTGATAATTACGAAAATAGATAAATTTTTTAGAAATTTTAAATTCATAATCACTTGTACAAGTAGCCAAGTACAAGTATTATTTACTTGGTAAATAACTATTTTTAACTTAGCAATTATTTTGATGAAAAATATCATAAACATTCTTAATATTAATCTTTACGAACTTTTATTCTTGCAGTCATTACGTGAATGCACTTATTAAATTTAACGTTCGTTGCTTTAACCCAATTTGTAGTATTTTAATCGAGGAAATGGAAAAACACGCAGTCTGCAGAATGTAATGGTTTGTTCTTTTTTTTTTTTAATTTTTCTATTTCATAGTATAAATTATTACAAGTTTTTCGCTCCGCCTAGTCTTTATTTTTCCGGCTTGATAATTCCCGCCTAGATGAAGGAAGGACTCGAAAAACGAGGAGAAAAGATGTAGTTTTCCCGGAAATGAATAAATAAATAAGCGTGCGCAATTTTAAATTGCTACCATTTGCATTTTCCAGCAGGAATAATTATTATATATCTAGATTCATTACGCTCACAATTACATTCAATTGCATTGTCCGCATCTTAATTACTTACGATTATTGCTGCTGCCGCCGCTTCTACAGTACGACATAGATTTTCATCTAGTGGAAATTTCACAAATGTTTTCCACTAGAAGGGATAACGGAAAACGGTGATGTTGTGAAATTGAAAATGTTTTCGGTGCGCCATTCCAGATGTCGCCACCCGTTAAAACAAAACAGTAAGGATAAAAAAAGGACATTTGACGCGTTTTGTGAAAAGGAAAAATTAACTAAATTTAGAAATATTGTGAGTGAAATTATTCAAATTATCTCAAATGTGGAATATGATAATTTACTAATTAATTCACAGCAAAAATGGAAATTTTGCATTTATGGAAGAAACGTTAATAATGAAGTTAATGTCTTTAATCTCATTACGCCGGATGCGCGTATTTTTGCTCGTCTGAGAAATCTAATAAGAGCAGACAGTTAGACGACATTCCTCTCGGCACTTGCTCGATTGATTCGTCCTCCTCCTCCGATGAATCAATTTTATTTCTCTCTCTCTCTCTCTGCTTATTCTATTTTATTTTTTTGCTTTATTGCCTGCAGCGCGGGGGCGGCTAAATAATTCTAATGGAATCGGAGCGGCCGCACAAATGCAAATCCGCGCGAAAATATAATCGCGAATAAATATGCATCGAATGAAAACATAAATCTTGCATAAGTTTTGCCGCACTCGCGACCAAATTAAAAATCAACAATGCACGCACGTTCCGTACATTTATATACACATATATGTGTGTGTTTATGTGAGTGCAGGATTTCAATATCCTGTTCGGCCTAAATCGACTTTTTTTTTTATTTCATAATTTCGAATTCGACAAAGATAAAAGGATCATAACTGTTTTGTATTATTCTTTCAAAATTCACAAAGCAAATATTATTTTGTGTGTAAAATTTTACACCTAAAAAGTTCCTAAAATTCAATATTATTTTTTTGATAAAGTTAAAACCAAATTTAATTAAGTTAAAGTTTAGATTAGAATTGAATATTTTTTCTCGACTTTTGTTCACAAATTCAAATTAGGTAAATGTAACTTTATATTATTCTAAAATTTAAATAAATTTGTTTTTATATTGAAGGAATTGTCGGTTGCGTCTCGAGGATGTTTCAGGATGATGCGGAAGGATTAGCATCGGTGTGGAAAACGTGCTCAAAATAGAAAAAAACACACACACAAGGTTTGCAAAAGGGAGACAATGGTTTTAGAATTTTTATTACTTTCCACGATGAGAATGCCCTTACGCCAACGAAAAAAAAAACGTATACCGTTACCATAACAATAATAAAGAAACAACGCCATTGTCACTTGAACTTCATCCGCTCTCTCCAAGTTCATAATATTCCGTTCGCAGTTTTCATGAATTTCATTAACCTGGAAAACTCGGGCTCAGAATCCGCTTCACATCAGAAGTTGGTAAATAATGTACGCAGCATCCATTGAAAGGAAATGCACGTGGAACAATTTTTATTGATTGATGATTGTTCTACTTTCGGATCATTTTTTTTTTTTGGTTGTTGTTGAATTCCGCTACAATGTCGAAGTTGGATAATGCAGTTTACGATTTTTCGGCTTTCGCCTAATGGATTTCCTACCCTCCGGCTTTTATGACTCTGCCTCATAATTAAATTACACCTCCGCTACGAATAACGCCAATCCCAAAAATAAAATATATGAAACAGAATGAAATCACAGTTTGGACCGTTTAATTTTAGTCCTCTATATCTTCAAAATGTAATAAATTCACATATTACAAAATTTCAAATTCATGTTAAAATTTGGTAGGCTTTTAACAGTTGTCAACTTATCAGATATAATACTGATTCAACATTATACTAATTATTTACTACTTGTTACTTGTCAAGTTAATACTAATAGTATCATGTTTACCAATTTAATGTTGGTACGCTTGTAACATTTGTCAAGTTATCAGATGTAGTGCGGATGCACCATTAAACCAATTATTTACTACTCGTTACTTGTCAAGATAATACTAACAGTATCAAATAACATGAAACATCCTTAATAGACAGTTATAAATTACGTAATTGACCCAAAACGATATTGTCCCTTGGAAGTAAATGACGCCTGGCTACGCTCCTGTCTACTTCCATTTCGGAAGCGAGCAGTCTCTCTCCCTCTTACATTCTAATGAAATTCATATCATCTAGCACTGGTTTCTGCAAAAGCGAACAGAATGAGTGGAGAGAGGAGAGAAAAGAGATTGCCTTTTGCCCCGTTTTCGCGTCTCTTTAATGCTCGATTTACTTCGCATCCATTAGAGACGGGCTCCGGTGACGAAGCGCCTCCGAAGAAGTCCGGTTTTTGTTCGCGCATCATTTAGGAATCGGACGAGAAATGAAACACGAATGGAATGGAAACGCAATAAAGGACACGGACAACGGAAGACTTTTCCGACCATTGTTAGAGATTTACGAAACTCTAAATCGTGATTTTCTACCAATAGAGGAAATATATTTTGCACTGCGCGAAATTAATGTAGCATTCATTCTTTACATTTTCATTTTCTAAAATAATAAATTTCAAAATAAGTATAATATAAAATCTGTTTGTTTCAAATTTTTGCTGATTTTGTATATGAAAATTTACAAATTTTTAGTTGTGTGTAGGGTGAAATTAATATTCATCAGAATGAATAAATAATGCGAAGAAGGATATGAAGATTTGTCGAGTGCGAAAATAACGATTATGAATATGCAAAGGGCGAATTTTGGAGGATGAAGAAAAACCGACTGCCGACATTTAGAGGGTGAAAATGAATCATGTAGAAATGATCGATCTTCAACAGTGTGCATAGTAAATGTTTGAGGTATTCGCATCGAGGAGCGTAGAGAAAGGCATCCAACTACTTGAATAGTAGTACTAGTAGTAGCCGTGGCTTCGCGATCCTCTCTTTTCTCTTCTCATCCACCTCGGGCTAACAGTAAACAGACAATCCGTTATATTTCGAGAATCGCGTTTTATTGCACACGCCTCGGCATGAATCACTTCGGAATGACTCCTTTGCATATACAGGGCGTTCCTCGAGAACAACGGAATCCACGATTACATCATAACCAATTAGTTCTACGGCTCAAGATCGAACGCTGACCTAAACCTTTCAAAAAAACAGTCTTTACACCTCCTTTCACATTTCTATCACTTTTCTTCAAACCTCGTGAATATGCAGTATATGTACCCTTTTTTTTTAGATTATTTACAGCGATGCAGAAGGGCTCCATCCAACCGTTTCAAGGCGTGTATGCCCCCGCGGAATTCTTGCATGCAGCCGCCCTTCTTCTAATCATTCCGCTTCGCTCCTCCGTCTATTTGCGCAGCGAAATTCGAGAAATTTCATTTCCACTTATTAAAACACCACCCAAACCATGTACGTGATAATGTTCACTCTTCACCCCTATATTATCCTAGTTTATAAAATTACCACATATTTAGTTACAATAAAAACGAAATAAATACTATTAAAATCGTAAAAAAACTATACTTTTTTCATTTAGATTTTTTAAATATGTTAATTTTAATAGTGTATATCAATTGATGAGCGTTATGATCCGGAAGTCGATTGTATAATTTACGGGGAACTGATAAAGCGCGTGTATTTTCGTATCGGATTATCGTCGGGTTTACAGCGGGATTAGCTTATTGCACGAGAACTGCGAAATTCCGCTGAATTATTTACAGGGCGTTGCATAATCCAGAACGTTGCGGAGGGGCTGCATCCGCGTCGCTCCCCAATGAGATGGATGTTTCGCTGGTGGAGACGCATTAAAGATTCAACGTTCAAATTCGTTCACTCAAATATGATTTCCAGTTTAGCTTTTTTTTTATACAATACGAAACGAAGATTTATTCAACCAGTAAATAATGTTTGTTTGTCAATTTGACAACTTAATTATGAATTGTAAATTATGAATGAAATTTACAATTAATTAATAGATAAGGCGGATATATCCGCCATTCGTTGTTATATAAATATTTACACGAAATGTGTATTTTTAAATAAGTTATTTGGGGGAGTATCAAGAAATCTAATGAGAATCAAGAGGTTGTAAGTAAAGTGGAAGTACCTGTGCGAAATAATTACGCCATCCGTCGCTGTACGAGCAATTATTCAAATTTCGCGATGTCGTAACCGGAATCCGCAAGGAGCCGGGGGCTGGATGAGGTGGCGGTTTCCGGGTGTTATATTTTAGGGGGCGGCGTTCCGCCCCTCGGTTCTGGGGTCTCGCTGTCTCGTTATTAAACTTGTTGTTTGGATTAGTTAGAAATATTGTTACATGCACACAAAGATTATTAACGCGCTCGCCTCCACTATTATTATTAACAACGCCCAAAATTTTAATTAAACGACGCGATGCACCGAGAAAGAAAACGGCTATAACGATCCGCCTCAGTGCACTTCCTTCCTACCTGTACTTAAAAACAAAAAAAAACAAACCCGGCGCATCCACAATTTCCGACGATATTAGTATTACGTGTTTCAATTTGTTTATTTTTGTAAATAAAATTTTAAGAACCATTTTTTCTCCAAATTGTATGCAAATTAAATTTCTAACGGTAAAGATTGACTGATTAAAATGCAAGATTTACGTGAATCATTTGAATAATATAATATTCCTTTCCACATACAAAATGATACACGTTTTGAGTTTATCTCTTGCTGCATTTATAATGACGCAATTTAATCCATTTTAATTCTGTAACGGAACAAAGCTTTTAAGTTTTACGTCCATGTTTCTATTACAAACATGCTGAAAAAAAATTATAAACTATACAGAATCCGTTTCTCTTTGACATGGATATTATGCATAGACTTTGTGAAACTTCGCATGCTGAGCGTTCGCAAATTGAGCGGAATTTCGAATTCTGATTTATGCACGTGGGTCAATTGATATTTATGAAAAAAAAATGCTGTAATGCGACGGCATAATGCAGTTATGATTCGGTAATATTAAAATCAATCGGTAATATGCAATAATGTTATTAATAATAACGCTGCACGAACATCCGAAATGTATATACACACATAATTACAATTTACGATCTGAAAATGACCCCGCAATAAATTTCGGCTACTCCGGAATTCGCAAAATTATTATTAAATACACGTCCTGCCAATTAATTACGCTCGTTTGACGATAGATGGCGTATTTGGAAATAGCCTCAAATAACGCAATTTTGATTACAATTTCGTCGCTATTCGAAATCATATTAAATATTTGTCGATAGATGGCGTTTTTTAGAAACTACGTGTTTTTATCTAATTTCACTATTCGAAGCTTAAATTTAATCGCTCTGAAAAAACTGCAGGAAAATACAAATCGCTTCGCTTCACGTAATCATTCCGCAATTACGAGGAAAACAATTTAACTGCTTTCCATCAATCCGAGCTACATATAATGCACATTTCCACACAGAAATGTAATGAAGAACGGGTAAAAATAGTGGTGGAAATACGCAAAATAGAAACGAGAAAAAAAAAATGGAATATTGTATGCATACAGAGCGGAATGTTAAATAAATAACGTCCGTACTTTATCGCGACTAATGCAGTGTTTTGTGGCCCCCGGGATGAGGGCTTTTTTCCCATCAAGATATGCTAAACATTTGTGTTTGCCGCTATTTTACGCACCCACCCCGAAAGCGAAGGCCGCAAATCAATGCCAAAACCATTATTTTATCAAACACAATGCCAACGTTTTCTCTCATTTTTCCTTCTTTACTTCTTCATCTCCGAATCAAAGTCAATTCACGTGTCCTTAATATAGCCATCATTTATCAAATAAAGACGTTTTTATATTGAACCAAAAAAAAAATGCTTGGTAAGGCCGAATATTTAAACAGCTTTATATAAAAGAATCGGATAAAATCACTTTTTTTTGCACGTTATTTCATAATTAATTATACACTTTAATATATTCATGTTGATAAAAAAAACAGTTTTAGAACTGAAATTGCTATAGATAAAAGTAATATATATTTCAGCTAATGACCTTAAATTTAATTATTTATCAATTTATTTTCATAAAATAATTCAGTTATTATTAAGGAATATTGAAATCAATCTACTTATTTATATATTAAATTTTAAATACAGTCAAATAAAAACGAAATTTGTAAATTCTAACTAATTACTATTTGTCAATCAACAAATGAGGCAAGTATTGTATTATAAATAATTTAATTTGCGTTGATTTCATTCAAAAACTGAATTTACTAAATGCATTCATTGATTAAGAGTAAAATTAACAAACAAAAAATACTATAAACGACGAGCGTAATTCTCGGAAATACTCAAAAACCATGAATGAAAATGAATGAAAAAAAACGAATAGTAAATTCCGATTTCGGGTCTAGACGATAAGATAAAAATAATTTATTCCAAATAGCAATAAAAACCTGCACACATTAATTCAATGTCTCGTCTATATATTTTATCGGTTTTTAAATTCTTTTTTTTTTCTTACAAAAATTGCGTAACGTTTCTTGCACAAGTAACTTGTCAATTACCGCATATTTTGTAAATGCAACTTAATTTTTCAGGTTATATTTTCGTAAATTAAATGCGTATTTGATTTATTAATTATTTCAACAAGTATATATACTTGACAAGTTACTTGGCAAATACAAATTTTGATCATTTAAAAACATATAATTCTTAAATAAAACTATGTTTTTTAAAATTATTTTCGTGTACATGGATTTACATTAGCAATAACCATATAAGGATTTTTTTGAAATGCGTAATAAAAATAAGAAATGAATTAATTACGTTTTATTATAAATTGACAATTTCCAAAAAAAACATATTAAATATTAATGAAAATATTGAAATTAAATTAATGAATGAAAAAAATGATATTATTATACAAACCTGTAATAATAATAATAATACTCATATCGTCAGAATCAAAAATTAAATTTGAATTAAACCGAATGAAATGCATATGGGAAACAATAAAAAACAACGATGCTAGGGTTTTCAATATATTTATATATAAATGCATTGAATAATGGAAATAATTAAAAAAATAAACGAGCTCTGATTTATGCGAAATATCGTGATGCGAACTAAAATTATTAATAACGTTTTCATTATGCATTCATTTCACGCAGAATTTATATTTATAAATATTAGCTGATTTTTATAACGAATTCCCTCCCGGGATTTTCAACCCTTTGTATATTCAAATGCGATTCGCACTGCATAGTTTTATTTTTTTATATAAGAATAGAAGAAACGCAACGCACGTAACTCGTTCGTATGTAAAGGCGGTATTATAATAAGCGGGGCTAACTCAAAGTGTAGGAAATGAAATTGCCGGAAGTGAGAGAAAGGGAGAATATAATATATAAATATATATATATGGGAACTAGTAGTGGTAATAATAATAGTGAAGAAAAAGGGATAAAGTGGAACGTGTAGGGTTGAAGGGTTTATTGTGTCCCGACTTGAAAGGGCCTGTTGGTGAAGCAATATTGGAAAGGGAAAGGATGCAGAGCAAAACAATATATATATACGTGCATAACGAAAATGGGGAAAAACTGGAGGGCCGATATTGAGTTTAAACTTATAGGGTTCGATGTAAAACGTAGGGCTATAAAATACGTATAGATATATATATATTTTGCCAGTGCTCCTTCATTGTTCGCCCTTTCCAGCGTCGCGCAAGAACAAATACTCAACTCGACTGAATCCAGTATAGAAATCGCGCGCTTTTCGGGACGCCTCCGCAGATTAGATTATTTCGCTTGCTTTTATTATCTCCTCTCCTGTATTTCCTCCAGCATCAACGATACACAACAGCTACACAACTTCCTCTTAAATTCACGTACCTCGTAACTAAAGAATTCCCCGAATTTATCAACACATTCTATAGATCTCAACCTCTTTAAATATCTCACACATTAAAATACACCATCTATCTTTCATTCAATATAACATTTTCTTAATTTCAAAATGTCAATTAATAGAGATTTTATATGGATCAAACAAAAGAATGCTTTACAGTAACAGCATTTATTAAGAAGTCTAATTTTAAGACGCCATCTATATATTTCATTCTCAATTTTAAGATGTCAAATGTCATTAACTATACAAGTATTAATAAATTCACATTTATCTTATATAAAGAAAGTCTTGCAGTGGTTATATTTATTCAAACGTCTTAAAAGACGCCATCTATGTTTAATTTGAAAACGTCAATTTTATATTGTAATGCTTGTGGTAAAGAAATTTAATTTGAAGGAAGTACCGATAATAAACATTATTCTTTATAGTGAAAACTTTGATATTCTTAAAATGAAATTGCAGAAAATCAATGATTCAAGTATGGAGGAAGCACTATTTTATATTATGAAGCTCGGAGTAAATAATTTTAATGGATTGAATTTCCAGAGAAAAGAAACCGATAATATATGTTAAGACTCTCATTGTTTCCATTATTTATACGAAATCAATACCGGAGAGACCATTCTGCGAGGAACACTAGAAAGCTCGTCTTCACGCGACGTTGAGTTTTACTGGGTTTTAATTCACAAGCTTTTTCCTATCTTTGTTGCAAAAGCACACTTGACCATTAATACTGCAGGACAAGAAAAAAAAAACACTAACGCGCACTTCTTAATATAAATTACATATGAGAAAAACAAAAGGGAGAAGGGAAAGCCTTCGTGGCACGTCGGAAGTGTATGTAAAAATCAAGAGGATAATGGGAAATTCCTCGCCTTTTGTTTCCGAACCCCCCCCCCCGAAAACTCTTTGTCTAATCCCGGAACTAAGTGAACGCACGTACATGTAATGCATTCGGGTCATTATTCAGTTTTAGGGATTCCGGCCGGGTGCGGAAGTCATATTTCAACCATCCTCACTACCACCTAAAAACCATTCAACTTCGTATAAGGCTTCGAGAACCTGATGAAGCGTGCAATCCAATAGCAAAATAATAAAATAAAAAAGAAACGTATTTAAATTTACAATAACAACGACAACAATACAAAAAAACAGCATGAGAGAATACTGGTTACGCATTTACAGTACATCGGGATTTCGGGCACGAGAGCCAATTAAATTAATTGAACGTGATTCGTTTCACGTCAATTTACATGGATTTGCCAGAGAGAGTTCAGAATCAAATTAGCCAAATTGCCAAATTCGTATGTATATAATGGACGATAATTAATCCTTATTAGGCCTCCGGCCGCAAAGCGAAAGAAATTTAATCACGCCGAGTGTTTTCAGGACCGCAAAGTTTCACGTAACCCTAAAACGAAACAAAAAAATAAACTTATACACCTCAATTATATAACACTAATTTAATAAGTCCGCAAAACCAAACTTTGATTCATCATTTTCTAAAAAAAAAACGTAATCTCATATATAATAGATAAGGCGGATATATCCGCCGCGCAAAAATAGTTAAATATTAGTTGTTGTTAAAGTTGTTAAATAATGCTAATGAGTTTAACGAGGAAGAAAATGTGTGTAAATGAAATTTGAAAAAAAAAATACAAATAGAAATCCCACGAGGTTGAATTAATTATTTAATATAAAAATTGAAACCGATGGGAAAGAGTAGAAAGTCCGTTTCATAATTTCCCACGTAAATTGTATGCAAGCAATTACGTACACTTCATTAATTAATTTATTTTTTTTTGTACAGAAATGATCAAAAAATATATTTATTTATTTATTTTTCTTGCTATTGATGATGAGATTATTTGATCCGGGCAGAGAGGAATTATCCCTTCGGATAGAGATAATATTATAAGGAACGAATACAATGGGATTGGCAAAAAGCAACAACAAGAAAAAAGAGGAAGAGTAATAATCGCATTGGCCTTTTACGAATCAATCCGAGGGAAGAGTTTCTTTCATCGTCCAATATTTTTTTCGATTGCAATTATGTAACTCTCCGCTCTCCCAGCATTTCATTCGTAAATAAATCAGAGTAGAAATATATAACCCGATTCAATAACGATCCAATAATAATAATACACAATCACGGCACAAATAGCTTATTTTTCATCTCCACTATTCGAAATTATTTTTTCCAATTAAAAATTCGATTTTAAATCATCTACAATAGGGAAAATCGGAAATTACGTAACGCTTCCTTATTTTTTTTTTTAATTTAAGGTGTTTCAATTTTATTTCTCAAATAATAAAGCGGAACGGTTTAGATTACGAAATTAGTTATAGCTATGCTCGATGATATATATTTTTTGCTACTCTTCTCTTAAACTTTTATTTTTCGAGGCTTGAGTTTCGTAATTGTAATTTTCCAGTGCAGAGATGAAGTTCTGCGTTTTAATTCCTCGGTGACCGACGCGATGTAATTGTGGGAAGTAGTTCATGGGTCTCTGGGAAGGAAAGGATACGGTAAGTTTTTCCTTCTCTTACAGACGGTGTACATGTAGATTGTGTACGGAGGGAAACAACGTAAGAGTGAGAGAAAAATAAGTTTTTCTTGTTCTTAAATTGAAGCTTGTGGGAAATCCAGTTGAATAATGGAAATAAGTTTTCGTCGGCGTATATAAATGGACGGATTGTATTAAATTGGATTAGACTTAGTCGACAAGGGAGAACGTAGACACATATGAGCCCTTTCCTTATTTTTTTCCTCCATCACTCTTTGTTGTCTTGTTTTAAAGTCTTCGGACACGAACTGCACAAGTGACCCAAGCGTCTTATTATTAAATTATTTCAAAAATATTTATTTTCAGAATTGAAATTGATAGTTTTATTCTAAACAAAGTTTAAGTGAGGAATGAATGTTTGCTTCAGCTGTGATTTGGTGATTCATGTTTGTTGGGATTTCGTAGTGTTAACAAAAGTGTTTAAGTGTAGTTAATATCAGGATGTTGGTATTACTTTTGGGGAGCAAATGTGGCGTTGATAAATTGTAGCGTTTAAAGTGAAGCATGCAGGATATAATTTATATAATCCGCGTTAAAACGGGATAATTCACACAAGTTTTCCTCGTGCGTTTATGTTTCGTCGTTTCATTTGGCGATATCATAAATCCCGGTCTTGTCGCCAACATGAGAAATGTTGGTACCACTGTTTGTAGGAGTCGGGGGCGGTGTGGGTGCAACATTACCGGCATTCCGCGGGATCCCCCGTTTCGCAATCATTATGGGACCATCCCGTCAAGATGGGACCGCAAAACTGACCGACCACCCCCAGCCTCACCGGTGTTGAAATACTGACCGAAACATCATTCCACCCCCCACTTTGAACGCTGCAAATGCGCGCATTACACGCTGCACTAATCAAACAATTAAGTCGGATCATTGAGTTCGCAATGCGAGGGAGGAAAAATTAGCGAAATTTAATGTTGTTGAGGGGCGGCTCGAGAGCGCCGTTTTATTAAATGTCCCGGATCGGACAATCCCGGATGGGTAATTACAGCTGGAAATAAAAAGGACGATTCCCATCGAGAAACGCAATCATCCCAACCCTTAATTTAATAAGTATTAACTTTCGTGACGCATTTCCCCGAACACAAAAAAATCCAATCATTTCACTCCATTAAAACCAAATATTATTTCTTAATTTAAAATTTAATCTCATTAAACAAAAAATGATTTTACTTCAAAGTCACACAATCCAATTATATAATACTACTTTAATTAGTCCGCAAAACCAAACTTTGATTCACCAATTTTCCTAAAAAAAAGCGTAGTTTCATATGTAAAAGTCAAGGCGGATATATCCGCCGCTTGTGCGAAAATGTATCCGTAATTACAGTAAGAAATAAAAAGGACGATTCCCATCGAGAAACGCAATCATCCCAACCCTTAATTTAATAATTATTAAGTTTCGTGACGCATTTCTCCGAACACAAAAAAAGTCCAATCATTTCATTCCATTAAAACCAAATATCATTTCTTAATTTACAATTTAATCTCATTGAACAAGAAAAAAAGGATTTTACTTCAAAGTCACACAATCCAATTATATAACACTAATTTAATTAGTCCGCAAAACCAAGATTTAATTCATCAATTTTCCTAAAAAAAGCATAGTCTCATATGTAAAAGACGAGGCGGATATATCCGAAAATTATAGTTGGAAATAAAAATTAAAAAAATAGAATATTTACAATGATTGAAAATTATGAAATATAAATTTTATCAATTTTTTAAAAATTATTTTTGTCGTAAGTCGTATATTTTTATGTGATCTGTTTTATTTTTTGTTTGGGAATTTGGGCATTTCGGTGTAAATTTTGTACGGAAAAAAAATATTATGTAATAGAGATGGAGCAGTGAGGCGTGCAATGCGTATCGATAAATAATGAAACCCGCAGAACTTCAAACGGCACGTCCCAATTATATTATATAATATAATTGCGCCCGATTTGCATGCGGCGCCGCGCAATCAGCAATCTGATATTCGCGTACGCAATCAATAACTAATTAGCAAATAATGTAGAATGATAGTGCACTTTGATTGTTTTGTGAACGATCATTCTCCGCGAAGAAACCTAAGCACACCTTTGCACAATTAATATTAAACCGGGGAGGCACCGAAGCGGTTTTCGGTTTCAGCGTAATTCTCTCTATGCTCCAATCAAATGCCTCATTAATATTGAAACACGTTTTCAGAATGGATAGTTCAGTTAACAAGCATCCTTCTCAATTATGTAACTGAATACTTTTCTAATTTTATATCAAATAAATATAAACAAACTTTGAAATTCTTTAAAATTTTCATAACTAAAAAAAATAAAAAATTATTTAATATTTTTCATAATTTAGTTATAAGCACAATTCTAATAACTGAAAAAATGTACTATTTTGTAATTGATGTCATAAAAAATATTGTAGAAATTAAGTAATATTTTCAGAATTTTGTCCTAAAAAAAATATTACAAATTTATGAAAAACCGAATTAATAAAAAAATTAATAAGAGATTTGATTACGTAAACATGGGCAAACATCATTTAATTACTCTGCGCTTGAGTGAATTTAATATAGCAATAATTTTGAAACTGCGGAAGTTTCGTGGCAGGAATCTCATATAGTTGCAAACGGTCATATTAAAATTGGAGGATTTCATCCGAATTCGCAGAAACGTCGCTCCGATAGATAAATAGAAAATGTTATGTTGCCATGGAGATCCTCCCAATAATTAATTATCGCAATATTCGAAATTGCGTTTCGCGCATAATTGTTGATCTGTAATTAGTTCGACGGTAATTTTGCCTATTGTGTAAAACGGGGGGGTGTAAAATCCAAAAATTGCAGCTGTAGTTAAATCATTTATTTTTCAAATACTTACCCAAAAACGAACGAGTAAATGTAAACAGACGTACCTGCAACAAACAATGGAGATAAATAATTAGCAATATTTTACAATTTATTTATATTGTTATTATTGATGAATTTCAGTAAAATAATTTAATGAGATGCATTGAAAACGCAACCCTTTGATGCCTTTGTTCGACTTTGACGCAACCGTAGTTGGACTCTGCGCTTATGTAACAACAACAACACTTTATTGTATCTAAGGGGATGAAAGCGAAGAAGAAGGTTTTAACGATGGGTTGTATAATCACGTAGACCCACCTGTCACCTAGGCGACGACCCCCTGGAGTGCAGTTACGAGCCTGTCGTCGCAACCCTTAACACGCATTGTGCGTACGTACCAATCAAACATCCCCTATTTCATCAAATAAATAAAAAGTAGTAATTATTACGACCCCCTCATTCAAATAATAAAGTTAAAATTTTAATTTAATGAGAAAACTTTCTTAACAAAACTTTTTATTTTTCTCCTCTCTTACATCAAATACGGTATATTGCTAGGAAAAAAAATTCTACACCAATTAAAAACGTAATTTTATTTTTTCCCACATTCTTAATCTCGCGTTTCAATGCAACAACTCTCAGAAACTTTTTTTTATTCTGCATTAATTCCCAAATATTTCTTTAAAAACTTTGCGCATACAAAATGTATATATTAATTAAGCAGTTTAATCGAACGCCATCTTTTATCAATTTTTAATACTGACAATTGTCATATGTCAATTTTTTCTATTAACTGTCGACATACTTTTTATACCTTTATTACTAATTAAAACTACTTTCAACTACAATTGCATAACAAAATCTGTTAACAAGTTCATAACTATTTATTACCTATAACAGTTACAATAGAAACATTGTTACTTTGTATGATTTCATTTCAAGTTTTATAACGTTATATGAATGTGTGTCATATTTTGATGGCTTTTGCATCTCTTTCACTACACATGTCACGAACGAAATCATTTTATATAAATACCTCCTAAGCTGTTACGAATAACACATGTAGATTTTTAAGTCTACATAAATATTATTTATTAATAATTTATTTTAACTTCAATTTTTTAGTGTGCCATCTGTTGACAATATGTATAACTAAGTTTCATACAAAATTAGTTCTAAGCTGTTACGAATTAACATGCATTTTTAATCCGATTTTAGTAAATAATAAACCGATGTTGCGATAATCCGACAACGTCGCGCTTCTAATTGCAATTAAAATTTGCCACATATTAAATCAACGCGGTCCACGCTAATAGGTTTAAATAGTGGTCCGACAATGACATTATACACACCATTGCATAAATTAATTTATGCCCGCGGAACCTCGATGATGATGATGATGATGATGACAAGATAATTATTCAATTAGTTATTTTAATTAACATCTTATCAATTCTAATTTTGCACGCATACGCTAATGTACGCCGTAAATTACGCAATTCGATTCGCGCTAAAAAAATACGCACATATCAAGCACTCGCAGCAAAATGTACGAGATGAAACAGTTAAAAAAAATTATAGCAACAAAAAAATACAACTGGGGGGGGGGGGGTGAGTTTGCATAAATACAAAACGGGATCCGCTTTCAGATCGATTGCGTGCGCGAAAAAAGATAAATCAGGATTAATGGAGGACTCGTTTTAATTGTGACGCGCCATTCCGATTCGCCCGCCGAATTTCTCCCTGAAATTTCAATTCATTTTCGATGAATTTATGTTCATCGCCGATAACCTTTGAACTACTTTAATAACAAGGATAAACTTTTGTATTCTTGTCTGTAACCCAATTTTATGAAGTTCCACAATATTCACAACTGTGTCCTCTAATTGAATTATCGATACATTTATAAAAGATAACATTTTAACTACTTTAATAATAATAAATAAACTTTAGTAGAAGCAATAATTGTTACTTGTTGGTAATGTGTGTTGCCTACATATGTGTTTAATGGGGTTCCGCGTGGTTCACAACTTTGTCCTTTAATTGAAGCAATTCTTTAAAATTATTTTATTAATATAATAGCATGGAGGTTTGAGGACGTAAATTCTTTGCCCTATGGTTGTGCATTCATCGATGCACCGTTATATAAAGCGCGATGGGTCATTATCTTTCAATATATAATAAGCATTACGTAAATAGTCGCCGTTTACGCTCCACATAGCGCGGGTTATACACGCCCCGCGTTCCGCATTCATGGAGTCTCACCCCATACCCGTATGGTAAAACATTCTCTTCTCGAGGTGCAACAATATATATGCAACCAATGTCAAGTTAACGCCGTATTGATGGGATAATCGTCGCAATTAACATACATATATACATATTCGACGAACGGGAAAATATAAAAGACAAACTGAAAGAAAATAAAGTATAGGTGTAACAGAAACTAGTCTCGATGGACGTAGTTTCTTGAAAGTTCTTTTTTGCAACACGGAGACAAAATTGCAGGCACGAGTCGAAGGCCGTCTCCTCTACACTTGGGTTCACTGATCTCCTATCGTATACATGCATGCACTACACCTTCCATCTCTTTCCTCCGCCTCGGCTTGATTTAAACATATTGATTGAGATTTTGTGTGCATAAGAAAGAACGAGAGACGAGTAAACGAGGAAAGCACAAACAAGCGCTTGCATAATCCTTTGGCGACTCAGCGGTTCGATTGTCTACAAGACACTTAAATATTTCATCTTTTCCCGTCGACACCGTTGCGGTTTCAACGATTTACGCTCTTCGGTATTTCCATTTCCAGGTTAACTATCCACCAAGACAACGTTTAAATTAACCGAAGTCTATAAATCCACCGTTTTAGCGAGAGAAGAGACCACCCAAACACAATCTTAATACCTTAATAAACTACTCGATACAAGAGACACGAAACAAAATACATTAAATTTTAAAGGAAACTACACACTACCACTTAAAAATAAAATAAAGTTTAAAATTTCTATCAATATTTTTTATAAAAATTAAAATAACTTTATTTATTGCAAGCGACAAAAATAAACTTCTACAAAACAAATAAATACAGAATCAATGTGCGTTTTAGATAGGATCGAAACAACAATTTTTTCAAAGCAAAACAAAACAGTTTTTTTTTAAATGATATTTAGTTATAAATTTACGAGCTATTTTGAAACTTGAACGGCGTAATGCTCGTCGATTCGGAAAATGGGAAATACGCGTTGCGACCTCCCATAAAAACAGGTTAATTTATTTTTTTATATAACATTTTTTTAAAACTTTTTTTACTCCTGTTTTAACCGAAATATTGCAATATTTCTGTCTTTAAAAAATATGCAAACAATGGATTAAACAACTTATTACCTTAAAAGCTACTTAAGCCAACATTTCGAAATTTTATAGCATAGTTTTTATTTCGGGATTGAATTTTATGTATATTTGGTTGCATAAATATTGAGTTAAGTAGGAAATAGTAATTTTCATGTGTAATAAATTTAATAACCAGGACAATAAAACATTATTATTATTATTGTTGTGCAGATGACAAAAATTTTATATTATATTAAATTTGAAATTAAATTTTACATGTAGTGCGAAATAAATATTTCGTCCTTGGATTTCGGGTGTATGCATTTATATACTTTCCTTAACGTAATTTCCTCTCGAGTTTAATGCTGTATACATAATTGTGCGCGCGTGGGCTTGAAAATCTTGTTTAGATTGACTCTCTCTGTGTGTTTGTGTGCATATATACACAAGCACATCGGAAGAAGAGAATAAAATAAATAAAGAGTAAAGAAGAGAAACGCCGTCGCGTGGTTACGTTATGTGCTTGTATGCAGCTTCTTCGCCGCCCCCGCACGTTTCGAAGCCAGGACCGGATTGTAAATTGCGCCCTCACCAACAAACAAAAGGAAGCAATAAAAGAATGCATATATACGCGTGGATATACGAAGGACAAAAACGTCCTCCCCATCATCCTCCTCCTTTTCCGCCCACGCGGATGACAACGTTTCTATGCACTCCGTGAAAAACAAGCGACCCATAAATATTTCTCTGCGAAAGAAGAAAGACCCACGTGTGCATCGTACCGTAAAGGAGGGACACTCGCGGGGTTTCTTGAGGACACATTAAAATGAGCCATAAAAGTTCCAACAAACCAAAGCGAAAATAATAAAAAAAAAATTCGAAGAATAAAAATAAAACAGCGAAAGAAAAACTCGCCTCAGGAAATTAATTTGTTTAACTTTAAGCGGGGGCAACAAAGGATGCAAAACGGTCCTCAAATCATAACCCTTCACCTTTACGACTCGCTGCGTTAAAAACAAGTGTAAAAATCTTAAGGGCGCTTCGGCGTATGGAAATATCCTCCATTCTTTCAATTTTTCTTTCTTTCTTTTTTCTTATTTTTTTTTTGTTGAAATGCTTAATGCTCGACGTTTAAGACGATTTTTATTGCGCAACGTTAAATTTAACCGCCCCCAGATTGTGATCTTTCTTTCCTCCTCCACCTTTTCGTTGCAAATCATTATCGAAATAATTACCAAAGGAAACGCTCAAACCATCATATTTTAACGATAATTCCACAATTATATAAAAAAAATTACTGATTTTGTTTTACGTTACGTAACTGAATTGAGCAACTTTTAAATATTTGATATTATTAAATATGTAATAAAACTCCAAATAAATTTGTTGGTATTTGGGAAAACGTATGTATAGTAATTAGATTTGTTATTGAAGATTTCCAGTTTGTTGCATTGGTAGGAATGCAAGAAATAATTACTCTGACGGAAACGTTCAAGGTAAAAGAAAACAAGTAAAAATAAAGTTCAGAAATCCTTACTGGTTACTAAGAAGCAAATTATAATTATCAGTAGAAGACAAATTGCTAATATAATGAACCCTAACTATACAATCTATTTATAGGTACATCATTATTTTAAAGTAGTTCTAATTACAACTACTTCAGGATTATGCAAACTGAACAGTGAATAACATCTCTATAAATAGTTCTAATAATTGTTAATTAATGAGACAAGGAAATCAGTTGTGTATCGACGGTATTGCATTTCCAGTACGCGAGGAGTTGCGTAACGGCGTAAAGAAGGCGCGTTATAACTTTCTCCCCGTTTTCTCGCTGGGAAACTCCGACACAAATAAACCGTTTAGCAATATGAATGAAAGCAAATTGAATGCGTTTATTGTTTTGGCCGGAGTCCAGCAAAGTTGCAGTTTCGCTCCGGATAAACACGCTCTGGCCCAGTTTAAAATTCGCGAACGATTCCACACTACGAAGAACAAAGTTGTTACGTTCTGAACCGATTTTTTTTTTAAATCAATTTACTCAAATGACAAATATTAGCTGCGCCATCTATTTTTAATAATGCAACTATCATTTAAAGAAAAAATAAAATCCATGTAGTATAAGAAACTGGCGGGAATTTCAAGGTCGTCGGTGAATGATCATTTAAATATTTTCTGAACGAAGCGAGAAGAAGGACCGTGGGCAGAAGATATCAAAAAAGGATTCAACGACCTCTAAATTCTCAGTACGGCGCATTCTTGCGGTACATTCCAGATTCGTGTATTGTCTCGCATCCACCGAAAACGACAGTCGAAAAAAAATGCTTGATTTCCTTCGGTTGAAAAATGGAGATGGTGATGGAGCGCAGCGAACGTGAAGAAGAAGAAGAAGAACAATCGACAAGAAAACCATTTAAACGTATCGATGCGGAATGGAACGTAAAGAGTGGAGAATAAGAAAAATGGAAATGAAACTGAAAAGAGCATTAGATTATTGATGGCAGCGGAGCGCGATCGGAATTCCCGCCATCGTTTAAAAGGAAATCGGAAATGGTTGTTATCGGAAGCAGGACGCCTTTTTCCCTTATTGTTTGGCGCGTCGATGATGATGATGATGATGGAACAATGAGAAAGTACAAAAGGTCGGCCGTCGTGTTTCAGACTTGATAATTCCGAAGCAAACATTCGAAAAGCCCTTAAGAGAGGGCGTCTGATGAGTAGAAGGAGTGGAGTAGCTGTTGCTCGTCGTGCATACAATTTGTACGTCTAGAGCGTAACAACACCTGAGTGTGGGTAAACTAGTGGTTATAGGGTCAAAAAACTTGAACAGGCAACTCGACTGTACACGTAGCGCGTCACCTTGGCTTCGAAACGGTCTCTCACAATGCAACCTCTCTCTAACTCTTCTGGTCTACTCCATCTCTCTCATCTTCATCTCTGATTTCCCCCCTATCTAGTTTCTCTCGTTTTCTCATAAACACGAGCGAAAAATAATATGAATACGAATGCGACAGACGAAGAGGGGAATGGGAAAGGGATGGAACGTATACAGGTAGGTATGAACACGCACACGAAGACGCGCGTCCCCATTATTTTCCCTATTCCGTCGGGTCCACAAATCAACCACTTCCTGCCGCCCTTTTCATACCCGATGCTTCCATAACTAATGACCCTAACATCTAAATATATATGTATACGCATTACACTCCTTCGCAGGATTGAATTACAACCATCCCCCAAACCTTCACATCACAATTACCACAGTACAATTTACCAAATAATTAGTTTTCAAAATCTTCAAAACAAAACAAAAACTAATTACCCTACGCAATTCCCATAACCTTTTCAACATTTTAAACCATCAAAATGCAAATGCATAAAAAAAGGGGGCATCACCTCATTCCCACACGCAATAACAGACGCTTAAACGATTCATGCATAATTACGTTCATCAATATCATTCAGTTTTTTCTTGCATTATTCAACAGTCAACGGAAAATAAAATATATTTTTCGACAAAAAAAAAAATTAAATGAAGTTTTATGAACATTCTAAAATAATTAAAATAAGAATTTCTCAATAATATTTTTTTTTATTTGATTAATTAGATAAAATATATTAACATTTCGTTATTCCACTTCTAAAACAAACACGAATAAAAAGACCGGTAGATTCAACGACCTCTAAATTTGTTACGGTACATTCGCATTCATTTGTCCGTCGTTCTCCAAAGCCATTGTCAAAATATTATAATCCCATTGCACGTCGTCTCTTTTGTACCAGAAACAAACGGGTTCATTCTTTTAAAACATTACATTTGTCACAGCTAATTTTGTATGAATTTATTCGTAATTTCATAAAAATTTACGTTCTAATTCCGGTATTATTTTTCCATTTTGTCACAGATAATTTTAGATTATTCAAATAGTTTGCGTTTTAGTTTCCAAAGATTATTGATGCAATTAGGATGAATATTCGTCGCAGTGAGGATCAAAATCCGTGAATTTATCCTCTCTTCCAATTGGAGTCAATAAAACGGGAAAGGGATTGTGTCCTGCAAAGTCCCGAAATTATGAAGGCTCGAAAGTTTGAATCGTCCTGTGCCCGAAAAGGACGAAAAGTGTGTGTTCGGGATTGCGGACCGCCCGGAAACCAGGTCGTTTATCAAGACTTTATACGGTAGACCCGGGGATTGCCCTTATCAAAAGATTACCAAGAGAAGAGTCGGGCAAATCGGCATTAAACTATTCTCCCTCTCTTTCCACATCCGAACCGACGAAGAAGAACAGACAAAGAAACGCAATTTAGAAAGCTCGACTCTCTATGTTTGCATGCGTGGATGCATTATGAAAGATGATGAAAGATGAGAGGAGGGCTCTCTGAAATTTAAACGCGAGTAAAGCGATATTTTGCCGTGGAATAAGAAAGCGGCAAAAAGTGTAATTGAGAGATTCGGATTCGAGAGGATGGAATAAAATGTACGAGCGAAAACTAATGGGATTTATATAAATATTTAATTGTGCATATCCATTAAATAGCTTTCATCGCGCTATTTGCAGTTCAAAGTTTTTTTTTTTATTATTTTGGCTTAATTAAATAATCTCCCGGAAATAAATGGCCTGCCGCCTGTAGCTTAAAACACTTTTAATATTAATGCTGTTGCTAATGCTAACTATATTATAAAATTAATGAATGCTTCAAAAACTAACCAAAAATTATATGGCGGATATATCCGCCCCTCGTCCGAAAACTGTTAATGCCTAAGTAATTAAATTTTATCTTATATAATAAATTAAAATTAACTAGTGCAGTATAATAGAATCCGGTTTGGAAAACAAGGGAAACTGATAATATGCAGATTCATTGAGATTGATCATTTTCTGCGAACTCCGTCCCGCTGCATCGTTAATTATTAAATATACCGAGTAAGTGAAGTTTAATTTCTAATTTCCAGCAGCTCGAGAGAAGCCTGATCCGAGCGCGAGAGCGGAGCGCGGATAAAAGTGCATTGAGGACATTTTGTACCGTGCGCGATAATTAATTATGAAACGATGTTCCACTTTCAAATAACTAAAGTTTAGCACAATCCGAAAAGCGGGGAGGAGTGGAGTATGGAGAAGCGGAGGTTCTTCTCTAATGGTGGCGATGTAGCTCTGCCATCATCAGAGACTAATGTAATAAACGTGTCGCAAGCGCCGGAGATTACCATTGAAAAAGAAAATAGGTTCTGCGAGCGCCCTTTCATCCTAGGCGTCTGTCGATCACGTTGCTCCAATGTTTTTCGTTGATAGGGGCAACATGAAATTCGAGGAGAAAAACAAGATCGCAATTTTTAGTAAACTGAAACTACTATGAAATTATCGACAAAAATTCGTTTGCACTTCAATTTAATCATTTAAAATAGTTTAGTTGTTAATTTAATGTTACGAGTTCCTTTCTGGGTTCTTAAACTTATTTGAATTTCACATTTTAGTTTAACAATTTTTAACAATAATAAACTTTCTAAAATATAAAATTTTTCATCAATTGACTGATTTTTTCTTTTGTATGATTCATTTCATTCATGTCACTTGTATTTGTTGTTGCTGTGGGACATTTGTATGGATCGAATAATGGAAGAATTAACCTTTAGAAATGAATGAGGTGAGGAGTCGTGCGTGTATTATTCGCTCGTCTGTTTGCCCGGCTGAATTTTTTTTTGTCGTCTGAATGGCCGTGATGAATAATACATAATTTCTGCATTTTGCACCACAGCAGGTGGTTGCGGAGGCCCATTTTCTCCATCCTGCGCCAGGCAGTTTTCCACTTTTCTTTGGCTTCTGTTTTGGGAGGAGAGGTAGGTTGTAGTAGCACTACCCCCACATTGCGAGAACACACGTTATAAATAAATTACGCTGAAACTCTCGGGCTTTTTGGTTTACATTATATATTATACTCGCACGTACGGGGTGCGCACATCTTCTGCTCCTTTTTTCCGACCATACAACAATAAAAAGCCACTTTGCATCTGTGCTCCGAAGGCTCCGAGGAACATCTGTTGCTGCGGCAACAACTACTCTCCTCCGGCTTCGGTGCCAAGACCACAGAAGAACGACAAAAAAGGAACAGGACACACCGAGAGAGTAGCAGACCAACAATAAGGAAACAAATTGCACGTTGAGTTCAAATGGAGAACGTATCCAATTGTAACACACACAGTGGCGGCACGCAATAATTTCTAATTTTCTACACAGAAATAAAATGAAATTATATATACGCTGCAGCCCTTCCATACTAACAAATTATATTAATTATTTAATAAAATTATTTTAATTAATTTCTACGAACATACCATAAATAAAAATAGAATCCGCCGTAATTTATTAGATCCAGTTAAAAGCAATAATAGAAATTAAATTCAATAAATAAAAATTAAAGAAATTTATACTTGTGGGGCTGCAGCGCTGCAGCCCTTAACGGACGTGCCGCCTCTGGAACGCATGCACGTCCGGTTGCGAAAGGTTGTAGCGTTTTATTGGCTCGGAATTAGATCAGCATTCGCACGTTCCGCTGATTGCGCTAATTGACCTAAACAGATGTCACATGAACTTTTATAGGATTCACGTTTTGTTTAACTTTTTTTTTTATTTTCATACATTTTCCCTTCCATTTACTAAATTTTCAGTCCGGAAGCTCGAAATAACTATTTCGGATGAAGCAGAGAATTAAAAAAAAACGGATCTGCCACGTAGGCCAATTAAATTCGGAGACAATGATGTATCGTCCCCGATTTTCGTTCGTGCACGGCTCTAGAAAATACAAAAAATAAATAAAAAAAAGAGGGCAAAGAGCAACAAACGGAAAAGCGGATGAAGAAAAAAGAAAAAAGGAGTAGGAAGGAAAGTAGAGTGTGGAAAAACAAGGGAGATAAGCGACAACAGCCGCCTTGGCCCGTTCTCCTAGAGTTAATGGAAATACTTTTCCAGCAAATTTCCCCCTGAAAATTCGTCCGAGAAGAAAATATGTTTCGAAATAAACTGCGAAATAGCTCCTCCTCATCCTCCATCACTCATCGACGATGGAAGAAACTAATTAAAATTTATTAAAATCACCGCAAGCCAACATTGTTTATTCAAAAAGAGAAACTGTAAATTACAGAAGAAGTTACATTTAATTAACTCAAAATAATATACATTTATTTCCAAATTTATACAAATATAAATAACACACAAGAAAATTATTATTGTTCGAACAACAATAACAACAACAACAATCTTAAACTCGATTCGCTTCGTTCGAATAACGCCATAAACAACTGCATTTATTGCGCACCGTGTCTTATCGGCAGATATAAACAATGGTATATGATTACCTTATAAATTATATACAGGTATAGCAACAATATTAGATTTTTTATTCACTGCTCGGACATTCTTCAAGATTTCTCTTCTAATTTCGGTTAAGCAAGCCAGACAAGTCACGAAATACATTATGTGAATTCTCTCATTTCAATTTTTATTTTATTATTTTACTTCAATAATAATTTACAATTTTTAAGTGTTTAAAATTAAGTTCATCTGTCAATTTAAGCTGTCAAGAATGTCTTAACCTTGTGACATCTGTCAATTGGAACTGTCAAATATTTTTGACATATATATCATATTTAATTAGACAATAAATTATTATGAAAATTACGATTTTAACAATAATTTCAAACGTATTCTTCGTCTTTAAATTAATAAATCCTGGAAGGATGTTTTCGTTGATTTGCAATAACACGAAATTCTTTAGACTACCCAGACAGAGATTTCTCCGTAATATCGGCAAGACGGAATACGTGAGTTAATTATTAATGCTTGATGTTCTCTTCGTACCCTTATTTCCTCTTCACTATTATTTTTGGCAGATGATGTCTGCTTGATAAGGATTTGTGTTTTCAGTGAAAATTAGAAAAAATGCACCTGCCAACAGGTATTTTTTTTTTTCGTCAGTCCTTTCATTTCTCTCTCTCTCTCTCTCATATATATATGCCTATTTATTTTTTCCCCCTTGGTGTGTATGTTATATGCGAGCCGCATACACAAATAAATCCAACTGCTGCAGGTAGTAGTAGCAGCAGCAGCATATAATAATATATAACGTTACCTCTTTTGTTGGAGCTCACCAAGCGTGGTATAAAAAAAAGAAACCCATTACATACATTTTATATATATTTATGTACATTCAGGTATATATAGAGATGGATGTGCATAAGCTCTAATA
The DNA here is from genome assembly GCA_963457615.1 of Nicrophorus investigator. Classification (NCBI taxonomy): domain Eukaryota; kingdom Metazoa; phylum Arthropoda; class Insecta; order Coleoptera; family Silphidae; genus Nicrophorus; species Nicrophorus investigator. Next base: position 7,011,723 of record OY735141.1, read on the forward strand.
ATCCGCACATCCATAGGATTCCAATCCATTTTTTTTTACTCAACCATTAATCAATTCCGATTTATCTTTTATATTTGCCGTAGAGATTTTAACGACACGTCGACACGAAATCAGCACGAGATAACAGGTATAAAGGTACACGCTGATACGTTCACTTTGACATTAGCTGTAATTTGTGTGTATGTATGACGAAAGCCATTGCTAGGTGAGTCATTCCGCTTATGGGAAATGATTCTTATTTTTTTATTTTATTGCTATTACGAAACTCCGGTGATTTATCCGTATGCAAGTATTGAGCAACGCATGGTTCTAATGCAGAAATTGTACCCGAGGCGAACTTCATTTGCGCAAAACTTTCTACCAGATATTTATATTCCATCAGAAAACTAGAGTTCTTAATAATAGGATTTAATTAAATTTAATCAGTCTTTAAAACAAATAAATAGCAAATTTTAGAAGGTAGATAGCAAAAATTTAGGAACTGAATAACAAAACTTTACAATATTAATAACTAAAATTTATCACTAAATTATCAAAATTTAGAAATGAAATAAAACTAGATGATAAATGTCAAAAAATAAAAGAAAAATGCCAAAATTTTCAATAGTGCAAATAGAGAAAATAATTATAAATATAAATAAAAATTTTCTGTGACTAAAATTTGGAAATTTAAAATAGCAAAATTTATATTTTAAATAGCAAAAATTTACAAGAAAAATATTTAAAAAAAAATTAAAGTCAATATCAAAAATTTAGAAGAAAAAGAACAAAAATTGAGAAATTAAATTAAATTTTGAAGAAACGAGATGCAAATGATAATTGCAAAATAAACAAGAATATATGGAAACTATTCGAGGTTGCAAAATGATTCATTGCATAAAAAACACATTCCAAAGTCGTCATCTGATTTATGATTTACTTAAGAATCTGAGAAAACAGGTTTTTTTTACAGATTAATTAAATGGCGAATGCTTTCGAGTTTATTGATTCCAAATTCCTGATTTCAATTATATAAATACTTAATTTTGAGTAATTTTTAGTACATTAAATTCAAGAAACATATTTTAAATAGAGTAAAATTAATAATCTTAGTCATTTAAATATTGGTAAATATCTTTAAGATTTTACGTGGAAAATCGTGTCATGTATTATTAACCTTGAAAATTAAAACGTAAATAGTTTGTGTATGTATGAATCCATACTAATACATTAAAATAATATTAGTGAGTAATGAAATGAGTAACGATTTCGATACACTAATAATAGAGTTAAAGAAACGTTACAAATCATATTTTTATTACATCATAAAACAGTAATTGGTAAAACGAGAACGAATATTTATCATTAATTATGATGATTTTTATCACATCTGTTAATATTTCGTAAATTGAGAAATTCGTAATCTATAATTATTTCGTAAATTGAAAATTCGTATAGTGAAACATATGTTATTATTTCATAAATCTAAATTTCGTAAAGTGATAACTAAAAATCTATTAAATATTGTATAAAAACTTTCGTTTCTATTTCCTAAATAGAAAATTCGTAAATTTTGAACTAGTATTCAGTTAAGTATAATAATTATCATTTCTATCAGTATTTCATAAAATTAAAACCAATTATCCATTAATAATTGTAAATAGAAAAAACGTTTCTATTTCGTAAATCGAGAAAACTAATTTTCGTTTCTATCATATTTTATCAAGATTTCGTTTTATGAAAAAAATAACCACAATCAAAATATATATATAGTAATGATAAAAAAATATAGTAACTTGATAATATCTACTTGTGACTTTAGCAAATTTACCAATTGCAAATACAGAATAGAGTATTAAGGGTTTAAATGCGTTTAAGCAGTGTTGAACTTGGGAAGAATTCAGGAAAGTTGGAGAGAGCGGTGTCGGGTTACTATTTACATTGAGCCCGTGGATTACTTGGGTTACAACGAAACAAAATTACGTCGACACGCAAACATTCGATCGCTACTCGATCAATATTTGGGTTACCAAAAAAAGAAGAAAAAGACAAAGAAAAAAAAATACATATACCACACATATGCTGCTGCATCATAGCTTTTCTCTTTCCCCACATCAAATATACCCAAAAGTAAACCCACATGGCGCATTCGCAAACAGAATTGCTGAAAACTCAAAGTAATTACGTTATGTAGTTTACCGAATCCGAGGTTTTTCATTGATTTTGTTGAAATTCAATTTCTATAACAATTTTCGTTTTTCATAATAAATCTTAAGTAAAAACATCCATCATAAAATTTACAAAGGTTTTTTAAAACATTGAAATTGAAAATTTCTGTAAAAAAAAAATAAAAATGCAACGTGCCAGATTGAACATCATGGCCCGCGTGCCTTAGTTTTGTTCATTACTGTTCTAAATCAATTTTTGTTAAATCTTAGTAATTTATCTTTAATATGAAAAGATTATTAGTTAATTGATTTAGTATCAATTATAAATGTTAGTATATTTAACATAATGTTGTTTCACTTTTGCAAAATTTCGTAACGAGTAGTGTTAATTAGTGAATGAAGCTGATTATGCAATTTTCCATGTGATGGAAGACTGAGGAAGAGCACCGAAACACAGAAAGAGAGCGTGAGTTAAATTTTAATTCCTCGGGTCTGCAAGTAATGTGTGTGCATCTATATGTGTGTACATCGCGTCGCATTGAATAATTCATAACTCGCTCGGTATTAACATATTCTGTTTGTTTCACAGTTACTCACTCCGCCTCGTACAATAATAATCATCATTAAGCAAAGAAAAAGAAAGAACAAAAAAGAAGAAGAAGAAGCCTCTTTCCTCCCCTCATTACACGCTGTTGCCGTTCTGCTGATTTTCTTTCGCCTAAATAATATTTCCTCTCTCGCGGAAAATGCAAATCGTCCGAACAGTTTCTTTCCATTCAGTTTTTGGACAGAACCGTGAGTTGCGGTCTGATTTTCGGTTTGTATAATTAATTTGTGAGGGGATGAAAACGGTTTCGGGCTTCATCCCCAATTTACCGAAACCAAACAACAACAACAACACCGGTACATTTGAGAGTCTATTTGCTATTCGGCCGACAACAGCAAATCTGCAAACAGACGGTGGCAATTAAACACCGGACGTCTTTGTTCGACAAATTTTCCCGACACACAAATAATCACAAATTTATTATATCATTTAATTGGAAAACACTATGGAAATAATCATTACGACTACCGTACATAACAGCTGTCATAAAAATCATACACCATAATGACACTAACTAACAATATTAGTTGGTACACCTGACTTATGACATTTACAAAACAATAGTTACAACTGTCATTAAAATCAAACTTCACAATGATATTAACCAATAGTAGTTGGTACACCTGACTAATGACATTTAGGTGTCAAAAATGCGATGGTTATGATTTCAAACTATTCAAAATGATAACATCACGCCGCAATGATTAACAATGGAACACAATGGTTATTGTTAATTTACAATATTGAATTCATTCCATATACGACTTCCTATACTAAATATGACGCAATAGTTATAATCGAAAAATATTAAAATATTTCAACAAAATTATCTCATTCAATACATTTCCATAATTATATGATTAAATATGTGAAACATATTTTGAAAACTTTAAAAAAATAAACTTGAAATCCTAATTAGAAAAATACATAGTAATAATTGAACTACTTTTTCTTATTTGAGCAAATAGAAATGTGTGTTTTGAAAGGTTTAAGTTTTTTCTTTTTCTTTCTAAACCTGTCATCAACGAAGTTTCTAATAGATAGTTTCGTTGAATAATTTTCATCGAAAATTTTCAATGAATAACAATTGAACAACGACTAGGAGGGAGGACCTAATTACGGACTTTTCGATGGATCGCAAACTCGACACGGTATTCAAATCGAACCTAACTTTCTATTGCAAATTAGTTTGGAAGCACTTTTATTTCGTTCGGCTCTTCCTCATAGTTTTACTCTCGAAATCGCAAAACCACCCACCTTCGCCACAAAAACAAACAACGCACGAAAAAAAAAAACGAAAAACTAGAAAGTGAAACAGTATAATTAGCATTGCTAATTTCGTTGCATCGCTAATGCAATACTATTTCTAGTTTACAACAAGAATTAAGGCTATCACTTATAAAATCTCATTTCAAATTACACTACATTTTAAATAAACAAATAGAAAATGTGAGTATTTTTACAATTTAATCTGGAAAAATTGCGTAAAAGGTTATGAAATTCTTTAAATACATTTTTGGGGATGTAGTATTGACGTTTTTGTATTTGAATTGTGAGAAGTGGAAAAAAATAGATTTTTTTTGGAGATGATCTGCTTGTACGTAGTTCATTTTGGAAACTTGAATATTAATTTGAGCGCTGGGAGAGAGTCTTGGTAACGTGTTGTTTGTTGTCAGTTTGAATCTGTACAAGTTAAAGGGCTTTGCTTTAGGGGGAGTAGAGAGATAGGGAGAGCGAAGAGATGACGGGAACTCGATGCTAGTAGCTATGATACCAAGGGAAAAGGGAGAGAGCGCATCCATCTAGTCTATATAGAAATGGCAATTACTCGGAAATATTATCATCATCCTCCTCATCCTCGCAGGGGATGGAACTTCTCCACCAGAAGCGATAAAGGGGCCGGAACAAAGTGATCTTCGCCCTTCCTTCACCCAAAAACCAATAACAATTTAACTAATTCATCATTATTTTGCATTGCCTATTGGAAAATCAATAGAAAAGCTATTATATGTATGTTACACAACCAGTCTTATACAATATCTAGTGCAAAAATAATATTTCTTTTATCATAAAATAACTGGAGAAAAACTGATAAAAACTGAAAAAATTTTCTTCTACAAATTTTACATACACAAAAATATCTCAAGAAAAATGATAATTATTTTCTAGTACATATTTGACTATTATACAATAGCTAGTGAAAAATGTTACAATTTTCACTATTGTAAAATAACAGAAAAATGATAAAATTTTTCTTCCACAAATTTTACAGTTACAAAATATCTAGAGAAACTATTTTCTTGTAGAAATTTGACTGATATAAAATATCTAGTGAAAAAAGTTACAAATTCTCTTTTATAATTTTTACTGTTTTAAAATATCTATTAAAAAAGTAATAATTGGTTTCTTGTACAAATTTAACTTTTATAAAATATCTAGTGAAAAAAGTTTTTTTTTTATACAAATTTGACTGTTCTAAAATTTCTAGAGAAAAATGATAATTATTTTCTAGTACAAATTTGACTATTATAAAATATCTAGTGAAAAATGTTACAATTTTGACTGTTGTAAAATATCTTGGGAAAAATGATAAAAATTTTCTTCCACAAATTTTACAGTTACAAAATACATAGAGAAAAGTTATAACTATTTTCTTGTAGAAATTTGACTGATATAAAATATCTAGTGAAAAAAGTTACAAATTTTCTTTTATAATTTTTACTGTTATAAAATATCTAGTGAAAAATGAGAAAATGTTTCTTCTACAAATTTGACATTTATAAAATTTCTAGAGAAAAGTGATAATTAGTTTCTTGTACAAATTTAAATGTAATAAAATATCTAGTGAAATATGACTAAATGTTTCTTCTACAAATGTGACACTTATAAAATTTCTAGAGAAAAAGTGATAATTATTTTCTTGTACAAATTTTAGGGTTACAAAATATCTCAAGAAAAATAATAACTATTTTCTTGTACAAATTTGAGTGTTATGAAATATTAAGGTTGAAGGATAGATGAGATACAGGATCATCTATGCGAATGTTACATCATCACTCAGTCGCAGACTGATGCATGCAAACAAATTAATAATAAGTCCCATAAACGCTCGCATCCGACATTCATCACATACTCCCATATACATACATATAATTATTATTATCGCAGTTTATCAGATCTGATCCAGTTTTACGATTTATCATCGCACCTAAATAATAATACTCTGCAACAATACTCAAAACTTAATCACCGATTATCAATTTCGAGTAGAGCACTAATAATAACATTATTCTATATATCATTTACGCAAACTCATCAATTTTTCGTAAAAACTTCGATTTTCTTTGATAAGAAAATATAACTGAGTGTGTATTTATTTATTCGCTGCTATCCGAGTTTATTTCGTTTCGTTCTATTTTCGGCCAGCTTTTGCATACTTGAACGGATTACGCGGAAAACTTCGCATCTTGCCGTTTCGACGGAAAATCCGAGCGGAGGAAACTCGCCGGAAAACAATCGGGGATTCACATTTTCTAAACTTAAAAAAAATATATTGAAATACTATATATATATAAGAAAATAAAAATAATTAAATTATTATAGAAAAATTTTATTATTTATGAATCATCGATGCTAAAATCAAAGTGAATCATAAAATGATTTATGAAGTATGCGTGTTTCTCATAAGAAATATTCGATTCGCTGAATCGAAAGATCACAGGTAAATCCGCGTGACTAATCCCGTTTTATATAATATATAGAATATTCTACACAAATGGAAATCTCCAGAATGCCAGAAACTTTTTTTTTGTCTTGTTTCAAAGTGCCTCAATAATATAATCGGATTCCGATTCTGGCCTTTCTCTTTCGGTAATGGAACGCCGTTCTCGCATTTGTTTCTCTTTCCATTATCTCAGGCCGCGTGCATTATGAATATATATGTAGATTTTTTGTTTTTCCCGCCCTTTTCAATATTCAAAAAACCCGTTTTTCAATCGGCTTATATAACGAGCGAGGCGAGAGAGAGAAAGAATGTAAAAAAGACACGCTCACGCTCGACCGGATAAAGAGATGGACACGAACGGAGCTGAGAGAGATGGAATCGAATCTCTTTGTTGTGCGTTCAATATGCGCTCTATTCCAGGTATTATGAAGCGAGAAAGAGGATGAAATATGCATATTCAACGTGTGTCATTGCGCTGCCACATTCCGATCAGAAAATCCTCCGGAAAGCCTGTCCAATTCCGAGTTGTGCACACATCCACACACAGACACACACAATGAAATTAAACAAAAGGTGATTTGGAAGCATCGCCCGAAGAAAAGTTCACGGCGCCGAAGAAAAACGTGACTAATGAACGTGACGCTAAATGGGAAAGACGAAATTTTTAACAGTTACTTCCTCGGATCTGTTTCAAGAAGCTCTTCTCGGTAATACCAACATTTCTCATTTCGAATGCACGGGCTTTTCGACTTCCCTAATACCACCATCACGATCTCAACTTTATCATCAGAAATCTAGGCTTTAACCTAGTATAAATAATCTTATACTGTCCATACGTGATAATCACTAAAAACATCACTAAATTCAGTACTTGGCAATCTTAGTAATAATAGTATATCAAACTTAAAAAGATTTAAAAAAATTAATTTTTTAAAAATTAAATTTGTGATTTAAGAAAAAATAATTTTTAATTCAATCAAATTTCTAAATGTATAAAGTTTCCAATTCAATAGAGAAAAATAAATTTACAATTAATTTAATAAAATTAGTTAAAATGAAATTTTAATTTTTATTAAAAAATAAATAAAATTTTCAAATTAATTATAAAATATGTTCTTTTTCTAAACATATATTCAATTCCACAAAGATATATTATTTTCTAATTCAGTTGAAAAAAATAATTTTGTTAAATTTTCAATTAATTTTAAAAATAAATTAATTTCTATATAAAATTAAATTTAAATCTTAATACATTTATGTTTTACTAACAGACATTTTTAATTAAAATTTAAAAAAAAAGCTATGAAAATTTCAATTAAATTTTAAAAAATTGTGTTAAGTTTGATTAAAATAAACAGTTAATGCTTAAGAAAACTATTTGTAAAACGAATCCAAAGTAGGTTGGATGATGCTATTGTTCAGCAGCTTCTCTTTGCTTTGAAGAATGCAGCAGCAGAAGCAGCAACAAAGAAAAACGTGACTTTATTCATGGTTAGCCGAAGAAGAAACAGTTACGCTATAACCCGGATAACGCGAGGATCATCACCGGTACGTGGAAAATCAATTACACCACAGAAATAAAACAAATACCAATGATTTCGAACAAAGAACTATTAAACCCAAGAAGCATTCACATTTTTTTTTCTGTTCAGTTCATTCAATCTACTAATTTTACTAAAAAAAAATGGCTTAATTTTCGTTGCATAAATTGAATGCGCACATATTAAACTCCAATTGATAAAAGGGCAATTATATAATGCAAATGTTTTTTCCTTAATCGCTCGTATTTTCCAGTTGTCGGAGTGCATTTAAATGTGGAGCGGAAAGAATGCGGAGAATTGAATTCCTCCGTGGACACACGTTTCTTAAAGACTTACTCCAAGCAGCAGCGCTTAAGACCTAAGTCCGATAAATAACGCCGATAAATTATATATAATTACAGTCTAGTCGCGATTACGTAAGAGCGATGCACTCGTTAATCCCGTTAAGGTTCTACAAGACCTTTGATTTTCATGTCCACAATAAATCTTCTGGAGTTATTATATTCTTCAAATCACTTAAATTAATAGAAGGTTACGTAATATTTATGAATTTCCAAATAATACCCACTTATATAGATTATAAATATTATTTATCAGCAAACAAAACATTTTTGATAAACTGATGATAAATTAGGAAATGCACAATTTACTGTAAAATTATTTTAAATTTTCAGGGATTATTTCATGAACTAATTATGTGAAATATTTTGAATCAAGCACCAATACAAATATTTCGAATGAATTTATCATCAATTAGGAAAAATTACAAAATAAATAAAATTTCAATTTCAAAATTATAAGTTTTACTCATTTTTAACACTAAATTTTTTATGTCAAGCAATTTTCTGTAAAAATATTTCAATTTTCAGCAATTATTTCATAACTAAAATAACTTGTTTTAAAAAAATAATGCAAATTTTCAAGTGAATTATTTTGAATCGAACATTAATACATATATTTTGAATTAATTTAAGATGAATTTAGAAATTACACAAAATAAGAAAATAATACAAACTATTAAATAATAATTAAGTCTGATTCAGTTATGAGAAATGGTTAGAATTTCAATTTTTTTTTAATAATGTTCAACATTTGATATAATAAATATTTTTAGTATTAAATTTAATTAAAAAGATAATTTACAAAATGTTCAAATAGTTTGCAAAATAAAAATAAACTGGAAATAATTACAAACAGGAATCAGCGAAGCTATTTCGAGTGCAGCGAAATTAAACGGGAATCACGTCATCCAAAATACTAATAACCAGCAAGCTTTGGGTTCTGCAATCAATCGCCATAGTTGCGTAATCAATCGTCATAGCTACGCAAATATTACTAAAAAATAAATAATAGAAGAAAAAAAGTGCGCAAAAAGAAACGGTCGTAAACGAAAATAAAATAACGAACGCGCAACGAATAAATAAAATCAAAAAAAAAATCGCGAATTCGTTAAACATTTTACACCATTTTCGCTCCGCACACATTCAACATTTGTATGGTAATTAAACGATATTGATTCTAGCAAATTTATGGCCAATCGAGGAAAAAAAATATATAAAAATAATAGTGTAAATATTCAATTTAAAAAAAAACTATTATTAAAGTTATTTCATTTAATTGAATATAGTGTAATTAAATGATTCAAATATAAAAATTTTATTGCGAAAAGATAATTCAATTATGAAATATTGTGATTTTTTTTTATCGGAGTCAATTTGTATGATGATCTCAATCCAATTGAGGGGAAAGAAATATATATGTATATACAGAAGGGATGGTTGGAAATTTTTGAGAGGGTGGAAAACGGTATTTGGAATAAATCATCGTTTATTTTTATATAAATTCGTATAATGTTGTTTGGGAAACGCGACGCGGAGGGAAATTAATTCCGCGGAGTTTAATTAAACCTGAGGCCTGAAGGAAATTCATCAAGACAATTATTTTGTAATTTCGCCTCGAACGAAAAATATCGCAACGACCGTTTTTGTTCGGTTTAAATTTGCCGCCGGTTATGGGGGTTGGGGGAGACAGAAATGCCAATCCTTGAATAATTGAAACCGGTTAATTTCGAATTTGCAAAGCGCTTTACCTCATCGCTTTCAATTTAAACGAAAATAATATTTTTACATTCAATTACACACCACAACAACGATTTTCGTTTATAAATTTTCAGTTAGTTTTAATGAACCATATTTTCAAAAAAAACTCGCTTAAAAAAAACTTTACTGAAATTACATTTTAACATAAGATTTTGAAAATAAATAAATTTTTAGTCAAAAGTTTCAGTTAGTTTTACTGAAATTGTTTATAATATTAAAATAATTAGATTTTAACATAAGATTTTGAAAAGTTTCAATCAATAAATTTATTATAAATTTCTAGTCAAAAGTTAATTTAAAATCTAATTATTTCAGCAAAAGATTTTGAAAATAAAAAAAATTGTTATAATTTTTTAGTCAAAAGTTTAATTTTTTTATCTAAAACAGTATTATTTTTGTAATTAATAAATGTTTCAGTTAGTTTTACTGAAATTGTTTATAATATTAAAATAATTAGATTTTAACATAAGATTTTGAAAAGTTTCACAATAAATTTATTATAAATTTCTAGTCAAAAGTTTAGTTTTTTTTAATCTAAAATAGTATTATTTTTGTAATCAATAAATGTTTCAGTTAGTTTTACTGAAATTGTTTTTAATATTAAAATAATTAGATTTTAACATAAGATTTTGAATAGTTTCACAATAAATTTATTATAAATTTCTAGTCAAAAGTTTAGTTTTTTTTAATCTAAAATAGTATTATTTTTGTAATCAATAAATATTTCACTTAGTTTTACTGAAATTGTTTATAATATTAAAATAATTATATTTTAATATAAGATTTTGAAAATAAATAAATTTGCTTTAAATTAAGTCAAAACTTTAGTTTTTTTTTAATCTATAACAGTATTATTTTTGTAATCAATAAATGTTTCACTTAGTTTTACAGAAATTGTTTATAATATTAAAATAATTATATTTTAATACAAGATTTTGAAAATAAATAAATTTGCTTTAAATTAAGTCAAAACAATAGTTTTTTTTTAATCTAAAATAGAATTATTTTTGTAATCAATAAATGATTCACTTAGTTTTACTGAAATTGTTTATAATATTAAAATAATTATATTTTAACATAAGATTTTGAAAATAAATAAATTTGCTTTAAATTAAGTCAAAACTAGTTTTTTTTTTAATCTAAAATAGTATTATTTTTGTAATGAATAAATGTTCACTTAGTTTTACTGAAATTGTTTATAATATTAAAATAATTATATTTTAATATAAGATTTTGAAAATAAAAAATTATTCAAAACTTTAGTTTTTCTATGTAAAATAGTATTATTTTTATAATCAATAAATTTGTTACAATATTCACAAAGCAAAATATCGCAAGCATCGACGTTAATATGAAATTATATATTTACATTTCTCTCGTTATTTCAACATTAATCTAAATATTTATGAACGCCCAAAATTGTACATTTTTTAATGCATTTAAAATATTTGCATATCATTTTCCCTCACACATTTTATAATAACGATAATTTAAATTTCAAAGTAACAAAAATATACATTTTAATATAATTAAGAATTTTACAATTATATTATTTTATTACTTTTTTATATAACAGTATATCAAAAAATTGTTATATTTTCAATTAAACAAATTCATTTACACCTTTCGCTGAAATAAATTTTTTGTTGTTATTCAAACATTCATTTACTTTTTTATTAGTTTTTCCGGGCATTTTTTTCCGTTTCAAATCAACACTAAAAAATATTGCTTTAAATTAATTAATAAATTAGACAATGATCAACAGAAAACAATAAATTTATATAACTTATTATTTTTATAAATTAATCTAATTACTAAATAAAAATATTTAAAAAAAATCTTTGTGTGTAAAATCTAGTACAATTAAATCATATTAATAATTTCGAAAATTTAGTAATATTTAGTATTAAAAATAGTTTTTTTTTATAAAATGCATGTTTTTGGATATTTTTAATGGCGTTCTCTTTATGATTACTTGAGTTTAATGAAATTTGTGGTAAGAATGAAAGTGTGGTAAGATTAGAGTTGGTGAGAGTAGGTTTGGTTTCTTACCTTGCAAGAAGAACAAAAGTCCGAGTAGATAGAAACACGTAGCCATGTTTACAAGTGGTATCGGTGGGGCAGGTGAAGGCGTCCTAGGATGGTGCACTTAATAAACTCTGCTATGCAGATTTGCTGGTGTGTGAACGATGTGTGTACGTGTATTATTAATGCATATACACTGAAACTGTGTACCCAAAGGAAATAAAATAAACTCCCGAAACGGAAAAGGAGGAAGCACAAATTTTTCGAAAACTGCCGTTTATAAAAGCGCGCCAGGGATACGCGAACACTCTTCCAAACTGTTGCGCGAGCGAATACGAATCCTTCGGTTTCAAAATACACTGTACTATTTGCGGTTGAAGATGGAAGAACAAACACTTGCGTAAAATGCTCTGATCTCTTCAGTTTTCGAACATATTATCCTTTTGGTGTGCGTCGGCCGTGTGTTGTTGGCACGCGGAAAGAACAGGTATGTTGTGCACAGGTGAGACGCAGGTAGAGCGAGAGACGGTGTCTACCTCCGTGCGTTTGTTTGTGTGTGTTTCTACGTGTATATATATAATATATATATAGAATATATATATGTATGTATATATATATATGTATGTTGGTGTATGGAGAACCGCTCGTCGCAGTCGGCGCAGAGTGACTAAACTTTGGTGGGGCTCGACGAGTCCGCGAGACGAAATCCGCGCCGGCGACGCGCTCCACCACCCATCGAGTATTTTTTTTCAAAGACCGAAACCGTGCCTCGAACCTAGCAGGCACAACAACCTTCTTTATCAGGTGATAATGCACCTTATCAACAATAAACACACCTCTCTCTCACTCTCTTTTTACTATTTCCCTAATCAATAATCCGATACAGCTGATTGCACATACGCAGGTACTCAAAAGTTGTATTAAACCAAGATTCTTATTCCTTAAACTACAAAAATTTTAAACTTGCACGAATTCCATAATCAGTAGAAAATAACCTTCCGGTATTTATAATCTTGAAGTAGTGAAAAACACATTTAATCATTTTAAAATTATTATATAAATTATTTCAGAATTTTAATTTAATTTTAAATTTATATAAAATTTCAAACTGGAAAATAAAATAGTTTTAGAAATTTCATATTTTTTTTTAACTGTAATAATAAAATTTAATTTTCTATACTAATTAAAAATCTTACTAGAAATAGATTCAGAATTAAATTAATTACAAATTTTGAAAAATCTAAAAAATAATTAATTTTCAATTCTCTTCAATTTATAGTTTTAGAAATTTCATTAATTTTTCTAGCTGTAATAATAAAAATTTAATTTTCTATACTAATTAAAAAATCTTACTAGAAATAGATTCAGAATTGAATTAATTAAAAATTTTGAAAAATCTAAAAAATAATTAATTTTAGAAATTTTCAATTTATAGTTTTTGAAATTTCATTAATTTTTCTAACTGTAATAATAAAATTTAATTTTCTATACTAATTAAAAATCTTTCTAGAAATAGATTCAGAATTAAATTAATTACAAATTTTGAAAAATCTAAAAAATAATTAATTTTCAATTCTCTTCAATTTATAGTTTTAGAAATTTCATTAATTTTTCAAACTGTAAAAATAAAATTTATTTTTCTATACTAATTAAAAATCTTTCTAGAAATAGATTCAGAATTAAATTAATTACAAATTTTGAAAAATCTAAAAAATAATTAATTTTCAATTCTCTTCAATTTATAGTTTTAGAAATTTCATTAATTTTTCAAACTGTAAAAATAAAATTTATTTTTCTATACTAATTAAAAATCTTTCTAGAAATAGATTCAGAATTAAATTAATTACAAATTTTGAAAAATCTAAAAAAAATTAATTTTAGAAATTTTCAATTCTCTTCAATTTATAGTTTTAGAAATTTCATTAATTTTTCTAAGTGTAATAATAAAATTAAATTTTCTATACTAATTAAAAATCTTACTAGAAATAGATTCAGAATTGAATTAATTACAAATTTTGAAAAATTAAAAATTTTAGAAATTAATTTCAAAATTTTTGAAAAAATCTATTTTTATTTCCCTTTCATTAAAAATAAGTTCCACAACAATGATTTTTCTTAAAATAATTCAGTATTGATATAGAAAATTTAACCTAAAGAATAATTTCCAATTTCCAATGTCGCAAAAAATTATTTTCTTAAAACTATTAAAAAACGTTATAGAAATGAATTAATTTAATTATAGTAAATTTCAATTTGTGAAAATTCACTTCTTTTAATTTTAGAAATTTTCATTTTTCATCCATCAAAAACTTGTAACAAAATTGAATAAATAATTACACAAACTAATTCATAATTTATATAAAAAAAAAAACAAGTTTCAAATTATGATAAAAGAAAAGATTTTGTTAATTATTTGGGAAATTTACATTTTTCTTATATAAAAATTAGTTTTTTTTAAATTATTCAAAATCATTACACAATCAAATTCTAATTTTTTAAATCATAAATATATAAACATTTTCAAAAATATTCAGAATTTTTCATCATAATTCAACATAAAATATAAAGTTTCAAAATATAGAAGTAAATGTTTATTTTCTTTTCAATTTTATATTTATTGAATTACAAATAAACATTATATCTCATTCTCAAATCTTTCTTAAAAAAATTCAATAAATTCAAATTAACTTTTTTGAATTCTACTATTATAGTACTGGCCCTTATTCAGGGTCATCGAACCTTTTACATTTCTTTCGACAAATTTATTAGTCAACTCATGTTCCTGCAGCGAGAGAAACCATAATTGACACGCTGTAAACAATACATTTCTATATTTTTCACATTTTATTACCTACAGAAAACAAAGTTAATAGCTTTATTCCGAACGTTTCTCATTTTCAATAAAATTTATCTCCGATATTATTACACGCACAAACAATATATTACTTATATTTAAGTATTCGTTGCACTTTCATTCAAAATAATAATAATTTATTACATAACAATGTCGTGTTAATACAAAAAAAAAGTCTGTCTATTAGTGTATAGTTACGCAAGTCAGTTTTTTTTTAAATATATATTTTGATAGTGATGAGTCGAGATTTTAGTAAGTCGAAAAGTTATTGTTGTTTAACTATTGAAATGTATGAAATATCAGAAATGTTATTAAATAGTTAATTGTAAATTCTGAAATTACGGCATCGGTGCGGAGTGTAAATAACAATCGCGTTGTATAACATATAATAGTCAATCATGGTCATTGTAAAACGACGTAAATTGAAGTTGACGCTTCGCAGATTGGCAACGTTATGGACTGATGACGTTCGGTTATGGAATAATTATTAAATTTTACGATTCATTTTGCAGCGGCGCCTATTATGACTCGTTTACTATTGCAGCGCATTTTAAAAGCTATTTACTGTTCGAAACGCAGACCAAATGTAATCAATTTAAAAAAATAAACTTTACATCCAAGTGCAAAACAAAACTATAAAATATCCTTCGGTTTGTTTGCCCCGCCGATGACAAATAGCTCGATAATTTTCAGGTGGTTCGGGAGAGCAGTTTTTCACCTGATTTATGCACAAAACTATTTAATGGCAGAGCCCATCCGACGGAAACTAAAACTGTTTGATCAATACTTGAGATAGAGAGAGAAAACGATGACTTCGAGGAACAAACATTAAATTAAGGAAAGAGCGGAGAATAAAAAAAATGTAGCAGGAGACACCATTCATGAAAGAAAGTCGTACTCGGAGGATTCGCGTAAACCCAATTTGCAAACTACATCCGGCGAATATTAAACTAATCGAGGATACTGGAATTGATGGCAATAGATACGAGTTTAAATACCAATTTCGAAACTTGTGTAGTATAGTCGCGCTATGTATGCTAGAAACCAGAACGTGCCTAATATTGTTACGGGATGCAAGTGGATTCGCAAGAAAAAGGATTCAGCAAGAAACGTTATTTCCTTGCAAGGATTTATCCTCGGCAGCCAGGAGAAGCTTTGATCTCGACTGACCGAGAACACGGATTTTAAAGGATAACGCACCGCAAAGGATTCATTACAAATTTAATTATCAAAATTGAAAAAAACTCACCACTCGCCTGCTTCAAGAAGTTAAATTAATGAGATGAATCAAGAAAATCCTGCAAAAATTAAGCATAAAATTAAACTTGTACATAAAGTGAAGTAGCTTGGGTCAATTAGGTTAATCAATGATTCACCAATTACTTTGTGCGATTGCATATTGATCCTAAACAAATAACCAAATTCTGAATTGAATAATTCATTGCTCCGCATAATGCGTGTGCACTTCGCGTAATGAAACTTTGCAAATTGGTTTCAGTTACACGAAACGTACAATTTTATAAATTTAAAAAACATATCATGCTGAAAGTTTGAGCTTTGTAATCGATTCCGAAAATTGTGATGATTACAAGGTATGTGACGACAGCATAGAAAAAAAAGCATAAACAATAAGTTTCAAGCGTAATCAGCAATCTTACAGAATAAATTAGGGGTGAACTGTAATTTGCTGAAATGTATTCAACGTTTAAGTAGTTTTGAAAAATTGATTTTGTTTCAAAAAAACAATAATTTATTAGACTTTTTAAAAATTATCAAGAAAGCGTGTGTCATTTTTTTAAATTGTTTTCAGGTTATTTAAAAATTTCGCAACTATTGTAATAAATTAATTTATTATTTATTTATTTATTTATCTACAATTACAAGTGACTTTCTAAAACATTCTCTAATAATTTAAATAAATTAATATTAAAACTCACTCAAATATTGTAACAAATCAAAACAATTAATTTGCGGTCTCCACAATTATCAATTAAAAAATAACTTTCTACCAACGTTTAAATAAATATATAATCCGTCTTCTATTACCAACTTTTCTTTGTAAATTTATTTTTTAGTTCTTAAAAATGTAAAATATATTATTTGAAACAAATGTATATAAAAGCTTATTACATAAATACGTGATGATGAAAGTATTTTAATCAGTTTTAAACTGAAGCTAAAGGTTAATTGTTGCCAACCTTAAAACACAGCCTTTATTGCCAATAGTTAAATATGAAATGGTAAACTGAAACTATACGAAATCATGGAATGTAGATTTAATGAAGTCACTAGAAAATGGAAAATTTAAATCTGAAAATGATGATGAAACTGCTTATATGGTCATCGGATGGCGACGTAGCCATTTGGGAAGTCCCCGTTTAATTGTAAATTAATGTATTTTTAGCATCCAGCGTTGTCCAGAAATGGAGAGAGTATAAAAGCTGGGGACCGCGCGAGCTTTTATTATCGCGGCAAAAATCGCCGAAATGGCTAGACCATCTGGATGCATCCAGGGGCCATAAACCCCTTGCTGGAGGATCTGGAGGACGGAAGACCTTTGTGCGCGAAGCGTCCTGAAGCGGTTTATTGTCACCGCAAAATCCTCAAGGCAGCAGACTCATCGTAATCCCACCGAAGAAAACCAGAAACTTTACGGCCCATTATCGTCCTTTATTCAAGCCGCAATTAATTCTTTATTATGGGTGGGCGCCGGGCGACACCCGGAAAACAGCAAATAAAGAGAAACACACCTAACACGGAATCCCTTGGGGAGCCAAAACACACGTGACTTAGGGAACATAATTGCAGATTGCGCAGCTCGAAAACAAACTTTATTACCGCAGTTTGAAATATGTGAAATCCATCATTGCTTTTTTATAAAGTACTTAAATATAAATTTTCTTCTTTGAAATATTTAAAGTAGATGTTGCCAAGGGACCAAATGCATCAAAATCTAATTAAAAAGTAATCACTTGGGTAGTAGACAGTGTATTCCGGTATTCCTTGTGAGTGCAGCGATGTTATTAATATGAATGCATCGATCCTGGAGGACTGTTATTTATAGAGGCCTCCAATTCCTTCTCCTACTCCTTCTGGGACCTGCATCCGTCTCGCCTTCGGAGGAGCGGAAAACCCATCTCCCTTGGAAATATCAATACCGTCAATTGTACGTCGGAAAAACGAATAGCAACAGATTGTTCTGGCTCATTTCCAGGCGAAGGGAAAAAGAGGGAAGGAAAAGCAAACAAAAAGAAATACATCCATTCTCCACCGAAACTACAGATGTTCCCCACCTATTTATCTGCCGGATCTCACGGATGTACTGATGTTAAATGTACCAAAAACTATCTGAGCACATAACTCTCTTCTTCGGCAAACCCAAAAATAGCGGTTTTCTTCCTCAACCGATTTAGCGGGGTGGATAACGACATGGGAGGGCGGTCGTTTTGCGGTGCGAACGGACGGGGAATCCCCGTGCCCCATATTCGGCTTAATTTAATCTGCAACTTGGCCTAAACACACGGAACGTGCACTCTCCGGACAATAATAGAAATACGAGCAACGTCTTTAACAATTTAGTGTTGGGGTGGAGGAGGAAGGAGGACCGTCGCACAACTCAATTTCCCGGCCAAAATCCTCGCCGGGATTATCCTCCCAGTTTCATTACATTCATATCGTTCGAGCGCTGCAAAGGAGCCAGCAGGAAAATTGCTGCGCCCCTAGGTGGAATTAAAAAAAATGTGCAGAGTTTTCCTTTCCCAAATGAAATTTCGATTAGTTTCATGTTTTTCAATTTCATAAGATTAGTACAACTCGACTAATATTTAACTGCTCTCAATCAATTAAATAATCCTACAAAATCTGCTGTTACCTTGAATTTATAACAATTAATGGTACTATTGTCATAGAAACTATAAAATATTCAAACAATCCTACAAACGTAGCAGGAACATTATTTCTCCGTTTAGTTAGATTTTTTTTAATTTCTATTATTAGTAACATTTAACTATTTTCGATAAAATAAATAATCTACTGAAATACTAAGTGCAATTGCATTGAGTAAACGGTAAGCGTCGCGACGCTCCAGGTGGCGCTATCTTTCGTTGAAATACGATCGCTCCCGCTTTTTTGTTACGGGAAACTATTCGGTTAAAGAAGAAAATCTATAACTTTATGTAATTAAAATCAATATATTTGCTATTGCTAATTTCTGGTTGTTATTTAAAATCAAACTGCGTTATTTTGATTTATATAGTTTCCATTATATTTTTTAGAAAGATATATAAAACTGGAAATAAATACAGTTGTTGGAACGTAGCAAAATAAATATGCATGCATTCCAAAGCTAATAAAAAAATATAAATTATATGTAGGACATTCAGAATATAATAGTAGAAAACTTGAAGTCTCAATAGTGGAACAGCGGCTCTACGGCTCTCAAAACTTCAGCTTCGAATTTCTTGGTGGAGAAGCGGTCCACCGAGGCTCTGGCCCTCTCTCTGATACCCTTAATCTCCTCCTCTTCCATCTCCAGAATAGTCTTCAAAGTATCAGCGTATTCCAAGGGAGTGACGGCCAAGAAACCCAATCTGGATCCTTCCGAAGTCTCGATAATATCCAAAAGAGGACCACCGGATTTGTGGGCGACGGTCACCAAACCGGCGGCCAACTGCTCGACGACGCTGATCCCGAAATGCTCGTCGATCATGGTGTGTATCCCGATTTGAGCGATCTCCAGTTCTTTGAGCAAATCTTGGTAGCTTATGTTCACCTTAAACTCGACGTTGTTTTCCAAGCTTAAGTGCTTGCTGAGGTCAACCAGATCTTTGACGCGCTTCTTGTCGTCCTCGTTGCGGCAACCGCCGCACAGCACCAAAGTCACCTTGGAGAAGAGGGTGTCGGGAATCAATTCGCGGAGCTCGTACAGAGCTTGCAACTGTAACGGATGATCCTTTTCGGGACGGAATTGAGATAGGGAGAGTATCCGGATATTCGACTTCTTGGAGTCATCCTTAGGCAGCTTCACCAGATGGTTTACATCGCAGGGAGGATAAATCAGATGCATGGGTTTGTTCCAAAGAACGGTCAAATGCTCCATGGTAAAAGTGGAGTTCACCATGGTCAAATCGCAGAATTGCCCGGCGAATGAATAGGCCTACAATTAAACCAATTAGAAATCATATAAATCATTGCAACAATGTTCTTACCGCTGCGAACATTCTGTAATAGACCAATTTTCCGTATGTTAAGAAGGGGCTTTTGGCGATGTAGTTTCGATTATTATACATGGACCTATGACTAGAGACCTTCTCGATCATATCCGTAGTTATTGTCGGATAATGAACGTAGGATGCGGTTTTGCATCCAGCGATGACCTTGAACACTAGAAGGGTGAAGGAGAACCCGGTGGTATCGATGAAGATGTCGGGATTGAGTTGACCCAAAGCCTCGAAGGCCAAACATATCGAACCCAAAGCTTGTCCCAGAAGCGTAAAAATCGGATATCTAGCCGCCTCCAAGCCAGACCTCTTGTGCAGATAAACTATCCTGACTTTCGGGTCAACTTTAACGTTCAAATTACTGGCGACTCTCTGCAGAATCTCGGAGGGCGTAGCCTCGACGTCCCCGGTGAACACGGAAATCTCAGCACTTGGATACCTGAGAGCCAAGCATTAATATTATATAAATATTACAAGTAGAGATTTTCATAAATTACTAATTTTTTAATAATTAAATACTTTTGCAGCTGCACCACCTATAGACAACTCATTGAACTATCTGATAAAATCAATAATCCCTTGATCAATTACCTCCTTTGGAGTGTTTGTATTGCCACCCAGAGCACTTTCTCTCCACCACCTCCAGCATTACAGTACGGATGGAAGAAAGCCACCTTGAGCTTCTTGGGATTCGCTTTTGCCTTGTATATACAATATTTCAGTCTCAGCAAAACCAGCATTGCGGGTACAATAATGGTCAAGATTGTCAGCATGCAGAGAAACAGTACCAGCAACATTTTCAGTGTGAGGAAAGTCTCGAACCTGAAACAGAAACAGCATATGCTTAATTCCAAACTTTTCTGCATTGTTTTTCACAGAAAAGTTACTTACATGAATGAAATGATCTCCTTCATGTTGGAATTGTTGATTTGATTTGGTCGGACTAGAATTTAGAAGCGTTCTTGGAGATTCTTATTAGCCTATTGTTGGAATTATTTGTGTATTTGCTGATGAAAACAGGAGCAAAGTACCGACGTCTACCCAAATCTATCAGCTGATAGCAAGGGTTGTTGGATGTGTTGCCTACTTCGCTCGATTACTTTTGTCTACTTCTTAAACTGAACTGTGCAAAAACTGGAATGTTTATTTATGGTACACTCATAACTATCTGTTTTTAAACTTTCCATTTCGTAAGTGTTTTGTATTAGTAATGAGGTAATTAAGTAATTTGCGGTTTTGTTCGTTAGCTCTGTTCAGGTTGTTGGAGCAAGAGATCATGAAGTGTAGTGTCAACAACAGAATTGAAAAAGTAAAGATTTGAAACATGTCGAAATGGAGCGAGACTGGAATTTTGAGGAAGAAGCAGTTGAAGGATAATTTCGACGATCTCCTGGTGTTCGGCTACGCCTGCAAGCTGTTCAGAGATGACGAGAAGGCCCAATACATCGATCAGGGCAAACACCTAATTCCATGGATGGGCGATGATAAATTAAAAATAGATAGGTTAGGAATGATGTTTATTAACTTGCCTGAATAAATTTGCTGATGATGTATTGTTTTTAAGGTATGATGGGAGAGGTGCTTTATCCGATTTGTCCTCCTGCGAGGCTTCAAAGGAAGGCTTCCATGCAATGAGATGGCTAGATCTGAGTGATGCAGATAGGAAGTTGGAGCAACGATGTGATGAAGAGAGGTATTACTCTCTGCACACCAACGAAGAGGAGGAAGCCATGTACAAAGGTAATTCTAATTAGTAAATAATTTTAGTTTCTATTTCAATTTACTTATTTAATTGCAGAGGAAGAGTTGAAAAGACAAAAAGCCAATGAATATAGTTATAGTTATGATGTACCTCAGGACCCTGATAGGGAAAGCTCCCAAGATTCCATTCCAACCTGCGAGGAAGAAGTCAAACTTTACATTCCTCCACCTGAACTTGACGTGCCTGCAGACATAGATATTGTGAGTGATTTGTTGCAATTTAAGGAGAATTCAAATATAATGTTTTAATTTTAGCCCAAAACTATGAAAGAGAATGCCAGAATTGAGAAGACTGCACTGTTTGTGAGCCAGCAAGGACCCCAGATGGAGATACTCATTAAAGCCAAACAGGCTGACAATCCCCAATTCAACTTCATGAACCAAAGCGACGGACTCTACAAGTACTACCGACATGTCCTCTCCGCCATCAAGAACGGACGCTACAAGACGCATAGCCAGAAAGGTATTTGTTGGAATGATGAAATTCAGCATTCTTTTATATTAATGATTTGCAGAGGAATCAGCGGCCAAAGAGGAGCAGCAAAAAGAAGACAGCCAGAGTGCAGAAGAGGACTATTTGCATCCGAGTTTAGCGCCGGTCACGCCGCTGGTAGGTTTACATCATGAGACTATTCGTTTGCCTAATTCGATTTTAGCAGTTTTATGTAAATCTTTATTTAGTGTATTGTTTCTCCGAGAAGTGTCGAACAAAACTGACATTTTACAGTGGTTAAAATTGCATATATTTATAAAAAACAAAAAAAATAGAACGGATGATGATCATATGGTATGTCTTTTATTTAACTCAATATAATATATAAAATATGTCTGTGACTCTAGTAGTACTCTACTTGACTTGATATTTACTCATACTGTGTTTTTCTCTTCTGTTTACAGGTCGTATGTTGTTATAAGAACTGAATCCCCCCTCAAAAAATGCGCCTTAATTTTATTGTCTTATATATCTTTCATCTACTTTATTTCTTGTTAATCTATTTTTTTTACTCTCACTCTCAATTCTAATTCGATGTGTTGCAAAAAAAAATGATATCGTTGCTTTGATTCGTTT
Source organism: Nicrophorus investigator (assembly GCA_963457615.1). Classification (NCBI taxonomy): domain Eukaryota; kingdom Metazoa; phylum Arthropoda; class Insecta; order Coleoptera; family Silphidae; genus Nicrophorus; species Nicrophorus investigator. The sequence continues at coordinate 7,034,769 of OY735141.1, forward strand.
CGGATGAGTGCGGTTTTTCGGTGCTTAAAAACCCTAATTCTTTTGTATTTGTCGTGCAGGTGACTGCGCCGCCGAAGATTCCGCAAATTCCATACAAACCGGCGGCGGACTGCGCCTACGCGCAATTGGTAACCAGGATACAAGGCACCGCCCCGCAGGTTGTTCAGGAGGAGCCGGCTCCACCTCCAGTTCAAACGCCGCAGGATCAACAGCAATACTATCAGTATTACTACTCTATGCAGTACTACGAATACTACAAGCAAATCGCACAGCAATATGCCGCACAAGGTAAAATTTAAATGCTTAAAATTATTGTGTTAATTAATGCTAATTTATTTTTTTAGCTAACTGCGATGTGCAGACTTTGGTGCAGAATCCGCAGATGCAGGAGAGAATTCAAAGTCAAGCGGCTCACTACGCGCAAGCGTCCTGCAATCAGTACATGCAGCAGAACGCCTACAATACAGCATCGAATTCGCAGGTGGAGCGACCGCCGGAACCTCCGAAACCGCCCGAGAAGAAACCTGTGGTGAAAACGAATCCTGTCCTGAGTTTGGTGCACTACAGCAGCGATTCCGATGAAGATGAGGATGAGCAAGTTGAGGAATCTGTAGAAGATAAAAATAAAGACGTGAAGACGAGATTCGTCGTGCCGCCTGACGACAAGGCCGCCATCATCGATAAAATGGCCAATTACGTGGCTAAGAATGGAGACGAGTTCGAGACTATAGTCAGGGCGAAAGATGATGATCGTTTCGATTTCGTCCGCGAATCGCACATGTACTATAAATACTACAGGCATAAGATCGACGTGTATCGGAGTAGCTTGTCGCCAAAATCAGCCAAAGATAAGAAACCCATAGTGCCGGTATCGTTTTCTATCAAACCCAAGGAGGAGACATCTAAAGAAATCAAGAGCGCACTTCCAGTGGAAAGCGACGAGGAGGTCGCACCGGTAGAAGAGGCGAGCGCACTTAGCGAAATCGTTCCAGAAACAACGCAGCAAGTTGTGCAGGAGGCGCCAGCTGTGGAGGAGAAGCAACAGGAAGAGATTCAGGAAGAGCCGCAGGCTAATGGGAAATCGTTCATGGATGGGGACGATCCCATCTTGGAGATGATTGATCTCACTGACGATTTGGAAGAGAGACGCGACGCTCGCAGAGGTATAATATTTCATACTTTATGCATCATTTAAGTACAGTTAGTTTAAATTTCTTAAAATTTTAGCTGAAGATAAGATCAAGGACAAGATAGCTTTGGCCGCCAAGGAACGTTTGGTGTCGTCGACGCGATCGAAGGACCGCGCTCTACAGATGGAGAGGCGCAAAAGGGCGGCGATGTTCTTGAAGATGAAAAGCGAAAACAACGAGGATACAAGAATTATCACCCGTACGGAAGATGATAATAAGAAAGAGGAGATTCTGAAGATCGACGATTCCGAATCAGAGGACGGCGAAATTCGACAGAGCAAAAGATCACACAAGAGGAAAAAGTCCCATAAAAGGTAATTATTAGTGATTTATAATTAAACTTGGTTTAATCTTTGATTTGATTAAAGGAGGAGAAGTACGACCAGGCGGGAATCCAAATCGCACAGGAAGAAGTCGAAAAAGTCGAGGAGACGATCGACATCGCGCAGCTCGTCCAGCAGCACCACGTGATAATGGATAAAAATGGATACGCTTAAGTCTTAAGATTTGTATATTTTGTAGAAGAAATGCATCAACGCTATTTATTTTTATCAGTGATTATAAACGTGTAAAAAAAGATAGAAATGTATGAGAAGATATATATATTTATGATAGGTATGCTCCTGCTACCAATCTAAATCCTCCGGTACTCCTCCGGGATATTCTCCGGTGAGACACGCGGTGCAATGTCCCAGTTCGTTGCCTTTATCCTTGATATCTCGTTGCACAGCCGTGACCAAACCGTCTACGCTCAAGTACTGCAGGCTGTCTGCTCCCACCTCCTTGGCCAACTCCTTGCAATCCAAAGAGTTGGCGATGAGCTCCTTCTTCGTGGGTATGTTTATACCCATGTAGCATGGATGCCTGAGCGGCGGACTGGCCACGCGGATGTGGACCTCTTTCGCGCCGGCTTTCCGCAGCAATTTGATGATTTGACCGATTGTATTTCCTCGGACAATGGAATCATCGATGAGGATCACGCGTTTACCCATAACATTGGTGGAAATCGGACCTGAAAGCGAGAATACAGTCAATCTAATAATTTTGTGTGAAAAAGACGCAAATACGCACTAAATTTCAGAGCGACGTTGAGTTGTCGCAGTCTATTGCTGGGTTGGATGAAAGTGCGTCCGACGTACGTGTTTTTAGTAAGCAATTCTCCAAACGGTATCTTTGACTGTGGAAGAGATAATAATTAATGGATTTTGTATGTAGTCGATTGAATACGAGTTACCTGTCTGGAGAAGCCGTGCGCTGCTGCGTTTCCAGATTCCGGCACGGATCCTACTACGTCCGCTTCGACCGGATGTTCGATTGCCAACTGCTCTCCGCACCTGAGACGCACCGTGTAGACTTCCTGTCCTTCGAAGACGCTGTTGGGTCGGGCAAAGTACACGTACTCGAAGATGCAGAATGCCAACGACTTGTTCTCCGGCCTTGCGACGACGGCTATGGACTTGACACCTTCCCGGCTCATCTCGATGATCTCCCCCGGGAGGATCTCCCTCATGTACTGCATGGGATTGAGGAACGCGCAGGACTCCGACGAAACGATCCATCCATCTTCGATGTCCTTGCCTGTAGATTCTAAACGCATTCGGATTCTTTATAGAGGGATTCTACGATGGAATTGGGTGAAGTGTTTTCACCATCGAATGTGACGAATTTCCCTAAGCACAGCGGTCTGTTTCCGTAGGGATCGCGCACCGCGTATATCCTGTCCTTCAGCATGATCACAGCGGAATAGCTGAGAGGAGCCAAATCCATCAGATGTTTGATGCGTGCGGGCCAATCGGGACCGTTGACTTCACCTTCTGGTGGAATCAAGCATAGGGCTTGGCTAATAAGTTCACTATCGGAATGCGTGGATAAACCGACCCCCCGATCCAAAACCTTCTTCCTCAAAGATGCGCAGTTCACCAGCTCCCCATTATGAGCGACTGCCAGAGAACCATGCATCGAGTGGACGACGAAGGGTTGGCAATTCACCGATTCCGAAGCGGCGCTAGTCGAATACCTCGTATGTCCAATACCCAGATGTCCAACGAGATTCTTAATATTATCGCCGTTGAAGATGTTTCTCACCAAACCCATACCCTTCTGGATGTGAAAGTGGTTGGACCCATTGCTGGTCACGATACCTCCGGACTCTTGCCCTCTGGAAAAAAGAAAGCATTATGCAACCAAACGCGCGTAACAAAGAAATCAATTATTAAATAAAAACATCCTCACAACACCAACACCACTTAGTCTATTATGATTGAATCAAAAAAAAACTTTTGATTTCTCACCTATGCTGGAGCGCTTCCAATCCCACCAGGATCAGCTGAGCCACCTCGAAGTTGCCGGGATCGGAAACGCTCGAAGAGATCGCTCCGAAGACGCCGCATTCGTGGGTCAATCCCGAGGACACCTTCCCGCGTGCCTCCTTCCTCTTATCGAAATACGTCCTCTTCTGAGCTCCGGTCGACATGTTTCTTTTTCGAGCGTTCAAACGCGTTTACTACCGCTAGAATCGGCACGTGTAGTCGAAGAGACGAGGACAAGAGCGAGACGAAACTGGTTTTTCTCTCGCTTAAGTCACTCCTGCGCCTAATGCATCCTTGATCAAGTACGCAGTTTAAGGTCCCAATTTTTCAGGTATAAATAAGCACGTTGTTGAGACCGAGATTAAATTATGGCATTGAGCAAATACGACTTAAGTAAATAGAGAATGTGCGTTAAAAAGATATTGAGCAATAAATATTAAAGTTGCTTCATCCACTAAAAAATTGTCGAACAAAAGGCATCTAAAATGGATGCATTTATAATATTATCAATAACATCAACCATGAAATAAATTAGATGCATTGAATAAGTTTTAATAATATTTAAAAGATTTTTAATAAGTAGCGCACAAAAATCTATTGAGCAATAAAAATGAAAGTGGTACAATTGGATTTAATTGATTAATGTGACCAAACCAACTAAAAAGGATAAATTATTAAGAAATTATTATTGTAATATGTATTATGTAATAAAATGTATGGCTTAAACAAAATAGTTATTAATACATTTCAAAAAAACATGAAAAATGTAACTTTACCAAAATAAGTATTCAGTTTACAGAATATTTAATGAATGTCTTGTAAGAAATTAAAAGTTTTCTTGATTTGTATTTTAACCACTAAAAATATTTTATAAAATTATTTGATAAAAGCTTAATTGATTTTTTTTTAATAATCAGAGTTTATTCATTAATAAGGATGGTTCTAAACATACACGCATTTGTTACTACTTTATTAATTTATTTTATTTATCATATAATATACACTTTGGCACTTTCTACTTGTTATTTTTTTTTGTTTGAAATTTTTATTTTTATTAATAAGTTTGTTTCTGTATTGAACCCAGTTTCAACGTGTTACTTTATTATTATTTTATAATCTATACATAAATCCAGTGCTCGTTTGCCTACCCTTAGAAAAAACAGTACATTCGTATATATAGTTATGTGAGTGTGTATATGTGATAAGAAAACACTGGTGTGAAATTGAGAGGAGTCCGGAGAGTGGTGAAATCGAGACGAAACGGAAACAGAAACAAATGACTATCTTGAGTTACGCAAAGCTATCGATCATCAACTCCATTACACAACTTAACACATTACATTCTAAAAACTTCATCTTTAAATGTGCCGAGAATATACATTGAATTTTTAACAACATTAGTAAATAATACAGTAGTAGAAATGTTTGCAAATAATGTTTGTGTGCGATAAAAAGATTAATGTAAACAAAATGTAGATATAAATAACAAAACATAAAGTTTGTATACTTAAGTCTGTTCAAAGCTTTTGTTTGCTTTACACACACGACTATTGACTTAAGTTCATCGATAGCGCTTGTTCAGTCGTAATCGCATCGCCTAGGTTTTATTTCTCAACCAATTCCACACCGTTCATCATAACCCTAAACAAAAGAATTGCGTCAATCCATCAATATGTATCGCTTTGATCCCAGAAATTCTCTCAATCCTCTCTACCCAATTACAAATCTATCTAAATCATTGTAACATCACAATCATTACCTAAACTATAAATATTTCGAATATATTTATATAAGTATAGATACACTTTTCATTCCTTCAACAAAAAAAAAAACGTTTCGTTTAAATGGGGGGAAAACGTCCCGGATCCAATTAAGCCTACGGAAATCACGTAAAACCTGGATGCGATCCAAAATCATGCATTTTTGCGTCGGAGTCAGCAAGTTGATGATGCGATCAAAATTAACGTAGTCGCCCCCAACGTTTTAACGACGGGATTAATAATTACGAAACACCACCGTGTGCGAGTGTGTCGAGGGTGAATTTCCGCCGAAACCAGGTCACACGTTTTCACGAGAGAAGCGAATTAGATTGCATCTATTTTCGGGGGCGGCGCGGTCAAATATTGATCGACGGAGACGCGACGAAACAAAATAAACAACAAAAGTAGCAGAAAAAATAAATCATCTTTTCCCTCGCAACGGTTACCTAGAAAACGAAAAAGTAACAAAAATTTCGACTGTTTTAAAGCAAACAAAAAAAACTTGTTGCTAAGGGAAGTATAGTAAATGTTCATATAAAAAAAAACGTGTTGTTTGCTTGAGAAATACGTACAACGCAATAATTAGTAACAAAAAATTGTTAAGTAGGTTAATACGAAGAAAAAGTGTATTTAGAAATAAGAAATAAAAAATTCGTACGCAAATCGTTACAAATAAATTTTGTTAATTTGATTGAATAACAATAAGTAGAAATATGAAAATATTTGAAATAATTGAAATCAATTTTATTAATTAATAATTGGATTCGAGAAATAAAGAAAAATGTCGAAAAAAATAATTTTAGTACGTTTTCACGCAGTTTATTCTATATTGTTGTATTAAGTCCATTAATAAATTAAATATACAAAAACAAACAAAAATAATAGAAATATTTATATATATAAAAAAAATATAATTTGGTATAAAAAAATATTATTATCATTAGATAATAATTCTTAAAACATGACTGTTAATTAAATAAAGCTTTCGTTTAGATGGCTTAAGCGTATGCGATATAATTAGTAATCGAATGTTTGGAAATAAAAAATAATATACAATGAAAATAAACAAATCGACGCACACGAGAAACAATTTAAAAGATGAGTAAAGTATAAATTACAAAAGTCGTTTCCTGCGACTACCAAAAACAAAATAAAAACTCGGAGCATGAATCCTTTATAAAATAAATAATCGGAGATTCGTGGAGGAGTCATCCATTTGCTGTGCCGAGATATAATAATGCTTGTGTTTTTTTGTTGTTGTTGTAGATGCAAATACAGAAGACATATTTTTAGTTTACCTGACCTTGTCCAAGTGGAAGAAGTAGAAGAGGAAGCAGCTCGTGTCCACGTTAAACTGGTATAGGTTCGGTGGTCGCCGATAGAGCCATCTTAGATAGCGTGGATATGCTACGACGATGAAAACCGCCGCCACTTCCGCTGCCCTCGGAGAATATCTTGCGAAAGCTGCAAAGGCATTTAACATTTTATTCTTGATCAGTGCTTGAGCTGCGAGGTGGTTGGTGCCGACGGTGTCTGGGCTAGAAAGAAACATCGGTGTCATCGTAGAGACCTCAAGATCGAGCGAACCCAAGCTCTATAATAGACACATCACCAGAAGCGAAAGTGATAACCGATAGTTTATTTATTTATTCCACTTACAATTTCCTGATTCCCGACTCGGAAGATTTCTTCCACGGAGCGTCGTCCGGCTCGTACGGAAGCGGACCTTGCACCGGAGCGTCCTCGTTCAAAGGCCTGAAGACATGAACACAATTACCAATAACAAAATAAAGTAAATAACAAAAAAAAACATGTAGAAAATATTGATAAATATTAAATGCGACTTCGTTGGTTGTTGAAGAACTTACTCGGAGAAGATAGTTGAAGCTATGAGGCTGCTAGCCATCGGGTTGAATACTACACTGCACGCATCCTCGTGTGTCTCAATGAACGCATCTGACTGACTGCTAGGACTTTTATGGAAATTGCAAAAGAAAAAAATAAACATAAAAAGGAAAAGTAAAAAAAGCCGAAGGATGCTACGAAGGAGCGCCTAAGTCACCGAACAACTCACGTCTCGACTTTGTCTTTGGGCCTGTACGTATCCAACTCGTCCTCCAGATCGCTCACCCTCGCCTTCAACTCGTTCCTCTCGTTCAGTATATCTTTCAGTTCCGCTGTGGTGAAGCGCGGTCTATTTGGATCGTCCAAATCGTAAACAGCCTTGTTGCTCGGAATAGGCGTATCGCACTGAAACAACAAATCCAATAACAATACGACAATTATTCGAAATTCAACTTACTTTAGATAGATCCTCGTTCTCCTTTTCGGCCAATCCGAGCCTCTGCCTCAGAGCAGTCACATCGCGATGCTGATCCTGCAGCTGCACCAGGAAATCGGCCCTCTCATCGCACAAATTCCTCACCTGATTCTGAAGAACCTTGTGCTTCCTGCGCAACTCCCTGCTGATGCCCGTCAACCTGTCGACCTGCGACCTCAACTGTGAAACAAATAATTAATAATTAAAATAAACGCCTCCCTATATATTTACCGTGTCTATGTCGCAGCTCTTATCCTGGATGGACTTATCCTTGGACCTGATCTCATCGCGCTGCTTCTCCAAAGTTGCCTTCAATCTCTGCAGCATCGCCCCATCGCAGATCACTTCGGTGGGCGAACGAGGTTCGTAATGCTGGCTGTTCTCGTGCTCCTTCACCAACCTCCTGTTCTCCTCCTGAAGACGTGAAACCAAAGCCACAAGCTCTTTGGATTCCAAACGCCACTGATCCTCAATCGCCTCTAATTCCTAATTAATCAAGAAAAGCAGAAGTTAGCTACAAAATCAATAAAATTACAATACTTCAATTCTTAAAATGCATTTAAATAAATTTATATAAATTCATAATGCTTAGATTAAACAGTAATGCACTATCAGCAAAACTGCTTTATGTGAATCATTTCCGCGCATTAATAAAACAGCTTTAATAGCAAGAAAAAAAACAATACTAAAGAAAATTAAAATAATATTATCGTTAATAAGTTAATTATCAGCTAATAAAAATATTAAAAGAGATTCATTTATATAATTGCTACAGTAATTACAATTTTATGCCCATAAGCAGTAAAAACAAACAGATTTATCTTGTATTTATAATTTAATAAGAAATTATACGTTAATTTTTACGATATTATATCAACGTTTTATATTTACTTTTCGTAAGAAAACTTTCTTAATCTTAGATTTCTTTTTGAATTTATTTTTTGTAGAGCAAACGTATTTTTACTGGTTGTGTTAAGGAAAGTGCATTGATTTTCGCGAAGTTTTTTATGAAGCGTATTGAGATTAATGCCCAGGCGGTGTTGAGGAAATGCCAAAACCTGAAAAGGTCAAATTAACTGGAAAAGGTTGATCAAAGTTCAAATATGATAAGTTGGCTTAGGTGAAATTAGAAATGTTGACAAGTGCGTCAAGTGGAGCAGTTAATTAAATTACATGCTTCAAGGTTGATCAAATGGGAAGCAATTTTCTGGTGCACTGGAATCAACAAGGAAACGTCAGTTACGTTTGTTATTCTCTTTTTTTTTTTGTCGCGCATTACTCATTCCGTACAAGTAAAAGTAATGATGATTTAACCAGATGATTGGGGGAATGTGTTCATGATTTTTTTTGCGAGATTTTAATTCAACAAGTAGACTTGAGTTTATATACCTGATCGAATTTCTGTCGATACTCGGCCTTCTCGATCTTATCGTTTTCGAGCTGCGAGATCTTCGCCTGAAGTTCGTACAGCTGGGTGTTCTCCCTCTCGTTACGTTGGGCAAGGCTCTCCAGCAGCTCCAAGGCGTTGATCACCTTCGGGAGGAGAACGGTTACGGCCTCCGCTCCGTACTGGTCGATGATCTTCTCGCATTCCTTTCCAATTTCCGAAGCTATGTCGTAGACGTCCACCACCGTCACGTCCCCGGTGACATCCTCCAAGTCGTCCATCATCATCCTGCTCCTTGGCCGCACGAATCTGTGCTTTGGCATTTAATTCACTTCTATTCTTTCACGCTCACTCCTTCTTCTTCGCTGCTTTCCTTTCCTCAGGTGTTTCAACGTCTTCGACGACTGAGTACGCGACGCCACTAGTTGAAGACTGGAGAGCGGAGCGGAGAGGATGGAGAACGCAGTTACCATGCGTCACGACGAGGATAATACTTCTCGCTCATTATTCATGGCATTTGAAGCCATTCATTTTATTGATCAACTCTGGAGAAACGTCAGGCGCATTAGAACTACCCAACCAATCACCAACCTCATATCAAACCCTATGCAGCACATCAAACACATATCCTCAATAAATAGCCTATTCTTAGAAAGAATTTTGAATATCAGACAATTTCACAAAACTCTTTTACAACCATATTCTATTAATTCTTCCATTCTGATCTTTCATCAGTAATTCCAAGAAAAAGTGCAATACATTTTTCAAGTTTTCAAAATTTAGAAAACCGTTTGGATTTCATCAACTTTTAAATTATACAAACTTTCAAAAATTAGAAAACCGTTTGGATTTCATCAACTTTTAAATTATACAAACTTTCAAAATTATGTAAACTCTCCAAAATATCTAAACTAAGTCAATAAATATTATTTTAATAATTAATAACTTCTTATTGAAATTCATAAACAATAAAATCAGGTAAAATCTGAATTCACTGGAAAAATAAGGGGGATTTAAATTCAATAGATTTTTCTGAAAACCATGCGAACCTTTCGCAATTTTTACCTGCGTTCAGTACAAATTTGCACTTTCCAAGAACCGGTTGTAACTAAAAATGAATTATTTTCCTCAAAGCAAAACGTTTCACTTTAATAACGAACCTTCGTGTAAGTTATAGTTTAGCTAATAAATCACACTCTACGTATAATTAGAAAATTTAATTTTAAACTTTGCAGTTTCCGCCACGAAGTTAGACAATCCCGCTTATTACCTGGAATATTTTATAAGTGAAGACTTTATCGATTCGCTGACGATTCAAGCGAACGCAGGGAAGGATAAAAATTTCACCAAAGATGAAATCCGCTGTTTTCTGGCTGTGCTGTATTTATCCGGTTATTTGGAAGTTGCGAGGAAGAGAATGCTTTGGGAGAGATCGCCGGATACGTTTAATAGTTTAGTTGCGAACGCCATAGCTAGGGATAGGTTTGAGGCGATTTATTCGAGCTTGGAGTGTGGAAATTTTAATAGGATTTTAGAAATTATTAATGGGAATTTTTTGGGGAATTGTTTGAAAGATGAGAGGGAGTTTTGCGTGGGTAAAATTGGGAAATTTTGGGTGGGATCTGATAGGAGCGGTTACTGTTCGTATTTGTTGCTGGATGCGGGTAAGATTGGGCCTTGGGTTATTTTGGATTTCGCGTATAAATTGAAGAAGTTTGTTGCTTTGGAGGAGATTAGTTTCGAGAATATTTACGCTGATAATTCGTTGCTGTATGAGTTGGGGTATTTGGGGGTGAGGCCTTGTTTTGCGAAACGCGAGGTTTTGGAGGGTTTGGGGAAAGTTGAAAGGAATTTGTCAAATCATCCGATTAAATATTTTGAAAAGTCGCTCGATTTTCGCGTCGCTTTGGATTTGGTTATGAGCAATGCTTTTACTCTTTATAAGGATTCGGGGAATTCTTTGGATTTGCTGGGTTTTAAGAGGAGTTGCGTTGTGTATTTTTTGGAGAGATGCGCGAAGGTCGTTAATGTCGATAGGAGCGTTTCGTTTAAGAAAAGGATTGTTAAATCTGAGGCTAGGTATGATGGGTTTAATCATTACGTGGTGCCTCAAGCGAAGCAGACTAGGTGCGGCGAATGCTCGGCGAAGACGACGACCAGGTGTTGCAAGTGCAACGTCGGGGTTCACGTCAAGTGTTTCATAATGTTTCACACGAAATAGTAATGCTTATATAATATATTTTTGTAAAGCCGAAATTAACATTTTTCTTTGTTCCCGTCAATCTAATTCTTGCGTCTAATTGTCCTATTGTTGTGCCTGATGATGCAGTCCTGGACGCGCATATTTTGCGTGAGGAACTGCTGCAGGTTGTCAACTCCGTTCCTCGGCATCCTGTCGAAGGGGAAGCCCATGGAACGACGATCCGGGTACTTCTTGTCTTTCAAGCCGCAGAAACTTGCAGCATCGTTGCAAACTCCAGTCTCATCTTGATCGATCTAAAATTTAATTTAAAAAAAAATTAGAATAATTAAGAATTAAGTTTTTAGAGACGCACCTTGTCCAAATCGTAGTTGGAAACCATGACGAAGAGTTGGCAAATGAAACCTTCTGGTGTTCCCTTGGGGAGAAGAAGATGTTGTGGCCATCCGCAGTTGCAGAAGTTGAATTGGGCCAAAGCGTCTCCACCTGTCGGCCGGTTGGTATCCAAATCGCTGAAGGTCCTCTCGAAGGGAATGGTGACGGAGCTCTCTGTGGACATCCTGTTGATGGTGTTCTTGCCAGCTTTGACTGCAAATCATCGAATTATAATTGATGTTAAAATTGGAAATTGCAATAAATACGCACGGTTAATTTTGAATTTGTCGAGTTCGATGAACATGCTTTTCTGGTCCCTGAACAACCACGGGTTGCCCCTCTCGTCAAATTTGGGCGCGAGGAAGATCCTGCACATGCCCATCTTCGGGCTTCCTGTGGCGTTGTTCACGGTGATGCTGTAGGTGTACGGTTGATGCTGCAGATGGGTCAATCGGACGAAGACGGATCCGCGAGGTTGGAAGTCCATGCCACGAGATAAATCGACATCGGATTGTTGCCAGAAGGTGTTAATTTCGTTTGGTTTGCTGCCCTCTCCTTGCATAGTAATGGAATCGACGGTGATTCCGGCGTAATTCAATTGACCGACGTTGTATCTCGGTAAGGTAGCCTTGTACTCCAAGAAGATGTCGTCAATGTACGAGTGCCAGCGGTAGAACATCGGATCTCTCATGGTTGTGGCGAAATCGCCTATAACACCGAAGTTTTCCTGTACAAAAAATAAATTAATAAAATCTCCAAAATTGAATACTAGTTAATTACCAAATGCCTGTGATCGGGGTCGTGGATGTACGAGAGGAAGACGTGTCCCATGCCGTGGAAGTTTCCGTAAAAATCGGGATTCGGAGATAAAATGCTGGATTCCAAAATGTTTCCCAAAACATCGATACCTTCGTTTTCGGTCAAAGGAATTTGCTTTCCATCTCTCTAAAAAAAATAAATTAATGTTTATTTCTATTAACAACTTTCAGGTGAAGCACTGACATCCATGACGAATCCTGAGTGGATTGCTCCAAAGATCCTGTCCCTCCAGCGTTCCAAAGCCGCCACGTCCATGACGATTTCATCCTGCTGACGGTTCAAGTTCTGCAAAACTTGATTGGTAACGCGAGCCGGATACGTCCTGCTCGAAACGAGACTGTCCAATTTCGGGAAGTACGCTTCTTTGATGGGTTTCTCAAACTCGGAGTACTTCACAACGCGCTTTAGCTTATTGCAGAGACGCTCCATGTTGTATCTGGCAATTAATTGATTATGCATATAATAGAAGAGTTCTCCACGTCTGTCCTTGTTGACGATGCTCATCGCGGCGTTTGTGGGATAAACCAGATGCCAATGCCAATGGTGAAGGTTAACACCGATGTCTTCACGCCAGTAGGCGATTCTGTGCTCCTCATCCAAATCAGAAGCTGAATAATCCCTTGGGATTTCAATAGGCATCTACACAAAAAAAAAGTTAAAATTAACAACGAATTCTTATTGATTTAATATTAGTTATTTACTCTTGATCCGGTTGGAACGACGCTGGTTTCCTCACGAGCCTTGGCGAATATTCCACTTTGGAAATACTTGTCGGGGAAAGTTTGCGCAAAGTTTGGTGGATTGACTCCTTGCGTGTCCGGACGATGCAGAAGAGCCACGGAGAAGGCGTACACAAAGAGGTAAGGGTTGACGCGATCGCGGCAGTAAACACCCAAAGATTGAAGCTCATCCACGTTTTTCGCACCTGAAAAAACCCAAAAGTTAAATACAATTATTCAAATAATTTAATTGCAGTTGTACCCATGAAGATGTTGATGAGTTCGGAAGCGATGTTCTGGTGCTTGGGTAAGAACAGAGAGAAGTTATCGTGTCTTCCCAAACGCATGATGTTCGTCAGATTCGGCTCCTTGATGTCGGTCAAACTGATCTTCTGCGTGGTCGATTCCCCGAAGCGGCTCTCCAGCTGAGTCCCCAGCTGCTTGTACCTATCCGGCTATTCCAAAACATTATATAAAATCTTAAAAATCATCATTTTCTTCAATTACTTACCAAGAATTTTGCTGGCACATCGAAGGCAACTCCATTTTCGCCTTTCGGAACGAAAGACGGCTCTTGCGGCCTATGGAACAGGTACAAAAGGTTCTGCTTCTTGTCGGTGGCCATCGCTGATCGAGTGCTTTCTGCCAGCATTGCAGTAGCGACTCCCATTTATACCAATCTTCGTCGACCGCAGTTTCGGTGTAAAAACATCCTGCTGATAATCCACCTGCGGTTACGCCGATAACCGAAAAAAATACAATATTGACGGATGCAGGTTTACTGCTTATTGGTAACATATACATTTTGGAAATATCTACAAAAAATACTCTTCATTCACTGAATCTTTATGAAAAGTTACCACTCGTCTTTAACGTCCAACATATTGAACAAGATGTTAAATCTACCTTTAACATCTTCAAAAAAGTCTCATTTAAACTCGCCTAAATTACCGCATTATTTGAATTTGCGCGTTAAAATATTGAATTTTGAAAAGTATTTAATAAATGTGTTCATAAATATATTTATTGTTAATAAGAATCTAAAACTCTGAAACTATTTAACAAGAAAAGTGTTTTTATTATTAAAAGATTTTTAATAATTCTGCAATTATGAATCAACAATTATAAGATTGCTTAGTATCAATATTTTTCGATATCCTCCAATCTGTTTACCTCCACTATATATCAACAATAGCTGTTATTGTACTCAAGTTTAAGTTTTACGTTGCTGATGGAAAACTTGTTATTAAGGAAATTTCCTAAAGATTTTTCAACCATTTATTTATCTATTTATAAAATATGTTATAATCTTTAGAATTATATACTTCTTTAACAATTTAATTACTGAAGTTCAAATATAATAATTTAAATTACAACTATGTTTGAATAATTCTTAAATTTTGGAGATAATTGAAAAATCAAAATTTTCTCATGAAACTTATGAAAAATAATAATTCATTTGTTTCAAGTTACTTAAACTATTTATAAGTAAAATTTTAGTCATAATTGATCAATTAAATTTTTGGTAATATCGTCAGGTATGTTTTAAAGGACACTATGTATATTATTTATCCGGTACGGCAACCCTCGATACATCTATACTAGTTTGGTTGCGCATTATTTTTTAAACTTTAAATATTTTTCAATATTTACTTTAATGGTATATTATAATTTAATTGAGAAATAAAAATCATTTTATTAGTTCTATATATAACTATTAATTGGTAGGAAAGGTTTTTTTAATTTAAGAAATTCATTATTTTCAAAAAGTTTAAGAAGTCTTCAATCTTTGCCATTCGTGTATGATGTTCTAACTGAGAGATAAACATATTTTGTAGACTTTTAGTTGGTAATAATGTTTAGAAAGTTTTGGAATGTATGGGGTTGGCAGCATTGGGAAAACAATAAAAGGGGCGCGCGCGTCCCGGTAGCCATTTTGAGATCGGCTTTCGGTTTGGGTTGGAGAGTGGAAATAGAGAGATCCATCACTGTGTATTTTCCTTCTGTATTGCATTTTTAATTTTAATTGTGAAGTGGTGAAAAATGTCTCACAGCCGGAGCGATTGCAGAATATACGTAGGCAATCTGCCGCCAGATATCAGGACGAAGGACATTCAGGATCTTTTCTACAAGTTCGGCAAAGTAAACTTTGTTGACTTGAAAAACCGGAGAGGACCACCATTTGCATTCGTCGAATTCGAGGACGCCAGGTAAATTAAACGCGCAAGGAGACGTCCAAGGAAAAACGTGTGTGCATTCAACTTTAAATATTGGAAGGTCGTCAAAAAGGCGCGCTTTGTGACTGCACAATCCCATGTTTTAATTGATGGAAACGAACGATAGTTGAAAAACGTAACCGGCGCGCGGCCATCTTTGATGTTGTTTTTTTTTTGTGGTGCTGTGTTGTTATACTCACGTTGTTTTTGTTATGCTCTCAGGGATGCCGAAGACGCGGTGCACGCACGCGATGGATATGACTACGATGGGTACAGGTTGAGGGTGGAATTCCCGAGAGGTGGTGGACCTGGTGGATTTAGGGGTGGTCGTGGTGGCGGCGGCGGTGGTGGAGACCGCGGCCGCAGCTCACGTGGACCACCGGCGAGACGTTCACAATACAGAGTTCTAGTGTCAGGTATGTAAAGGAAACAATAGGAGAAATCGACGATTATTAATTTTTTAATATATTTAGGTTTACCGCCATCCGGTTCCTGGCAGGACCTTAAAGACCACATGCGCGAAGCCGGCGACGTCTGCTTCGCAGATGCCTTCAAAGACGGTTCGGGTGTTGTGGAATTTTTAAGATACGAAGATATGAAATACGCTATTAAAAAACTCGACGACTCTAGGTTTAGGTCACATGAAGTATGTATTGAAAACTCAAAGATTGCAGTACCAGCTTTCCAACATTACATATTGAAATCGAGCATTTTTTGTTATTGTTCTGAAATAATGATCATACAATTGAGTTGATTAATTGATCCTTTGAGTGCTGAAGTAATGTGATATCTGGTATCGCAATCTTTATGTAATTTCTAGATTAATGTGATATTTTATTAATTAAATTGCGATTCGTTATGTGTTTTAGGGTGAAGTGTCTTATATCCGAGTGAAAGAAGATCGCGGTGCGAGCGATCGTAAGTCTGGCGGACGTTCCCGAAGCCGCTCGTACTCACCGAGGCGTCGGGGCACGCCCACTTACAGCCCAGTGAAACGCAGCTACACCCGAAGTCGTTCCCGTTCTTAATTTCAGACATCAGGAGCCTCGAGTTCAGGCTTCATGTACGTATATTAATTGTGTAAAGCATTATTATATATGAAACAAATTAAGCTTTTTTGTTTTGTTCCAAGTTTTTATTGACTTAATTTTTTTTCTTTGACTTATTAATTATCTATTTGATCAAAAAAGAAGTAATGATATGAGAGAAAAAATATTTTTTAATTATTTAAATATTCAACATTCCTAGCGCGTTCTATTATAATAATTATTATTTTTTGTTTCTATCTCAATTCATTTTTTGACCCAAAATAAATCAAAAACGTTTTTATTTCTTCTGCCAAAAAGTTGATAAGTAATTAATATTTTTTTTCTCCAAAAAAAAAATCGTCTCGTTTGTTTACGCAAAGAGGTCTCGAAGGGCAAAGCGGGCGAACGAACGGTGTAATTCGACCTGTGCAGTACAAAACAACACATGTTCTTTTTTTGTTTGAAATTTTTCATCTTTGCAAGGATTTGTAAAGGAAATCTGTAGTAATATTGAATCGCGTTAATTAATTGTTGTTTAATGGTTTGTCCCCCACTTTGCCGTTTCGCCGTCGGCGCGAAAACAATACTAGAATATATTCATTGTTTTATTATAATTTTTTCTTTCTTTATCAAACGACAACAAACAAAAATAATCAACAACCTGATGTAACCCGATAGGATTCTAATGTATTTTTTCTTTTACCATATCTTGCCGATGGCAGGAGAGTCGTAAAAAATAAAGAAATCTCTAAAGTAATACACGTTTATGAACTCAACCAATTTCACACACAACACCGAGCGAGGAGAGAGAGGAAG
The DNA here is from genome assembly GCA_963457615.1 of Nicrophorus investigator. Classification (NCBI taxonomy): domain Eukaryota; kingdom Metazoa; phylum Arthropoda; class Insecta; order Coleoptera; family Silphidae; genus Nicrophorus; species Nicrophorus investigator. The sequence goes on from OY735141.1 coordinate 7,051,908, forward strand.
GATTGAATGTGCTTGAGAAATAGGAAAAACAATCAAATCAAAAAAATATACAGTAATTCGTTCGTATCAAAAAAAACAATAAAAATCTGTAGCGGAGCTTTTGTTGCGAGGGCCTCGTCCTGCTTCTTCTTGCTTTGGAGAGTAAAGTTTCTGAAAAAGTTATAAAAGGAGGATCCGCTCCGGGGAGAAAAAGAGGAGAGGAGGAGGTATACACATTAAACAGGGTAATTACAAACGATCGAATTTGGAACTGAACGGATGATGAAATTTCTGAAATCTTTACCCTGTTTTATGTGTGCCTGCGTTTAGCCTAGACCACTTCATCGCGGACAAATACCTAGGATTTTTGGGATAAATCAATCAATCAAAAAAATACAAACAAATTAAAGACGGTAAAGAAATTAGTCGAGTCAGTATTAGCGCGCGCAGGAGGATACTCCGTGGGATAAAATTGCTCAGTAGGATAACTAAAGGAAGACCTAGGAATTTGGATGAAGTGGACATTGAAAGAGAGAGAAAGGAGGTTGTATAATATATATTTAAGGAGGATTAGGATCTTTGGATTTGTGTGCGTGTGTAAGGATTGTTCTCTGGGGATCTATCTAACTGAAAGAGCGAGCGAGCGAAGGCGGGATTATATAAAAATATATATAAAAGAGTAGAGGAAAAAGAGGAAGCGATAATTATGAGGATATTAAGAGGATCACAGTAGGAAATACGTACGTTTCTTTGGTGGTGTAGGATTACTCTAAGCGAGGTTTTCCCTCCTTCCCCCCCTCTACAAGGTACAGCCAATTTTTATTTATTTATATTTACTTACTTTAAAAGCAAGCACAAAGAATCATTTAATCAACATTGCGCAAAATTTCCTTAAATCAAACAAATTTGTAAAAATCAAAATTAATTGCGCGGTGTTAATATATTAATATGAAGCTGAATCCTCAAAGCCTCTAGGAACGAGCTTTTAATTTGAGGATCCTTTGTGACTTGTCCAACTCGAAGGAGCCGCTCCTTTTATTTCCATTTAATAAATTGAATCGAATTCTTTACTAGATGTTTTTATTTTGGAGCAGCTCCTCAAGCTTTTACTGTGGTGTGTTAATTTATGTCTGTGTTTCTTTTTTTAAATTATTGTGTTGTGTGTGAACCTTCTTTCACTAACTGGATGTGTTTTGTGTGCATTTTGCATGGACCAAAACGAATTTCCTATCACCTCAAAATAATACTAAAAAATGAGTTTTAATCAGAATTTTGCATGCAAACGCACAACATTCGTTGCTTTCATGTCACGCCCCCATCTTTTTCCTGTTCCACCTTTTTTTTTAAATTAATTTCTCACTAATTTTACATTAAAATTACCTTCTTTTTAATCAATTAGAAAGATCACAGTTTTATAAGTTTGAATGAATTTTGCACACCATTCGTTGCTTTTACACTAAGCTTCGCCCTTATTTTTAATAATTTATAAACTTTTTTCAGCTCCGCCCCTTATTTACAAAGTTTGAATGAATGCTTTCACACCCATTTCCACTTTTACAACTAATTTTGCATGAATCCTATATGTTAATTAATTAGATCTTAATCTATTGAAAATTTAACAATTTTCTTTTAATTTATCATACACGAAGCTGGTCATATCAATCAACCCTCATCTGCTAACATTTATTTATTTTTCTCTTTTTTTTAGTTTCAGTGATATTTATAAATATATTTATGTCTTGACAACAAAAATAGATTGAATAAAAATGAATATATTAGTTTTTTAAAATAAACAACATTTCTCTTTTTATTTACATTTTAAAAACAATCATACCATTTACAAAACGTGTACAAAAATCCTTAGACCAAATGATGAAATCATTAAAAAAAATGATTAAAAATTAATATAATCGTATCACATCTCTAGCTTTTGCAGGGTAGTTTGTGACGGGACACGTCCCGTTTTCTTTCAGGTGGTTTATAATGCAGCTGAAGCAAAAGACGTACCTGAAATTTTTTAATTATTTAATTTTTAACTGAAATCATTGGTGAAATGGGATATTTACCCGGAGACCGGAAGAACAGTAGGTACTTTCCAGGTTTGTAAACAGATTGGACATTTCTCTTTATACTGCTTAGCTTTGCCATCCAACTGAAATTAATTTATAGTAAATACGTGTAAATGATAAGTTAATAATTTGTTTACTTCTGGAGGAGGAACTGGTGGTAATGCGGTTATGCTGAAATTGGCCTTCTCCTTGTTCCAAGCCTGCAGGAATTGCACGAAGAAAGCGGAAATCTCTAAGGTGCTTCGAACTGCGTTCTGGGCTAAACCTACGCTTAACTCTGAAAAACTCAGCTGTCCTTTGAGAAGAGAAACCCAGAAAGAGTGGAAATCGTTCTGGACGTCAGAATAGATCAGCTTGAGCCGCAGCAGCTTCAGCACAGGTAACTGCGATTCCTCTATGTTAGACATGTACCTCAAATAGTTGATTAGAACCCAAGAGCCCCAGGTCACTTCATAACCGGAATGCGTTAAGATAAACATTCTAATTAATTTACCTCTGAAATTCTAAAGAAAATAATTATTATAAGGATGAAAATTAATCATTTGAAATCGTACATTTGGTATGGATTGTTCAGCGATGCCCAATCTGTAATCCTGAAGTTTCTCCTCCAATTTACTCTTCAGATAAGGAAGAATTACTAAGATGCTCCAAGACATTATTTTCTCGCATTTTGTAATCTCGTAATCGTCTAAACGTATTCGCTTCAATCCGTAGAAATACTCGGCAAATGAGGCACCTAAAAATATTAGTTAAATGAAATTATGATTCTTTACTAAAATGATGTCATTTTATATCAACAAACAAAATTGATTAAATATTTTATCTATGGAAATTAAAAGTTCAAAGTTCCCAAACAGGTATAACTTTTTTAATGTTTTGTAGGACAATAATAAATTGACAAATCTTAAAATTGATGTTGAGACTTACTGTGGTTCTTCAAGTAATGGTATTGCAATAAACCATTTAAAGCCATGAAAGTCTCACTGTAATACTTATTTAGCCATGTAAAGTAGTTGGGGCTGGAGGAGGCCAAGAATTCGGCTACCTTTTTTAGTGCAGGTTCAAGAGTTTCGTTCAGCGATTTTTGAGCTATTATCTCAAATATCGAAGGATTCGTCTCCGACGTTAAATAATAATTAGCCGCAGTCTCTGCCATCGTGTACGATAATCGCAAATCCACTAGCTAATCTATTGTTTTTATTTTATATTTTTTTTATAGGTTAAGTAGGTAAAAGTAACTGACGTTAGGGTAGTTCAAAATGGAACTGTTTTAGTTTTTATGTTTAACGATCTAAATATGTTCAACAAATTTATCCGATTTTTAATAACAATTGTTAATGTTGATTAAAGTATTTATTTTATAATTATTTTATTTTGAATGAAATTTGAATTATTTAAGGTATGAGGTGCTAATTAAGTTGCATAACTTTGCGGAAGGATAAGTAGGTCAGAGTGATTGAGGTTTGGGTAGTTCAAAGTGTAACTAATTTTTAATCTAAAGACATATATTAGTGACTATCAAGTCTTCATTAAAGTTTAATTTAATTTTTAATTGATCCTTTTTTTAATTTCACTTTCAATCGGAGTTTCAAAATGTTGCTTTGGCAGAACTGCTGAGTGACATTTGATGACAGCTGTCAGTGGCGGTGTGCGTCAATAACAATAGTCATTGTATATTATGCTGGAATTGTGATAATAGTTTTTTTTTGTTCGTAGTTATATAAATATAATTTAGAGATAACAAAGTAAGTAGTCGCATCGTAACCAGATATTAAAACGATATCGATATCATCATTGTGGCTTTAGTATAATTCGGCTGGGGGAGCAGTTTCTTAGGTTATGTTCAGCTTAATAACCAACTAGGCTTTTTAATTCATCGTAATTTGTGTATCCATTCATAACATTTTGTTTTCGCTGCACACTTACACATCTCTACTCATTCGTACTGTCTCTTTATACACGCGTGCAATTCTTGTCATTCTGTCAATCGAGCGCTTTATATTTTTTTGAAGTAAATATACTCTTTTTTTTTTGGTTTTTCATTTCGTCAGCATTTTCATAAGTTTGTTCTTTCGAATGGAAATTTTAGCGCTTCTGTTCTGATTTGGGTTGTACATTTTGTTTTGTTTTTCATTTTGAAACTTTTGTGTGCGCGTGCGATATATGGCCGGCAAAAAGGTACGCTCCAGGACGTCGCAGAGAGCGGCGTCTGAGTTGAGGGGCGGTGGCGTCGCGACGCCGTCAGGCAGATGCGGCGTCGGTGACGACCTGTCGACGCTCACCAGACAGCAGCTGCAGGTCGAGTGCAAGAAGCGCGGCCTCAAGACTGCCGGCACTAAACTCGAACTGGTATGAACTATCTGTTTGTTTACGTTTCACTTTACGTTTTTTTTTGTTGGTTTTGCTTTACGTTGTTTTTACACATTATTTTTGCTTAGCGTCGTTTTTCTCTTTTGTTTTTCTTTTCATATATTTTTCATCGTACTTGGCGCTGCCGCATTTCATTCGCACGTGATAAAATTAGATTCACGTGATTTTTCCATTTCCTTTTGTTCTTGACCTAAATATAAAATTAATCCTAGTAGCGTCCAATGTCTCCAATAGCTTTGAGATAATATTCAACTTTTGCAAATTATTATGATATAAATAGAAAGTACTCAAAAGTTGTCTGCACTTAATTCAATTTTATTCGTATTTAGACTTTGTACTCTTAAATTGTGAGTACTTAACCTTTACTTATAATACAATTCAAATAAGAAGCTTAATTTATCAAAGTTTTGAATATTGTGTACAGTTTCTAAATGTAAACTTAATGTTTGTTGTTTTCGTTTGTGTAATAGGTTGTAAACTTAAAGACGAGCGAATTGCAGTAATTTCCTTATCTAATCTTGTTTGTGTTTCCCTAATCACTGTTTTCGTAGTATCTTGACCATCTAAAGTCTAATTTCGTCAATTAGTATAAATGGTATTTTTGGAAATTGAATCAGTAAATTAAGGATTAATTACTATATGGATGATTAAAATAAATTTTGTTTATATTTACTAAATTTATTATTGTAAATATCTAGAATTTAAACGAGTAATTTTCTAGTCTGAAGGATGCAAATTGGTAGTAAAGAAAATTTGAACATAATTTCTTGCTTTCAAAATGATTACCGGTAATTTCAACTTACAGGAAATGCTTAAAACCTCTATGTAAATTAATCCTGATTGGTTCTTGGAGAGTAGTTAAGAAAGTGCTGGGAAATCTTAGAAATCGTGCGATTTTTTTTCTTCTCTTCATCTCGTTTTCCCCCCGAATTTCCACTTTCATTTCCTCCCAGAAACGGTTTCTCTTTGCGAAGAACCTTTCTCCTCTCAGTTTGCCGAAAAACCACGATGGAATCGCTGGTTATTAACATGCACTCTCTTGTAAGTAAACCGACGGAGCGCAACGTAAATTTTAAAAGTGATTTCTCTTGCGAGAAAAATCTTATATTTATTTTTTAGTACTGATTTGCTTATTTATTTTGCAAAGTGTTGTGTAGTTATTTTTTTTTAGTAATTGTGTAGTGATTTTATTAAATGTTTTTATTTTTTTAGCTGCAACGTTTGGGACATAAGATGTCCAGCAGGAAGAACGTGCAGCTCAATGGGAGCGCTTCGGCGTCCCAAACAGTGGTGAAACCGTCGGATAAAAAGAAGGAAAAGCGCGAGAGGGAGAGTTTGGTGCTTTGGAAGAGACCCTTCACCACGCTGGAATACTTTGCCAAAGAATTGTTGGTGTTGTTAGGAACTTATGGAATGAAGTGAGTTTTTATTGCAGTTGAAGCAATCTTTATGAAATCTTCGTTTTATAGGTTGTTCAATTATAAGAAATTCGTCGTTCTCGTGATATCGCTGATCATCGCCGTGACCACCGGTCTGAATATGGCTGGACCACATCAGTTCTACATGAGTTCCATTTATAAGCAGCTACTGTGGTGCTCGTATTGGGCAGGTTTGGGAATCCTATCATCTGTTGGCCTAGGCACGGGGTTGCACACGTTCCTGCTCTATCTGGGGCCGCACATCGCCAAAGTTACCATGGCTGCTTACGAGTGCGGTACTCTGGATTTCCCAGAACCACCCTATCCCGATGAGTAAGATTATTGATGTGTTGTAATCAATATAAAAAAATTATAAATTATTACAGAATTATTTGCCCCGCTGAAGTTACCAAAGGCGCTGTAGTCACGATCTTGGGAATCATGTCCAAGGTGCGTTTGGAGGCGATGTGTTGGGGCGCCGGCACCGCTCTCGGTGAGCTGCCTCCTTATTTTATGGCCAGAGCGGCCCGACTTTCTGGGTAAAATTATGTGAAATTAATTCAAAATTACGGTGTATTAAATATGATTTTGTAGCTTGGAACCGGACGACGAAGATGATGATTTGGCCGAATTCGAGGAGCTGCAAAAGAAGAAACGCGAAGAGCTGACGCTCCTTGATAAGGGAAAGCTGTTCGTCGAGCACATCGTCCAGAAGGTCGGCTTCATGGGCATCTTAGCCTGCGCCAGCGTAAGTTTTACCCAAAAATTGAAACTCCAAAATTAAAGTTTGCAATTTCAGATTCCTAACCCGCTCTTCGATTTGGCCGGAATTACGTGCGGACATTTCCTGGTGCCGTTCTGGACTTTCTTCGGAGCTACGCTGATCGGAAAAGCTGTGATCAAGATGCACATCCAGAAGATGTTCGTGATCATCGCGTTCAACGAGACGCTTATCAATAGCGCTCTGTCCTGGTTAACGGTGATCCCGATGATCGGAGGTCACTTGGAGGTTCCCTTCCGCACCTTCCTCAACGGCCAGAAGACCAAACTGCATTCGAAAGGCGCTGCAGCGGAAGCTTCGGCCGTCGGCGGCGGATCCGTCCTCAGCTCCATCTTTGAGCTATTCGTCTTCGCGATGATCCTGTACTTTGTGGTCTCTATAGTGAACTCGTTCGCGCAGAGCTACCACAAGCGATTAAGCAAGAAGACTGCAGCCGGAAAGGCTAGCAAAGATTAGTTTCCAATTGAGTTTTTTTTTGTTTTTTGTAAGTAAGCAGCAGTACGTACGTTCTTTAGGTGTAAGTAGGGAATATTCGAAATGACACGCATAGAAAGGTGAAGAAATAGTAACGTATTCGTTTGTGTGTTTAAATACAAAATTGTGCAACTAAAAATTAAGTGAAGACGACTGTGGAAGTGGATATTTTTTATTTATTTTCTAGATGAACCTAACAGCAAAGAAACAATAAATTATTCAAGTGCAATTAATTAACATTTGCGACGCAGCATCCAATTTTGTATTTATTACTTGACGATTTACACAATTATTTCTTGATTTTTTTTTAAATAAATCGCGTTTTTATTTCTCGCGGAACGATGAAAATTAAGTTGGTGCGAACTCGGTTTGTTTGATTTTCGTTTGTGTCGAGAAGAGAAATTTTGTGTTTCTCATTTTATTTTTTAATCAAACCGTGCATCGATTTTCTTGAGGACTGTATACAAACTAATTTATATATATATATATAGACGTGAAGACTAGGTCCAAAAGGCTAGGAAGTCCTATATATATTTTTGGGAACAATTTGTTGTTTTCATTCTCTACAAAAAAAAAGTAAAGAAAAATTACCAATTCCAAAGTATGCATATTCTTTGTTTCCTCTTTTTTATATATATACATGAAAAATGTGATTGTTTCCTTCTTTTTTTTTTAAATATAATATATTTAATACACTTCATTTTTTTTTTTACTTCTTCAACCTATAAGTATTTTAAGTATTCGATCATGTTGGGTATTTTAATGTACAAAAAAAAAACTAATAATATTAAGTGTATTTAATTATAAGTAGTAGTAATTGTAATTTACAGAGGTTTATCGATGCTCAGGCTTCGTATGGGAGTGGAGGGACGTACATTAAAGCCATGCTCATGTAACTGTCCGTCTTTTCCATTTCACTTAAAATCGCTTTAATCTTGTTGATGATCTTCTGGTCGTTGGTGTTCCTGTTGTCAACAATCTTTCGCAGGACGTGTTCCAGTTGATAAGCGGAAGTCCCGCTCGAAACTTCAATCAGATCTTTCATCAATCTGTTCGAAAAGCCCTGAAATGTATTGAAAAGTTAAAGATGTTTATTTTCAAAAACCGTTCAAGCATTATCTACAATTTTTTGTTTATATCTCAAAAAGTATGCGTCCCATATTCATTATTGACCGTCCAAATTAAAGATAAATGTTCACTCTTTAAAACGCTTATATTGGTATAGTAGTACCGTTTGGCATATTGACGTAATTCGTTGTGAAACTTGAAGATTTTTTTTTAAGCTTAAAAAATGTTTATACGACTTTGAGGTTGTCCCAAAAAAGATGTGAACTCACTCTGAGATGGTTAAGCATATTGGAAAGAACAGGTTTGATATGTTTATTTGGGTTTAAGACTAACCAAATAAAGAAGAAAATTGAATCGCTGAATAAAGAGAATCATATTGATCGGATCAGAGTAAATAATTATTCAAGTTTATTTATTAAAACTTACGCTGAATTTGTTGAGGCTTATCTTTTTCGACTCCTTATTGAGAAGGTCGTACAGCGAAAGAAGCGTGACGTAGGCTCTAGTCGGAGGTTGTTTCTTCTGTCTAAGAAAATCGTCGTCGATGTGGGAGTCATCATATTGATTCACAAATTTGATGACTCGCACGTCTTCGTCCTGTTCACCGTCTTCACCGTTGAGGCCGTTCACCAAGTTGTTCAGAGCGTAAGGTCCGGATCCCAGCAGTTGAAGATCATCGACGTCGGAAATCCTAAAACCGGGCTCCAAACGTTTCATCATCTCCAGCAGATCAAAAGATTTTAAATCACTGAAATCACACAAAAATTATTGAGAAATGGATGAAATGATAGTAGATTAAATTAAATTCTTACAATGCACTTGGATCGCTTCGCTTGAGTGCAAAAAATGCGTTCATTCCTAATGGAGATTCTGGAGCGTAGAGGCCTGGTCTGTGCGGTGGGGTCGGTCTGGACGTGGTGGTCGACGTCCCCGAAGAACCAGGTTTCGTAGGCCTTAACTCGTACTTCATCAGCTCGGTGAGATGAGCGATGATCTGCATTCCCGCTGGAATGTACGAGTTCGAGTATTGAGGATTTTTCTCAAATTGCGGTGGATTTCTTGCACGCACTGTTTCTCCATTGCACATCTGAAATTATACAAATTTAGTAATATACAATTTACATTATTGAAATATTAATTAGTTTTATAAATTCTGAAAGTTAATAGGAAATTCAGAGAAATTTTAAATCACGTATCTGTTCATTGAAATTAACACACATGCAGCTAGTACATTATTACCGTTTTCTCTTTGCATTATAGTTGAATGGAGAAGTAGGATGTACTCATATTTTCCAAGAAATACGCTTTCATTATTAGAAGAATATGCTTGTATTTTCCCGGAGTCAAAAAAAAATACATCATCCCGAATTTCAACCATTTGTGGAACGAAAAACACAAACGAATTTGAATAAATTCTTCCGCGGACAAGGAAAGAATAACTTGATTTAAATTGCAGTCCGATCAACGGCCTTTCGTGGTTTTTCCCAAACCGCAATTTACAAAAACCAAATTAAGATTTATGATATTGATTCGTAACAAATTTATTAATTTCAGATTAGATTTATAATTTGTTTATTTATTTATTCAAATTTAGTTTCTTAATAGTACAATTAAGTCACCATTGAGAACAAAAGAATTTAGTAAGTAAGTAGCTTTTAACTACGCTTTGTTCTTTTATATTTTAATGCAATTCCCATGAGATTCGATAAATATCTACAGTTTATAGTTGATTGATTTGAATGAAATTACAGTTAGTTTAAGAACGTATATTTTTTTTTAGTTTTAATTACAGTTAGTTGAAAAAGTTTTTTTTTGTATTAATTTTGAATATATAAAATTTTGTATATTGATTTTATTTAATTACTGTTAGTTATTGTAGTTTATATAAATGTTATAAAACCAGTTGGTTGAAGAGATTTGAAGATATTTGAACTTTGCAGTTTACTTACATGATGAGTGACGGCGGTGAGCACTAGGAAAGCGGTTAGTACAAGGTTGGTCGCTGCTGAGGGCGACGGTGAAGTCATGGTTGAGGCCGCCGTAATCCGTGGGAAAGTGGCCGAAGTGGCAAATTTGGGACGCAGCAGCAAGCAGGAAATTTGGGTATCTGTGACGCGCGCGATGGAACGCCGAAGAATGCCACTAGACACCGTAGAGCGACGATCGCTGGCGACACTTCTTCTTGTAAATAACAGAAGAAAACGAAAAAGGGGGAAAAGATCCCCCAGACGACGACAACAACAACAACATCGATGACGATGAAATCCATGATGCACTAAACGACAAACTGGTTTAGTTTATATATATTATTTTTTTTGTATTCGCTCTCTCGCGAAAAATAGAAGATGCGTTGGTTGAGGAGAAGAACAATCGGATTCGAGAGGAAAGGAGAATCGGTAAAAACGAGTTTACCGACTCGGCAAGCACCAAAAGAGAGAAAAAAAAGGTGTAATCTAAATATTATACATATATTGAGGTGAGGTGGCCTTGGAACAAACGCGAATAAGTTATTGAACTTTTGCTTAACAACAACAACTCAACAAAACGTTTTCGAATTCCAAAAATCAATTCCTCAGGATGAGCTGCGTGACGTTTCTCAAGAATTGTCTGACCTCTTCCTCGGAGAGCATCAGCGGGAATTTGGGCAATTCTCCGAACGGCAACGAAATCGCCTCGCTCCTTATCACCGGATATTCGAGCAGATCCTTCGGTTTCCTATTCAACAACCTATAAGGAATCGGATAATCTTGACCTCCGATTTGACCTAATCCAAAGAGGCCGCCGTTTCCACCGCCGAAGAGGTGATTCCCTGCCGTCTGAATCTTCTCCCAAATGCGCGACGGTCGCGGCAAACCCAAATTTAAATTCGGATGAGTTAAGTAATCGGAGATGAGAGAGAGCTTCTGGTGGAGTGGCTCGAAGATCTGTGAAGGCGTCAGGAAAATAGGAACGAAAGGAAGACGTTTGTTGGAAGTTCCATCCAGATTTGTAACGTCAGATTCAAGTTGTTCCGAGTTCTGAAGCTTCACCATCTCCGTTACCGCATTTACGACAACAGAATCATCTTCAGTCGTCATGGAAACAGTATCCAAATCCATTGGCGTCTCTAACAACAAAACAAACTAATCAATTGAATTGTTCTGAAAAACTATTATAAAATTAAAATTATTAGCAGACCTAAAACGCAATAGATTAGCCATTATCTCAATTACTTCATTATTAAGACTCACCCGTAGTTTCCAATTGGAGCAACGATCTGCACCTAACCGCGCATATCTGTAATAAAAAAAATTAAAGAAATTCTTATAAATTTTTTGAAAATTTGTAGTACCAGAAGCGCGATTGTCGAAGTCCTGCACACGAGCTTCATTTCCTGTCTAATGATGTATTTGCAATCATCGTTTCGCCTCTATATAAAGCGATTATTCTCTCCCTCTGGCACAAAATACAAAAGTGTAATGATAATAATGGGGGACGCGAATTATCATTCACGCTATGCAAATCAGCCGATGGGTACCGTCATGCGATGTCGAAATTGGACAATTTTCAGTCATTAATTGCACTTACGTAACTTCTTTTGTTTTAAATTAAAATCAAGTACGTTGATTATATAACAACAGTGTTTTCGACATTATTTTTATTGCATCCATTAAACCAGCGTTTCCCAAAATTTGATTTTATTTTCAATAATTCTATTCATGCATAAATAAGCATTTTAGGTAATTTTACTATTATCTAATTATTTCTTATTCAATTTTCAAAATTACATAAATCGTTTTGCTATTTTCCTTGAAAACCATTTATGATAATTTAAAAGAAAACTATACTTTAAAACAATGATTACCTAAACATTAATTTAAATTAGATTTAAAACTTTTAAAGTGAAAAATTTAAATTCAAATTTTTAAGTGCAAAATTAGTTGCCTATAAAACATAAACTAAATAACAATTTTATTAATAAATAAATATGATAAATATAATGCATTTGAAAAAAGTAAAATTTGTAAAATATGTAATATTGGTTGTCTATAACAAATTTAAAATTAGTTCAAAATTTCGTCGCGGTTTAATTCAAATATTTGAATTTAATTAAAACGATTTACATATTAATTAAACTTTTTTTTTATCATAATAATTATATATAATTAATTTACTATTTCATTTAAATAATTTCTAAATTAAATTTTAGAAAATTTAATTTTCAAATGATTAATTTTAATTTCGAAATGTCATGAAGTCATGGAATCCTTTGATCCTTGAACAAATTTCTCAACAATTTACTTAAATTAATCATCTTATTATTTATTTTTAGCCCCCCTTCTTATAAACGATCCTGCTACGTGCTCCGCACAAAATTAGTTTAGCAACGAGGAAAACGAGCGTTGAATATTCATTGCGTTTATAAATAAATTAAATTTTATTATTCATGAAAATTATTCCGGAATGTTGCAGCAATAACAAATAACCAAAATTAAAATATTGTAAAAAATAAATTTGTAATAAATATTTTTTAGCTAGATAGAATGTAGCTTTTGTTTCATCCAAACAACCCTCAAAAAAAAGAAATTTTTCTTTTGTTTTATTCCCCGTTGCTATGGTTACATCTTAAAATAAAGGATGGGGTTTCCGTTGCGAATCAAATGAAAAAGAGCGTTCTCGCATTGCGGAATTCCAGGAACGGAATTAATTTTATTTCATTTTCAATCTCATTCATCCCAACACAATTTAAATTTAAAAATATATATATTATTTAATTTCACTTATTACTTCGTAGATGTATGAGGGGAAGTTGTAAAACGGAAGTGTTTTGAAATTTTTCAGATTTTTCCTTAAATTTTAATTTATTTTACTGTCGTTATTTATTTGGAAGTACTGAAATAATTTTGATGGGCGAGCGAAAAGCTATCATATTGTTTTCAGCCAGTTATACTTTGCATCAATTATTTACTAAAAAATATAAGGTTTATTGATTAAGTAAACACATGGAAATTTCTTCAAACAATGAAGAATTCATGAAAAATTACCATTTTCTATTTTAAATTGAAATGTGAATACTTAAAAAGTTGTTTTTCCAGTAACTTTATTGTTTACAAGTTTTTTTTTCTACATTTGTCACATTTTTTGACGTAATTTTAAAAACAAAAGAAAACTTCAGATAAAAAACAGACACTTATTTTTATTATTTTTGACGTAATTCCAAAACGAAATGTCATGAAAAAAAAAAAGACGTTTATGTCTTGTTATTACATAACACATGGAAATTTTTCCTGACAATGAAATATTACGTGAATACTTAAAAAAAGCTGTTTAAAGCTATTAGTTATTAATTGTTAATTATTTGCTTAATTGGAAATTTTTACAACAATTAATGATGATTAAGAATTTTGTACTCGGAATGTGATCGCGTGTTTAAGTGGAGATCAGTTAATTAATTGACAGGAACGTTGGTCATCGGTTTAAGGAACAATCAGTGTCGATTCGTTAATTAGCGTTTCGCGAGGCGCGAAATTGAATCATTATCAATCAAAACTGACGTGCGGTTAATCAACCGCAAGCGCTGAACATTACGCAACGAGTCAAAGTTTTTAATTAGAACTGACCATTCTGTGCATAAATATATATATTTTTTTATTCAAACCATCAATTTCTTTACGCTTCGTCAGCTAATTTTATATACACGCAATTGTTTATTCGAATTAGAAAGTTCGAATTTCTATTCTAATTTTTTTATGTCTCTCTTGACTCAATAATAAAATTAAAAAATTCCAATTTGTGTTTCGTATTTTAAATATCGAATTTCAAACTTGAACAGTTTTATTTTTCATAAAACGACTTGCACCAACGTTTGAGTAAAATCAAATAAGAACAAAGAAAACGTATTTGCAATTAATTTCGTTCTTCGATTTTATCCCTTTTTTTGCGATTTGTCGCCCTTACGTTTGATGTTGCCGAGATAAAAATAGAAAAAGAGAGACTAAAGTAAGATGAAAATTTAAAAGTGGAAAGTGCGCATTTCATTTTGGTTTCCATCCCTTTTGATGCGCTACTACAGTAACAAAAAGCCCTCCGGGGAAACCGATTCTTCAAAGGGTGTTTTTTTATCTCATCTTTTTCCTTACAGAACAGTACTCGGCGTTTATTTATTTACTTATTCTAATCTCAACGTAAACTTACATAACTAAATAAACTAACTTCAATCACATTTCTAACCTAAGTAAATGACAGATAAACAAAAATTTGAAAATTTAATTAATTTAACTTAACCTAACATAATTAATGACAGATAAATAAAATCGAAATAGCTAACATAAATGAATTTATTAATTGGAAAACATTAATTAAAAAATTTAAATTTCGTAAAATAATGTAATAAAAAGTTAATATATTTTCCACTTACTGTAAAAATACAAACAATATTATTTGGTTAAATGTTCTAGTAAAACGTTCTATTTACGTCGCAAAATTTAATGTCTATTTTATACGTTTTTCGAGTGGTAATAATAAGTTAATTATGTTTTGACCAATTCTCTCAGTCTTGTTCAGATGGCAATAAATTTAACTGCTTGTTTTTTTCCATTTGCGATCGATATAATAAAAATAATATAACTTTTCCAACAAACACATATTAAATTTTAATTATTCTTAAAAGTTTTATAGTCTAATGTCAATAAATCAGAGTTGTTTTCAAACATTTTTCTCTCTTTATTTCCATCAATTTCAAACATTTACTTTTATCAGTTTAGATTTAATTTTTAAGTGAGTTTTTTTGTAAATTAAATATTTAATAAATTGGGTTTGAGGTAACTGAAATTTCAATGTTGTCGCAAATTCGTAACAGATGGAACAACGTTCGACCTCCGATTGTTGCGCGCATTGTACACGAATAACGGCTATACCGAAAACAATCAACTTTCCGACCTTCCGAGCGTTGCGTTAATTATGAACGAAGCAAATTAATTAGTTACGACGATGGAGCGAGAGAAACGGTGATCGCGCGCGCGCGTTTGCGCAAATCGTGTCGACGCTTTCCGTTTTTCCCTGTCTTCTTCGTTCATAACGAAACGAGCGCTCAGTTGCGTTTGATCCGAGGCAACGTGCAGTCGGTCAAATCGTCGAGAAACCTTTCTATTGTTTCGTTTTTTCGTTTTGCCCTTTTTCTTTCCCTTTCAAAAAATATAATTTCAGAAAACACAATTTTATTGAAAACGCGGTAATCCGACGGGTCCAAAAATTTGCAATTAATTTCCCAATAAATAAATTAATTACTAAAGAAAAGAGAAAACCAAATTCCGTCACGTCCATCGGATTTTTCATTTTGGCAATTTTCCTCAACAAAATCTGTTTTTTTCCCTCCCGGCATTTTCCAATTTGTAAGTCTACCAATTTCTCTATTAATATTAAAATAATTAAGGTTTAGACAATTAGATTTTCGTAACAAATTAATTATTAAGGATTTTCATTAACTAAAACCCTAATATTTTACTTGAAAATTTATGCAACAATCTGATAACTTAAACTTATATTTCATTTGTAAATTTATACAAACTAAATAATAATAAGTTTTTTTTATCACCGAAGAAACCATTAGTTAAGAATTGCAAAATTGGTAGACCATTAGTTAATTAACAAAGATTTTCATTAACTAAAACCTTCATATTTCACTGGCGAATTAAATAATAATTTAATTAGTTAAGGTTCAGTTGAATAGTTTTTTCTCACAAGGAAGTCCAGTTCAGAAACCATTAGTTAATTACTAAAGATTTTCATTAACTAAAACCCTTATATTTCACTTGCAAATTTTAGTAAACTAAAACGTAAAAAATACATAAAAAAGCTTTTAACTGTATTAAATCCTTTGTATCTGCGTTTCATGCATGCACATGCGCTCATAATATATTTTAATTAAATTTCATTTGTTGCGAAACTCTTTAATTAATTTGCAAATATTTCGGTAATTGCACGAAATTGGATTTCAGCGTTTCAAATCGATTTTATTATTTTTTTTTGGAAACCGAATATCGAGTGTACATCGTAACTGAATAAATACGCTCCTGTTTGTATTTACAGCGACCGGCGGTAATTGCATTTTATTGACGATTTCAGCGGGACACACGAAAAAAAAAAATGTTACGAAAATATCGCTCTCCGCATGCAATATTTACCTTGCATCAATATTTCGTGCTCTGCGGGTATTAATCAAAATATTATATTTTATTTAAAATAATATGAAACTTTAACAATTTCAATTGGATAAAAATTATTTTCAATCTAAAATCCAGCGGTTCTCAATTTTTTTTTGTCTCGCAACCCAACTTACTCGCTTTGACACTTTTACGTAAATCGACAGCTGTCATTTCGAGATCTATTAACAAAAATGTTTATTCAATGAAATAGAATAAATTGATTTAAAGCTGAAAAAAGTTCAATATTAATATATTTTCTGTACACTAACAATTTTTGATTTATTTCGATATTCAATTTATAAACTGTCATTGTGGCTTTTGTTTCAAACAAATGAATTGAATTTGTTTTTTTTTTATATAATCAAAACAACATATAAACAAAAAAAAAAAGATTTTCATTTATTGAAATTACGAAATGTGTTGGAAACTGGTTTCCAACTCTCTCCCCTTATTCAATTGTAATTAATTGAAATCATCTCACATCTTCAGACAATATATAAAAAAATTGTTAACAAAATTAAAATTATTTGCAATAAAATTTCATTTTTTTTAAATCAAAATTCTATTTAAAATATTTATTAAGCTGAAATTCTGAAACATTTTCAGCGTAATCTGCTGGAAACGACCCTTTTTTTTCTTTATTTTAATTAATTTTCCACCGCGCTCCGTATTTTCCCTCTTCCTGCGATCGAATGGTTTTTTTTTATTCTCTCTCGTTTTCTGCATGTTTGTTTGCTCCACATTTAGTGGCGGTGAAGAAGAAGAAGAAGAAGAAGAATAAAAAAAAACTTAATTGAATTCCGGCGTTTCCTTCCGACGACAAAGCGAGAAGGATTCCTTCCAGCCTTCCATCCACTCCGCATATTTCATATTTACGTGTTTTTATTCCGCGAATTTTTGCGTAATAATGCAGACTACCGCGACTACGCCGGAATGGCAATATGTTGAGGGGAATAAAAGTTCACATTTCACATAAAAATAGAGAGAGAGT
The DNA here is from genome assembly GCA_963457615.1 of Nicrophorus investigator. Taxonomy (NCBI): domain Eukaryota; kingdom Metazoa; phylum Arthropoda; class Insecta; order Coleoptera; family Silphidae; genus Nicrophorus; species Nicrophorus investigator. The sequence continues at coordinate 7,069,241 of OY735141.1, forward strand.
AAAAATACAGATTTATTTTTTAAAGGTGCTTTCGGTTTGCATTTATTTTAATATAACGATCTGTTAAGTAATTATATGAAAAAATTTTATTCGTCAAAAAAAAAGTAGTACAAAAATTATTATTGAATTTAAATATATTTAATGTTATGAGAGATATTTTTTCATTCATTTTAGAAACTTAGTTTTCTTGAGCTCATTAATTTTTTTTAAGAAAAAAGTTGATTGATTTTTGAACTCAAATTTTTATACGAAATTAGAATTTTTTATGTATAAAAAAATTAAAAAGTTAATTTTTGTGGTATATGTACAAATGAGGAACATGTAAAAGTTGTATTTATTTGAAATATCAATTACAAAATAACTTTTTGGGTAATTATGAAAAGTTGTTTTTTAAGTGCTTGTTTATTTTAGTGGGGTGGCAAACTTGTAATAATGTTGGGCTTTCTGCGGAGAAGACGAGAATTCGTTAAAATCTGGAAACGTTTCAAAGGGAAAAGTTTTCGGAAAAAGGGATGAGAGTATGAAATGATTAATGAATCCGCGTCGACGCGGTGATCCCGCCGCATTAGTTGCGTCCTCGTGGGAACAAAAACCAGTGGAATCCACTCCGAACGTATAAATTTATTCAGTACTACACGAACAGCAACAAAAATAAGCAAAAAGATAAATTAATTAAAACGAAGAAAGAAATGATTGATTTTTTTCTTGTATTAGCAAATTTCTCAATTTCCCGAAAGTGCTCTCTCCATTAATTGGTAAAAGGGTATCGAAACTTTCTGCACGTCGAATTTTACCTGAAAATCGATGAAGGCTTAGCGGTTATGCAACGCGGGATCCCGGCCAGGCCGGAGCGATTAATGCCCGTCGAGTTTCAGCTGTTTCGCAAGGATTATTTACCGCCTTCTAATTGGTTTAATCGATCCACGCACACAAAATACTAATAAACAAATTTATGTAGAAGCAAAGATTATTACGTCTTTCCGTTTGTCAATTCTAACACATTTGAATATTCGAAGCAAAAAAAAAACACATAAAACTATCACCTCGTTTCCAAATTTAAATTCAATTTTTTCTCTTATCTTTTAACCATACCACTTTTTATTACCCATAAATATAATTAATTCTAAATTTATGCAACGAAAATATATATATTCTTTAATTTATTTCAAATCGAGGAACTGGCGAAATACTCTTATAAATTGAATCGTAGTGCATCTGCAAATACATAGATTACTTAATATTATAAAATATAAATTAAAATCAATGTTTGTAAAAATATATAAAAATGGAAGTTCTATTTGTCATAAAAGAAGCGTTACTATTTTCTATTGCCGACATTTATTTTCTGATAAGTTTTTATTGATAATTGCATAATTTGAGTTATCAAAAACTGTTACTAAATATATTATCAAATACAATTATTCACATAAAAGAAAAGTTTTGAATTAATAATTAATAAACAAACTGTCGAAAGAAACGTTACTATTTTCTATTATCAACATTTATTTTTTGTTTATATTATATAACTTTTTATTCCATAATAATATAATTAAAAAAATGTTACGAAATATATTATAAAAATTAATTGTTCACAAAATGATTACAATCAAAGACGAATTTCGAGTTACAAAATAATGTCATAAAATAATAATTAATTTTGTCTAAATTTAATTTTTTATAAGTTTTCATTATAAATAAATGTTGTTAAATTTTCATAATCAAAGAAAAATTTGTATTTACAAAATATTGAACAATTGTCATAAAAGAAACGTTACTATTTAATTTTGTTGTTATTTTATTCTGTAAAAAATTGGATTATTTTTATTTGAACTATATTATAGTACTGATTATGTAATTTTTAAATAATGCAAGTAAATTGTCAGAAAAATGATTACAACTGATCGATTAAATTTGGAATTTTGTTATATGTTTGTGCATCCAGGAAATGTACGTTTCCTGAAAGGATAATAGGATTATTAATGTGGATTATAAATAATTGGTATTAATGATATTATCAATATGAATTTTTCAAAAAAAATGTTATAATCAAAGAAAATTTTGTAATTAAATATAATGGAAAATTGTCATAAAAGAATCGTTACGATTTCAATTTGCTGTTATTTTTTTCTGTAAAGATTTTGCCTATTTTAAATTAAACTATATTATAGTATGAATTATCCAATTATTTTATGAATTATGTAATAGGTATAAATCCTCCGAAAATGATTAGAACTGATGGACTAAATTTTTGTTATTTGTGCATCCAGGAAATATACGTTTTCTGAAAGGATAATAGGATTATTAATGTGGATTATAAATAATTGGTATTAATGATATTATCAATATGAATTTTTCAAAAAAAATGTTATAATCAAAGAAAAATTTGTAATTAAAAATAATGGACAATTGTCATAAAAGAATCGTTACGATTTCAACTTGCTGTTATTTTTTACTGTAAAGATGTTGACTAATTTTAATTGAAATATATTATAGTATGGATTATTAAATTTTATTGTGAATTATGTAATAAATTGTAGAACTAAATTTTGTTATTTTTGCATCCAGGAAATATACGTTTTTTGAAATGATAATGGGTTTATTAGATTGGACTTAGATTTCGCGTACGGGGACGTAGCATCCGCAAACGGGAAAATGCAAATTGAACCACGTTGCAGGATTTTGCTCATTTGTTTTCCCCCCTTTATCTCTTGCAACCTCTTTGTTTCCCAGGGAAACAGATGCGATTGGCCTTCAATCATCGGAATTTAATTGCGCCCTCGAGGGTGAGTAGGAGGAAAGATAGAAGAAAGGAAATGAATCGAGGAAATCCACCTTGGACTGCTCCTCTTCATCGTCCGTTCCACCAGCATGATCTGCATTAAATATAATCCCAGCGGCTGCCTCCCATTAAATATGCCACGTCCCGGTCTCATAATGTGTATTATCGATTCGGGGTGGCGGGAGGGGTAGGAAGAGACGGCCGAAGTTGGCGGCGGCGGCGGCAGCATCAGAGTTCTCGATTCTCTCACTCCACGTCCCATCTCCGATGCTCTTTTATTTATTTTTATATTTCTCCCCGCATCGCAGCAATCCATTTTTCAGACAGGATACTCAAGCGGGAAGTATTTACGAGAGTCTCCATCACTAACCCTCTGTACACTCTCATGATAACTGCTTTTCTACCAGATGTATACCATAACTATACTTTCATGTGTTCACACTCATCATATTTGCCGCCAAAAAAAAGACTTCCTTTCTCCCCATTACAGAAACACACACCGCTTCAACTCACGAGAATTATGGAGTCAAACAGAGCTTAATCACGGCGATAAACATCCCTTTCCGCATGGACAAACTAATTCCTCGCTCTTTGATGCCTTTGCAGCTCAACACATATTTACACTGGGTGGACACTCTCGCCATGCAAAACCCTCTGGACTTTACAATTTCAAACGTTTTTGAATGGCAATATCCAAGCTTCAAATGCATTTCTAATTTATCCAATCCAAACTTTCAAATCCCAGTTTCATATTAAATACAAAAAGAACTTAACACTTTGAAGCTCTTTTGTGCATTCCTCAAACTAAATTGAAATTCTAATTTTTACGTCTTTAGGACTAAAATTAAAGTATTTTTACAATAATAAACTGAAACACTTTATATTTGTAAATTACATAAAAAGAATCTTGGATTTTTATTAGTAAATCGCTCTACTTATTCTCGAAAGTTTATCGTATAAAACTTTTTTAGTGGAAATAAAACTTTTTCAAGTTCGTAACGCAATAATATTTAACTTGTTTATGTTTACAAGAAAATACATTTAAAAATTTTCATTATCTAATAAAACTTAATTATTTTGTTATTTAGAATATAAATAAGAAACAACAATTATTTTGACACTTAATTAAAAAAAAAACGCATTTACATTTGCTGCAATTAAATGAAGGTAAATGTTTAAAAAAAAGTTGACTCGTGTTTGTTTGAGGCTCAGGTGAATGAATATTCATTTATTCAGTTGGAGGAAAGCAGAAAGAATTAAATTAATGCAAACAACGTTTATTCAAATATTGATTTGCGGAACGGCGTTCATTAAAAGTTTTGCGGATTCGTCGGTTTTTCCAAAAAGCAATTTTTTCGGGTGGGCTAAAATCCAGCCAATTAAAAGTTTAATGACTTTCTGTTAACAGATGTCGCAGTTTCTATATTTTTGTTTCAGTCTGAATTTATTTTTGTTGTATGCATTGATTTTTTACTGAAAAGTTTTGAAAAATTTACTCAAAAAAATAATTTAGAAATTTTATTTTGAATAACATTTTTGAGTTCTTTGTAAAAGTCACTGTTTTTTTTTAGATATATAAAGATAAATATGAAAATAATTCAAAAATAATATAAAAATCTACTCTTACTAATTAAAAATATTTTTATGAGAATTTGGAAGATTGAAAATATTGAATTATTAACGGTTTTTCCTGGATATCGAATTTGAATCAATAAAGGGCACTATCGCAGGTATTCAAGGAATTTAATAATATTAAGCCGCTCTGCATTTTTATTTATTACCTTTTTTCTTTGAAGCCCTTCATCTTACTCTTCTTCATATTCTACATCCTTTTTCGAAGAAGAAAACAGCAAATAAAAAAAGAAATAGTGTGAGGAAGAAGAGGAACGGCGCGAGGTCGAGGCTTAATTGCACGCGGGGGTGGCGAAATTTATTAACGCCATTTCGGGCCAAATAAATCTTCGACCCTTGTGACGCCCTTTTCCGGGATGCAGGAAAATAAAAGAGCGAAATTCACCGCAGTTTCAAGATTAAATTTGTTCCGTCGACATCTGCTGCACTCTAAATGCAATCATCATCTCCTTCGTTTCGAATCGATCTAGTTAGCTAATCTTAATTAGTCACTTCCAATTTGCGCTAAGAGTAATTCGTTTCCGCTTTGAACTGTTTCCTTTTTTTATTTTATATATAATTTAAATTATATAACTATAAAGATCCTAAGTGAAAATTCCTTTTTTGTATAAACGTGTTAGTTTGTATAAAGGTCGGGGCGAATATATCCGCCGTTGTCCTAAAAATATTTTTTAACATTTCATAAAAATGACGTTACTTTTACGTAAATACAAAATTTCTAACCAAAGTTTCGTCTAATTTTCTTTAGAAAAGATGAAGCCATTACGTAATTTGCTTTCTTTAAAATGATGATAGTTTTCGAGTGATTTACTCTTGTATTAAGTAATAGCTTTGTGTGATGAAAACAAAGATCACAGCGGTCTTTGAGATTTGAGAACAAAAGCCGTTTGTATTTCAAGATGACAGAAGAGTTTCGGTGATTCGAATCGGATTCTTTTCGTTGATTGTTGCCGCGCTTTTTTATACCGTTTTGTTGTGTGTGCTTGCGTGTTTCGGAGGAAGTCCATTAAGGTAATGGTGTTTCTTATTGTTGCAGACGCGAGGAAGAATTGTCAATCGGCCGCATTCCGCACGGACCCCTTTGTGATCGATCAATGACAGCTAGCAGTTGTCATGGCTACGCTTCAGCATGGTATGTATACAACTCTCGTATATACGCACGTACGCATTTCGTGTTTGTTTTTGCCAAAGCCAACCCAAGATAAGGTGTGTGTCAGGTGAGAGATTGACAAAGAGCGAATGAATGGATGAGAGACAGAGAAAGTGTAGTTCAATCTCGTTAGCGAGCAATCAGAAGAAAAAAATCATATTTTTGCCATCAGCTTTTTAATTGGATGATAGATGGAAGCAAGATTTAGATTTTTTTTCGAAAGTTGGATAACTTCATTAATTCTTAGAAGATTCATTCTAAATTAATATTTTTTAGTTACAATCTTCGAAATTCGATTTTAGATTTTTCAATTGTTATATAATTATACATTAAACTATTTTAAAAACATCTGCTTCGGTATTTCTAAATCTGCTTTAGTAGTTACAAACTGTTATTATAAAAACTGTTGCTATAGTAACTTGTTATAAAAGCTGTTGTAATGGAAACTGTTGCTATAGAAACAGCAAAATAATAGTAAACCGTTTTAGATTTTTTTCTGCTATTGACGACTCACGTATCCTTGGGGTATCAATCATTGAGCTCTGTTTCCGGTTCACGGCACGTTTCTCCTACTTCTCCGCTTCGCTCCTTCCGCTCTTGATTAATAACTTAATTCTCTCTCTTTTTCTCTCTACATACGCTAATTCTCATTCACGTAATTCCGATTTTGGTTATCCTAAATTTAATAGCTTAGCATTCGTCGCGTGCGTGAGCTCAGGTGATTTATTCGTCAAAAAATCTTTAATTATCACCTGGCCACACTGTAATTATTATTCGGTAATGGTAGACCTAAAAAAAAAAGAGAAAAGCCTCTGCGTCGAGGTGATGAAATTCGGCCTTGCCTAACGTTTTTTTTTCCTCATTTCATTATTTTCTCTCCTTTTCTACATACAATTGATTCGATACTCTTGCCAAATTGGTACAGACTCCATATCTTAAACACACGCTCTTTTCCATTCCCAAAACGACCATGTTTCTTTTACACTGACAAAGCAATAACGATCTCAATTTGTACAAATGTTTTGTATTACTTATACAAATTTGTAATATTCAAATAGAAAACGAAATATTTTATTTCATATGTACATTTGACGCTCCAATTCATTAAATTTTGAGTATGACGCATTCATTCTTTTGAAGTTTTATGCAATAATTTTACTTTTTACGCTTCAATTAATAAAATATTGAGTAATCATAAAAATATAAATCTAAAATTGAAGTAGAATTTGCATCGTATTTTGGGTTAAAAATTGTGGATTTAATTTAGGTTAAGTTAATTAAAACAAACGAAAACATTAAACTCCACTCTATTGTTTTAGTCTAGTGAAAGGTGACGTTCAATTAAAATCGTTATGTAACTTAAACTAATTTTAGCTAAAAAAATAAATTAATTTAAAAACTATTACAGTAGGTTTTATTAGGTTAACTTCAAATATTAAACTTAATTTAAATTGAATGAAAAAAAAATTATTAAGTTTTATTAAATTGTTTTTAATGAAAATTATTGTAATAATTCATAGTAATATTTTTTTAAAGATTAATTTAGTTTTTAGATTAAAGCAACAGAAATTTGATATAAGTTATGTAATTTGAGCAAAACAGTTTTTTTTCCAATCTCGTAAACCGCAGCTACGTGCAGACTGATTACGAAAAAAATCAATACTCAAGTGCTCTGTATACATTTCGAATTGCTTTTTTCAGAGCGTTATTATTAGAAAAATGAATATACAATTGAGCAGATCATTGCTTCTTTTATTTTTTTCCCCTCGTTTTTTTTCGATCTATTTTTAGACTTTTCACGTTACTTTATTATTTTTCCCACCCGAAAAGCAAAGAAAAACAGCTTGCTTAAGCATCATCGATTTATAGCGCTGAAGAGGAACGTGCTTGTCCGTTGGAATAATAGCTTACACGCGAAGCGATATTCGCTTATCCTGCGTTTCCTGGTTAATTGCAGGTTGGAAAATCTAAAATCTGTTTGTTTTTCCTTTGCGATAAAAAAAAACACGATGCGTTTAGTAATGTTTGGTGTGGTTTGTTTATTATTATTTTTTGTGAGGAAAACATGTTTGCGTTATGTGTTTCGCACAGCGTCGTTTATTTTTAGTCGACGAGCATCTAAAAATACGCACAGATCGATTCGATAATTGTTGACGCAAATAGCGGATCGTCTGTTAATCTGTGAGAATGAAGGAAAAAGAAGAGGATTGGAGAAGAAATGTTAATCTCCGCGAATGAAATAAATAAAAGGTTTTTGCTGGATTTCGTATCTTGGAAGGAAACGAAACGCGAAAGGTCGTTCTCGTTCTCCTCCGAGCTGCGAAGGTCTTTGGGTGAACGAAAAAAAAAAAACTGTATGCTTTTGCGTTCTTCGAGCCCCGAGATGCACGTGAAAAACGGTTTTTCCCTGAGCGATTGTTGCGAGTCGGAGGAAATTTATTGCTCGTTTCGCTTTTGGTTTATTATCTATTGTTAAAGAGAAAGAGGATGAGGATGTGGTAAAGTGTGTGCGCACACAGCGTGTGTCGGAAGTTAAATGACGCGTTTCTGACTAATGGTAAAGAATGTTGACTTAGAGGACGGCCGGTTCGGATTTTTTTCAATGTCACCACAGACAGACAGACAGAGAACGAGAGATAGAGAACAGGTTGAACGACAAACTCATTAAATCCACGTCCATATCACCCAATGCACTCGCATCATTTATTATTCATGGGCGACTCTGATTTTTATCCGATCCGGATCGACTCTTAAAACGACCCATAAAATACACAACACAACGATCGTAAATCAAAGAAATAAGAAAAAGGAAAAACGTAAGAAGGAGCTTCGAAAATAGAACGGCATTCCTAAATATACTTCTACCTCCGCATCAAACAAACCGCAAAGTTCACTCCTTCGCAACGATTTAGGTGCTTCACTGCTTTATTTGTTACCAAACTTCAATAGAAAGCAATACACTTTAGTTTTGTAGATGGCGCTTTGTTAAACTTTAGTAGCTAGAAGTAGGCAACCAAATCAACTTTTTTGTTTTCCTATAATTTTTAATAAAAACGATTTTAACATTAATATTTTAATAATAAGCTTTTATTATTAATTAAATTCAATTTGACAAAAATGCTACGTCAATCTAACAGAATAACATTTTTTCCGCCGTGACGCGAATTATGCAAAAAATTCCATATTTATATGACAAACACAATAACAAAACGTTTATAATTTCATCATGACATAAATTATACAGAAATTATATATATATTTAAATAAACGACTTTGACATTTTCAGAATATTAAAATATCAAAAAAATATTTGTTGAAATTTATGTTTAAATAATTAATGATTTATTAACGAAAAAAGATGAGCTTATAGTTGCATAAAATTAAGTTCATTTTTTGTTCCGATGTGCATGGGGTTACATATGATGCAATGAATAAAGTTTAGCGCCATCTACAAACGTTTTAATTTAAAAAAGAAACAATTATAAACGATAATTCGATTTTAAAAAAATAAATAAATTAGATGAAGAAATCGAATATAACTGTGATTGATTTTAAAAGAATTTACTTCGTTTTGTGGAGATGCGAGATAGGAAAAATGTTCAACTTTTCTTGGGAATAGAAAAAGAAGAAGAATGGTTTATGAATTCAATTCTGATATTTAATTAAGATTTCAATTAGGAAAGGATTTGTTTCAATCCTGCTGCAAATCGAATTGGAACGTGATCGATAATAAAGTAATAAATTTCAGAAAACGAACGGGTCAGAGCGGGGTCAGGAATATTACGCAATCGCGAAGCAGTACAAATCCATTACACACAAAAATAATAATTTAAAAGCAAATTACATTTCAATAATTTGCTAAAATAAGAGGAAAAATGAAATCTATTAGTTGATAATTCATGTATGTTGGGTTGCTTTTTTCTTCTAGAATGGTACAGCAGATGTTTGCAATTGAAATTGCTATGGACACCAAAAAATAAATCAAGTTTATGTAATCCGAACATGCAGTTGCTAAATTAGATTAACCGCGGCGCCGGCTATTCCCGGCCCGGACAAATTGAATCCGGTTTTAATTTAATCGCCGGATTGTAATTCGTTTCATAGCCCATCGATTTTCGGCAACTCAATTAATACAATGTTTACGTTGATATATGTATATTCCGTGCTTTCTCTTCGCTACAATTGCAAACACACAACATAACCCAACGGGTTACGTAATTACTGCGAGTAAAACACGCTCGTTAATAAAGAAACATTGGTCGTTTTGTGTATTCCTATATATTAGCATACGTAATTTGTCGCAGATTTGTTGTCTCTTGTCGTCAATTTTTTTTTTGTGTCTCCAACTCTCCTGCAATTAAAGCGAAAGGTTAATAATGATACGTTTCGTGATACCGCGAAAACTAAAAATAACGTATCGATTAATCTCTATCATTGATTCAATTAATTAACGCTGCTACTGCTCATATTTTTTCCATCAAATTATACTTAATTATTAAGTTTCCAAGGAAACGCAGCGTTCGTTACGAAACGCAAAACAATAATTATTTCGCGTCTGTCATTTGTCTTGGTAACGTAATTACAGTCCATTGATTTATGTCAACGCAATTTTTTTTTTTTTCCAATTAAATCTGTTTATTTTTAGTTAAATATATTTTTTAAATTATTTGAAATTAGAATTAAATTTTACAAATTAAAAAATTTAATCAATTATTTGTTTTGTCTGGTTGATATTTGAAACGTGCACTGATTGCATTTTGTTTAGTTTTGTCGTACATCCTTGATTATGTAACGACGATTGTAAAATGTCAAATGTGACATGATAAATAAATCGATTTAAAACAAATTATTTTCAAATTTATAATTTAAAAGTTGAACAATTTTGATTTTTTAAAATATTTAATTGAACTTATCTGAAAATATGAAATAATTGAAATAGACAGATTGACGTATATTTGCATTAACGTAACGTTTGATCCATGATTATTGAAAATGTCACTTTTGACAGATTTGACGTTTATTAAAAGCGCAACTTCAAAACAAGTTTTGACAGATTTGGCATGATTTTTAGAATATTCATGTATCATTATTAAAAGACAGAATTTTTGACAGATTTGACGTATACATTAATTGACGTACTATTTTATCCATCATTATTTTGACAAGATGCAATTATTCTTGCAAAAAATATTACTTTTTAATTGCTCGATGTTTCCTCATCTCGAATCAATGAAAAAGGACGATTTGCATGTGATTTGAATATATGCAAAGCGTATCCATCTCACTCTGCTTCACTCTAAATCCATCTTTTCTCCCTTTTGCTCACATACAATCTTAATGCAACGACGATAATAACAATAATAATAGAGTAGTCCGTATTTTCGCTTCGGGTTTAATTAAGGCCGATGCCATTATTACATGTTCACCAACCGAAATGGATGCGGTTTCGTATTCGTATCAAAAACCCCGGAAGCGAAGGAGCGGCGCCAGTTAATAACAGTAATAAGCGCGCCGAGTTCCAAAAAAAAAAACACATAATGATTACATCCGAAAAAGGAGAAAAAATTGAGAGGAAAGAGGTGGTCGTGAACGTAATATTTTTTTTGGATTAGATTTATCCATTGTTCAACAACCAATCTGTTTCTTCGATCTTCACGAACAACAGTCAATCCATTTTTGTTCGAACTTTCAAAACAGGATCAACTTTAACATCATCATCATCTACAGAGATTTTCTCGTTCGGGAATCGTTTGTTATCGCCGCTCCGGTGTCAATAGTTCGCGCTCATCGTTCAACTCTCCATTATGACACACTAATAATACACAGCAAACTCTCCAAATGGATATTATAATTATTTAGTTTTTAGTGCGCGCGTTGACGGTTCCTCTTTATTTTTTTTTTCAAATAAAGAGCCAAAATTTTCATCGAAAGTTTTAAACTATCGAAATCAAAGTGTTCTTAAATTTATAAAATCTGTGTTTTTTTCTGTGCTCAAATTGTTAACTAAAAACCCAATTTACACAACGAAGTAAAATCATCAAAGTGAACTAAAATTTTGCTTTTATCTCAATTTACAACACAAAGTAGAGTGTAAAAAAATAAATATAAAATGGATTCACGTAAGTTTTAATATTAAACAAAAATATTCCGACGAGTGCGGAAAATAGAATATTACATAATTTTGACGAGCTACAACAATTTATTTATTTTTTTTCGCTCGACGAGTAAATAGACCGCGATGACCTTTACTTATCGAAACGAAAAGTGGCGCGTTGCGTAAGTGCATTACAAAATTTTCTAAAGAAAATACTTATGAATTATTAATACTCTTCTAAAGTTCAACCATAAAAGTTATTACTTTTTAATTTATAAACATTTTTGTAATTTAAATGAATTAAAATTAATAGTTCTGCAAATTTTCAAAAATAAAAATTTCTCGTTTTAAAAAATTTATGTTAATAAAATTGAGACGATAATGAAAATATCAAGTTTATCAATTTAAAATGTTTTATTATTATTATTATCATATAGTTGGAATAACTTGACCTGCGTTTATTATTTTTTTTATTTTTTTTTGATCTTTCGTACCAAAAATAGAACGAAAGAAAGGACGTAAACTTCTTTTATGCATTTGCGAAATTTGCATACGGTTATCTGGTGACATTAACATTGATGTTTATCGTTTAACCGATTTTGGGGGTAATTCGTTTTATATGCATATACAGTTTTTTCCTCGCCGAACTTTAAGACCACTCCTGTAAATATTGCCATAACTGTTTATTACAAAACCTTTTTTTTTTTGGTATTAATAAGAAATTACGATTTTTTTACTGGCCTTTCGATGGAATATAATAAATGGGGAGAAACGGGCGGAGGAAAAAAAACTTTAATTGAATATGCAAAGTATATTCGGTTCCTTTAGTAAAATATACGCATAAAATGCATCGAAAAGTTTAAAATTTATTTTATCAGTGAGATTCTTACAAAAATTTGAATATTTTGTGAAATTTTTAAAGAAGTTTGTATGTTTTGAATATGTAAATTTAGGTTATGATAGATTGGGATAACTTATATTAGGATATGTCAATTTAAGTTAGGTTAGTTTAGGATATGTTAACTATATGTCAAATTAGGTTAGGTTATGATAAATTATATAATTTATGTGGAATATGTTAGAACTTAGGATATATCAGATTTTGATAGGTTAGGATGAGTCAAGTTAGTTTAGAATATGTCAAATTAGGATAACTTATGGAACTTAGTAAGTTAGGTTAGGACATATAAAATTATGACAACTAACGTTAAGTTACGTTATGTCAAGTTAGATGAAGTTAAATTAGGTTAGGTTGGGATATGTCAAAGCTGATCGGTGTGTTTCATAATTGTGAGGGATATGCTGTGTTCAAATTAGTTTACGAAGAGGGATGTGCTGAAAAGTGGCCTTTCTCGCTTTAAATTTCCTTTAAATTCGTTCCGTTGTTGCGTTCACAAAAGCGGAAACTCCGCTATGGGATTACGTTGTGTAATAGCGACGTTATAATAAACAATTCATAAAGTTATTATTTGCAAAATAGCTCGTTGCGAGGAGGTGGAAGGAGTTCCGTGTTTGGATTAAATTTCCCGGGGAACGTTGCCGTTATTATTTAACAACGTCGAGCGAGTTCGTAGCAAAACTTCTCAAACAAGTTTTGCGATTATTCTGATTAAACCATCCAACATTTCCATTATCCATTAGATGTGCAAATTCTCCCTTAATTATTTTTTTTTGTAGACATTTATTCTTCGATTGATATCTGGGTTCTCTCTCAGGATGCGCGCAAAGTTCAAATCGATGGACCTCCATTATCTATTTATTAAATCTGCGCCTGCAATTGCGTAATATTTCATCCTCGTGACCCACTTTGCGGCGCGCCGTGTTAAAAATTCATATGCAGATGTGACTTCCCATATGCATAGAGAGAGAAGGGGTGTTCCATGCATGTGTATTCAGTGTGTTTCCAATTCAACCATCTCACTACACTACACCCTACATACATACATAAATCCACCCCCGAAAATAGACTGCATTTTATAATAATAATAATATTGCACATATAAATTATTCATTTTTCATGAAATAATAATAAAAATTTACACTAAATGACTATATTATTTAGTTAAAAATTATATAATAATAATTTTGTTTTCAGCGAGCCCATGGCAAGATGGAGCCTGTGCATGTCGGAAACAAAGAGCCCCGAAGATTGGAGACATACCAAGGTAGGACATTCTAAAGAAATCTTTACTAATATTTATTAACTTTTCCAAATCTGACCTAAATAAGCTGTCAGAAGCCAATTCTATCATAATCAAAGGTGCCTAACCTAATGTTGCTGAAAAAACCTAAGATTATCAAAATATAGATCAACCTAAATAAACATAGACCAAGTTAACATAATCTATCATTAGTAAAATTAAAATAACTAACATAAAATAAACTAACATTACCAAACATAGACCGAGCAAACCTAATGTAATATAAGCAAAACATAGACCAATCTAACCTAATATAATAGCAATCATAGACCATCCTAACCTGTATTAACATACACAATCTTTGACGAAGATAACCTAACTTACTATAAGTAAATAATATAACCCAAAGTAACCTAAATCTAACTTTATCTAATTATTATTTAATACAAGTTTATCGGAATAATGGATACCAATCTAAATTAAGCAAACTTAGAAAACTTAGACGAATCTAACATATCCCAACATAAGTTAGCTTAGACCAAACCTTATGTTAAATAAATAATAGCTAAGTTTAATAAATATAACCTAACTTTATTAATACAACTTTATCGAAATAAAGGATAACAAAACTGAAAAAAAAAGTACAATAAAGTAAAACTGAATAGGAAAATTCCATTAGGACACGTTTTTTGAAACCGTAAATGTTGCTAGCGATAGCGAATTCCGAACATTTCCTGCATTCGAAATGCACTTATTTTTTTTAAAGTTTTCTTGTAATTTTCTTTCGAACTTTACTTGAAAAGTGTGTGCAGAAAAGAAAAAAACTATAAAACTTTTCTACCATCTCATCTGACCGATTCTTCCAATTAATTAACCGACGATGAAGACACGATCCATCGATTCCCCTTTATCGCTTTCGAATCTTTTCCGTTCCGCCTCGTTATTTAAACCGTTCGACAATGTCTCTCCGCATCTCTCGGTAATTACATCCTCCGCCTTCTCTTGTTACAATCGTTATTCTTATATATGTTTTTTTTTTTACGTTGAGCGCCTTTTGTTTTTAACCTTTCCCCATAAACGCAATTAATATTTATACACGATTATTAATTCCATTACTTTTACCTTTGAGCACTTCTTTTTATTCCCATTTTTCTCTCTCGATTCACCTTCATAATCCTCAATTATATATTACTTTCTTCTCTCTGATGGACCCATCAATTTTCGCTCGCTTCTTCGGAATGATTCAATTTGTTTCGCGTTTCATTTGTCTTCCTTAAAACGTTCCTTCGCGCACCGAGACAATCATTAATTCTCTTCAACAAAAAAAAAAAAGAAAACATCAACATTTTATTTTCCTAATAAAGATTAAAAGTTTCAACTTGAAAATCGAAACTAAATGAACATCTCTTTAAAAATAAATTAAACAAATTCGAACTGAAAGTCGTAATTAACGTTTCATCCTTATTAAACGGCATTTTAATTACGTCTCTTATTTAAACCACGAAAGACTTAAAATGCAAATTAAAGTCATTACTATAAAGTAATAGACTGCATTTTGTATAAACGCTTTTCACGTCTTAAGCGTATTCATCGTAAACTACGAATTCAATGGGGAATTTTATATAAAGTTAAGCTGAATTCAAGCAACATTTTTGCATAATTACAGCATCAACAGTTTTATCTTAATTTATTGTTATTTCTTAAATATTTTGCATAAACTTGTAAATATGGAAATTTCCAATATTATTATAAGTAAATCATTACATAATTGTGTTTTTCCATGCAATTATATTAAAAAAATTACAGATTTTTATTATACTGTTATTATTTGTTTAATCTATTGAAATATGGAAATTTCAGCTATTATTATATGTAAATCGTTGAATGAATGCGTTTTGTATAATTGTAGCGTGAAAGGTTCGCACGTCATTCGCTGTCAAGTTTTGATGTAACGGAATTGTGCGCGTGCATTTAGTTGAAAGCAGATTTAACGTATTCGCATTGAACATTGGAATATGCAAATCGGATACTGAAATTATTGGGAATCGACTGAAAGCATTTTGCATTATGATTTTAACCCAAAATTTTAATATTTACCTAACAAATTTAAATTTGAAGAGAAATTTCATTGAAAAATTATAATTTGATATTTGTTATTTATTATTTCAAGTGGTTTTCTCGTAATTCGTTGTTAAAATAGAAATAACAGTTGTTTCGTGCATATGCAAATTATCGCTAAGTACATAGAAAATAAATTAAACATAGTTGTTGAAACAGTGTTACATCTAGCTACACGATGAAACAAAATACATGCTCGTCCTGTCTTGTTTTCCTTCTTTTTTTATTATTATTTATTTCCGCCAGCGTGGATTTTGTTGAAACAGTATACGTTTTCGCGTTACGTCCGTAAATGCAATATTCCAGCATATTTTCCAGTCAAATCGCAATGCTTTTCCGCATTTTCATCCCTTTCCTTTTACCCAGAGAATTGCAAACAGTAAGCTTCTTTCAGTTGATGATTTTTGTTTCGTTTTTTTTTTCCCCACGTGTACATGAAAAAATATATAATTTCCGCATGGAAAATTTCGATTTTCTTCTCTCGGTGTTTATCTTTCAATTAATTTTCGCAAACGAATCGGCTGAGCGAGTGAAAATTTATAAAACTGCGACTCACAGTCAGCCGAACGCGCTCGACCGAGCGTCGGGCCACCCGCAATTAGCATGTAATTACACTGTTTACTTTTTACACGCAACTAATGTCGATCAACGCCTCGATCGTAGCGGATCGCAGACGAAAGCAAATTCTACTTTTTTCTAACATATTACGTTGTAATAACATCAACATGACAAGGTTAGTTAGTGTTTTTTCTTGCATTTTTTAGTAAGTTTTTAATTTATAAATGATTACAAAATTAATTAACAAGAGATTCATAATTGGTGCATGCAAACAATAATAGATGGCGTCATAAATATTACGTCATTTGTGATTCCAATATAAAAAAGAAAATTGTATTACAATTTGGTAATTGTTTTTAAAATTGTTGATTAATGTAATAGAGATGGCGCTACAAGAATAACGTCTATTTTAGTTGTCAATTAAAAATTTACTTAAATAAAACGAAAAGTAATTTCAAATTAAAACGAAAAGTATTTTAAAATTAAATTGAGAAGTCAAAATGAGTATTGCTTCACTCGTGAATGCGGATGTTTGAAGTGGGAGGGTAGATGGTGCCACGTATCGTCCGTCAATTTGATGTTGGAATGCATGGTTTTGATGCCAATCAAATAGCTCGAAACACATTCCTCTGCATCACGACAAAGGGAACGTTTAGCAATTTCACTAGTTGTCGGCGCGTTTTATTTCCCTTTTCCACCCAACCGGAAGTTTTCGCGTTAGTTTTGGAGCACCTGAAGTTGTTCCAGCTGAATGGCACTCGAGAAAGTTTACGAAACTCCGGAAAACCCAAATCGGTTTTCGCACACACACAAACTACAATATATGTATTAGAAGGGGGATAAAATCGCAACTTATGTAATTATGCGTTAGGCTGTGATGGGTTGAGGACAGAACGAGATCGTTAAGTTGCGGTGGACTACGGTTTCGATGTCTGATGATGATGACGAGGACTACGAAACCTGCCCTTTTACCTTCAAAACGAGAGCGCGCCCTTAGTGCTTGTGAATCTAATTAACGGATGCGCACATCGAATCCAACCCCTTCCGTCCCGTAATATCTCCACTAATTACGTGACAGTGGAAGGGTGAGGTTTCAATTTCCATTTCGCTTCATTATTAATATGCGACTACGTAACGTGCATATAATATATGGAAATCATTAGTTGGATGAATGTGGTTCATTCCTCAAATTAATAATTTTCTTTGATCATTCATTCTTTGACAGATGCCAAAATGAAAGTTTTGACAATATTATTAAATTAAAACAATTTAGGCCTAAAATATAAAGATTCTTAACCTTTAATATACAAAATCAAATAAAAATAAATAGTAACACTTCTTTTATGACAATCTGTATTTTTCAATTTTCAAATACTTTTTTCGTAACTTATTAATTATTAGAATAAACTATATTATTGTTATATCATTCAGTACATAAAATATCAAAATTCATAACCTATTTTATAATTGAATCAAGAAATGGACGCAAAGCAAATTAGTGAAGCTTCTTTTATGACACTATATTTTTTCATTTTTCAAATACTTTATTGGAAATTTACTCATTATTATAAGATTTTATATTATTTATCACACAAAATAATAAGATTCGTAACTTTTAATATATTATTATATTGACTTTCTATACAAAATCAAACAAAAATAAATAGTAACACTTCTTTTATGACAATCTGAATTTTCAATTTTCAAATACTTTTTTTGTAACTTATTCATTATTAGAATAAACTATATTATTGTTATATCATTCAGTACATAAAATATCAAAATTCATAACCTATTTTACAATTGAATCAAGAAATGGACGCAAAGCAAATTAGTGAAGCTTCTTTTATGACACTATATTTTTTCATTTTTCATATACTTTTTTGGAAATTTACTCATTATTATAAGATTTTATATTATTTATCACACAAAATAATAAGATTCATAACCTTTAATATATTATTATATTGACTTTCTATACAAAATCAAACAAAAATAAATAGTAACACTTCTTTTATGACAATCTGAATTTTCAATTTTCAAATACTTTTTTTGTAACTTATTCATTATTAGAATAAACTATATTATTGTTATATCATTCAGTACATAAAATATCAAAATTCATAACCTATTTTACAATTGAATCAAGAAATGGACGCAAAGCAAATTAGTGAAGCTTCTTTTATGACACTATATTTTTTCATTTTTCATATACTTTTTTGGAAATTTACTCATTATTATAAGATTTTATATTATTTATCATACAAAATAATAAGATTCATAACCTTTAATATATTATTATATTGACTTTCTATAGAAAATCAAACAAAAATAAATAGTAACACTTCTTTTATGATAATCTGTATTTTTCAATTTTCAAATACTTTTTTCGTAGCTTATTCATTATTAGAACAAACTATATTATTGTTATATCAATCAGTACATAAAATATCAAAATTCATAACCTATTTTACAATTTAATAAGGAAATGGAGGCAAAACAAATTAGTAAAGCTTCTTTTATGACATCTTAAATATTTCAATTTTCAAATGCCTTTTTTCCAATTTATTCATTATTTAAAAAAAAATTCTATTCAGTACTAATAATATCAACATTCATAACGTATTTTAAAATTCAGTAAAGAAATGGAGGCAAAACGAAATAGTAACGCTTCTTTTATGACACTTTATTTTTTCAAAATTTCAAGTACTTTTTGTTATTTTTTTCTCTACAAGAAGATATTAAATCATTTAATATATAAAATATTAAGATGCATAACTAAATTACAAATTTAATAAAGAAATATAATTTTGATTTTGAACTTGACTTTTCGAGTGGCAAAAATCTGTGCGATCGATAGAAACATAAATAACGATGATGAATGAACGGGTAGAAAAAAAACCTTTTTCGAAACACGGGTTTTCGCTTAGTGTCGTGCGTCTCTGGTTAATCCTCAAAGTTTGCTTTAGAATCGTTCTTTGTTTGCGTGCGCCTCATCCGTTTGTGTGTTTGCGCGACTAAGTGTAAACTAGCATGATCCAAAATCCTTAAGGAAATTAACGCTCTGTGGTTTAGCAAACCCCTATTTACAAACAAGTAATTAACTTTTCCTTTATATAACAAATGTTAAATTTTTACATTTAAATTTAACGATTTTTTTACAATTTAAATTACGCTTCAATTTTAATGACTGAATGTAAATTTTTAACGATAAAAATGCACAAAACTCTATTTTCAATCAACAAAGTTAATACTTGTGTGTATAAATAGATTGTTTGAACGATAATTGATTTTGTACTCAACAATAACTCGTACACAATATATTATTAATCGAACAAAAAAAAATGTATTGGAAAGACATTAGCGTTTCTATTTATAAGCAAATTATTTTATCAATAACAATACTTTTCCGTTCTCAAATTACATTTTAATTACGCGCACGGATTCCAAGTTTATAATTAAAAATCGATACAAAGAACAAACAAAAACTGACACATTTTTTATTATTATTATTAATAATATTAATAAAAGCTCGGATTCGTTTGATTCAGATTTCATAAATAAATGTAATTTCGATTCTTCATCATATGTTTGTTTTTCCATGGTGATTTGAGTAATGCCCAAAGTTTTGCTAGAAGTCACTAATGGAAACCCCGGTGGGTTATAATTGGTCGAAGTTAATTATTAAAAGCGATGCTTTAATGAAATTTGCCTTTGATAATTTCTATTTTCATGTGTAATTCACTCAACTAATTATTGAAGCTTTCAGGCATTTTGTTTTCCAAAATTTTAGTTAAACTCAATTTTTTATATTAGGAAATATTTAATTTTTAAGTTTGGGTTTGTTATTTAAGTAAATGTTGCGGTGCGGCGATAGAAACCGGATATAAATAATTGCGGCGACCGGAAATTGCCCTCAAGGCTCACTTGTTTTAAAGTGGCGCACTTCGCTCGAATCAAATGGTGAGACCACTTCGGGTCAACGTTTAATAACGAAACAAATTTGCGTTCTCTTATATCTTGCTAATGATAAAGTAACAAGGAAGTATACAATTTGCAAATTAAAACACAAAACAATTAATAAAATTATCATTTATCCAATTAAAATAATTTAGTAACATAGTTTTATCTTTAATTTATATTTACAATAATCAAACTAGCACGAATTAATTAAAATAGAAAATAGAAAAGACATCTATTTTATTCAAATTTCACAGCTAATATTTTATCAATTTTAATATGGAAAATCTTTTGTAATAATTCTGTTTTTTTTTAATTTATTATTTTTAACATTCGAATTTAATTAATTTCAATTTTCAATTATATATCATAAAAATATGTGAAAATATTAGTTTTAGTTTTCGAACAAGTTAAAAAAATATTAGATTTTTTACCATATTTCCATGTTTTATCTTAAATGTAAGTGAAATATTTGGAGAAGGAAATATTTTCGAATAATCGGTATTCGAACAGCTTTTATTATTTTGCAACTTCCTCAGTTCATTTTTCAATAGTTTATCAAAAAAGCATGTGAGAATACTGGTGTTAGTTTTTGTACAAACTTCATTCATTCTTATAGGAAAAATATTTTCTGTTTTCGAAAAGTTTTAATTATATTAAATAATCAAAGTTTCAAATAATTTGGTTTTCGAACAGCTTTTATTGATTGTTTATTATGAAAATATGTGGGGGAAAAATGGTTTCGGTTTTCGAACAATTTTAATTATATTAAACAACCAAAGTTTCAAATAATTCGATATTCGAACAGCTTTTAGGGATTGCTTATTATGAAAATATGTGTGGGAAAAATGGTTTCGGTTTTCGAACAGTATTAATTATGTTAAATAATCAAAGTTTCAAATAATTCGGTTTTTGAACAGCTTTTAGGGATTGCTTAAAATATGTGGGGGGAAATGGTTTCGGTTTTCGAACAAGTTTTAAAGAAATTATTGTATTTGAAATGTCACCATATTTCGATTGAATTTTTTTAGTTTGAAGCTTATTGTATTGATCGTAGGTTCACCGGAGTAGGTGATCAGCAAAGCTCATCCCGTTGGAAATTCGTTCACGCGGAAATTTACCTGTATTTGAGTGCAGGAAAAAAAAAATTGCGAAAAGCTCTATTCTATTTTATGAAAGCTGTCCGATTATTTTTTTTGTGAGTGTACGTGCTGGTTTCCATCCGCCCGTTTCTTTTTTGTTTATGATAGGATGATGAAAATTGGCACGTTACTTCCGGTTCGCGAATCAATCGCGTGTCCAACGTGGTGTGAAAACTCTAAAAATAGAGCGAGGAACCTCTCTCATCTAAACCCATCATCAATGATGAGCGTATGTGTGTGAGCGAGAGTAAGAGATGCGAATATGGGAATACCCACACACGTAATTGAGAGGGAGATGGATATATCCGAAAAGGATCGGTAGAATCTTCGTGGTCCGTTGGAAATTCGATCAAAAACATCGAATCGCCGCGCGCGTAATTTCCTCGAGGGGCGCACTTTCGAATGAAATGAAACTAAACTAAACCCCGGCGCCTCCACACTCGAACTCGTGCGTTCATCCAGCTTGCAACAGTTTCCTTCCACTTATTTCTTTTTGCTACCGCTTTTTTTCATCCATCTACTCGACGTTCAACCACTGCAATTCGACACTCAATTTACCGAAGGTAAAAAATCCAATTACCAATTTATCCACCATCTAATTTAATCCATCGCTTTATACACATTTCAACACATTTTTTATACCAAACCAATAATAATTGATCATTTCCTATAATTTATTAAAAAATATTAATTATTAATTGAAAAATAAATCGTGTGAATTCTTATTTGAATTAATTTTTTTAAATATTAAAATTTTATTCAATGAATTTTTTTATCCTTCCAATTTTACTGCATATTTTTCATCATATTCTGGTTATATCTCTTCTAAAAAGTGTACTTCAAAAGAAACTCATCGATCTATAATAAAAATATGGTAATATAAAAATTTACATAAAGGAAGTTAACGTTTATCGAAAATAAAACGAGCGTTCGTGTCAACGGCAGATTTTCAATGTGATCCGATGAAATTACATAAAAGTCGCGAGACGTACATTTAGTTTCACTCAATAACAATAAGAAAAAAAAATGCTATTTAAAGAAATCGTGAGTTGAAATTTATTTTTAATCTGTTAATTTATAAAAAAATAATTAGATTTTTTTTAATAATATTATTTATATAATTCTTGGAAATAGATATGTTTTTAAATTAGTTTTCTTTTTCGATTTATATAGAAAATTGCAATTTGAAAATGGTAAAGTTTTATCGGAGATAAATCGAGAAATCGTGTCGCAAATAGAGTTTCAATGCTATTATATAAAAATTATAAATTGGCATTTTATACTGCGTATGAGATACTTTAAGACGTGAAATTTGTTACTGTAATGAAATTCAGTACATTAAATTTGTTGATTATATAAAAATATTTTACTTAAATATTTAGTGTCTATAAAATTTTATAATTTAATATTGGAAATCGCCTAATATTGTTGAAAATCATAAAATACTTGTTTTTTTTTAAATTGACCCTGTCATAAAGGTATTGTTACTATTTTATATTGCTGTCATTTATTTCCTGATGAGGTTAGGTCAATTTTCTTTTGACAGTTGTGTAGTGTGAATTATGTAGTTTTATATTATGATTGTTGAAAATTGTAAAATTATTTTTTTCCAGACATACAGCAGTGGAGGTGGATCTGAAGCAGCAGAAGGAGACGGCGGCGGCTGCGGAGTTGGTGGGAAGACATGGAGCTTTCAATCAGGCGACGGAGCAGAGGCAAAGGAGGAGAGGTAACGTGACCAGGTCAGAGCCGAATCTTATCGACCACAAAGATGACGACGACCATCAGCAGCCCAATGCGATGCCAACGTCAATGATGATGTCTTCCGCCTCCTCAACCAGTGCCAATTCTCTTCCGGAGAAGATGTCCAAGATGCACCTGAAGAACCGCATGCTGATGGCGCAATCTAACAGCATCGCCGGAGACTGCCTCAACTCGCAGCAATCCTCCAGGCCGATCTTTCCAAACTGTCCTTTCTCTCCGTACGGAAGTCCAACAGGTATAACTAAAAAATATTTCTTGATTTATTTATAATAATTTAAAATGAAATTAACTTAGGTTCTCCAAGAAGCAATAGAAAGCGACAACCGCTGAAGGAATCGAGGCGCGTTTCTATCGAAAGATCGGGCATGTATCTTCAGCTGAACCAATACAAATTGATGGACTCTATAGGACAAGTATATAGCCGCTCACTAACCAACGATCATTTCGTTACCTATAACTCTCCTTTTATTATTACTGTCCTCAGGGCTCCTACGGAATCGTCAAATTGGCGTACAATGAAGAGGACGACACGCATTACGTAAGTTTACGATACACACTTCACATTTCATTTTTATTTCTTTCGCTATCCTTAAGAAAAAAGAAACAATACTTTTATTACCCACTTTTGCAGACATCAATTTTAAAATAACAATCAATCAAGACGAAAATATATTTACGAAATATTTCCAAAATATTATCTCAAAGTTATTTGTAAAAACTTTAAGTTTTTCTTTTCAAAGTGTATGTAATGTACTTCATGTTAAGCAACTGAAAGTATACGAGATTACGGAATAACTCTTCAAGAAACTTCCATCTATTAAGCAGCAGATAAAATTTGAATAATTTCGTTTTCTTCTTAAGAAAAAAGTGCGGATAACATTCAAAGTGACCACGGATGTCACCGATTCATGACTTATTACAACTAATTAAAACTTTCGCCTTGCTTTAATTAAAATGTTCAGTCTTACTCAATCTCCCAATCTATATATCTACATCTTTCTTGGCTCATCCAATTTGCGAACAAGAGATGGATAGAGATGGAGACTGAAACGAGAATTAATTTGTCCCACCTCATTAACAGTCCGATCACGTCTGCCGAAGACGAGGACGGAACAGGAAGGTCGTCGATATTAATTAAGGTGGAGAATCCTCACAAAATTTAATCATTCAACAGGTACAAAATCTTTCTTCGGACGTTAATACTATCATCGTACCTCGCGTTACGTTTAGCATCGATTTGTTTGCTCATTTGTTGTTCGGTCGTCTGCACGCCACACTCAACGTTTATTGACCAAGCGAAAAACCGTGTTTACGACGACGTTAATGGCATTTCTTTTCATTTTCTTGATTTACGTAATTTTCCGCATGAAATCTTCAATAAACTTACCTTGTTTACGAAACAATTGGATGTAATCAATTGTTTTATGTCATGTCACCTGTCAAATACAAATCTGACAACTGATCACCATTTTTATTTTCTGGATTTGCGTTATTTCCATAATTTTTTGCACAAAATTTGACAGCTGTCGAAATCATATAGTTAAATAACATTAAATTTACTTTTCAATTATTACTTTTCAAATAACGAGTAAATTGAGGAGTAACCAAAACTTGTACAATGCTTGATAATAAGTAAACATCTTTAAACTAAAAAATCGGTATTCTCTTGGGTTCTGATAAAGTTGTCAGATTTTATTGAATTTATCGGCGTCGCGCTCCCTAAAAATAGGTATTTTATTGGCTCCTTCATTGTCTCGTTTAAAATTTGTAAAATCCGCATCGGGAATACAAACCGGTGTTATTATCGATCGATGAACGGGATCGTAAATTTCAATAAATGTCGCATGGATGTTTGTTTTATATTATTTTTCTTCATTTCGTTACAGGCAATGAAAATTTTGTCGAAGAAAAAGCTGCTGAAGAAAGCAGGAATGTTCGGAAGGATACCGCCGGTGCGGAAGGAGGGCAGCAGGCCGCAGAACACGTCTCCGCTGCAGAGGGTCTACAGGGAGATTGCAGTGCTGAAGAAGCTGGACCATCCGAACGTGGTGAAGCTGGTGGAGGTGCTAGATGATCCTGTTGAGGATCATCTTTATTTAGTCTTCGAGCTGCTAGAGAGAGGTCAAGTACTAGAGGTGCCCACGGATAAACCTTTGTTAGAGGACGAGGCTTGGGCTTACTTCAGGGACGTGATCTTAGGAATTGAATATCGTAAGTGCATCTTTATTACAATCTTAACTACCATCTTAACTACTATCTTAACTACCATCGTAACTACCAAATTATACTATATAAATTAATTTTTGATAATGGAGTTCCCCAAGGTTCTATTTTATGTCAATTAAATGTTTTTTTTTTGTATATTTTTAGTGCATTACCAAAGAATAATTCATCGCGACATTAAACCTGCAAATCTCCTGCTGAGCGAATCTGGTAGAGTGCAGATCGCCGATTTGGGTGTCTGCAATGAATTCGATGGATCTGATGCTTTCCTTTCTTCTACAGCAGGAACTCCTGCTTTCACTGCACCCGAAGCTTTAGGTGAACAAAGATCTGAATTCAGCGGAAAGGTAAGTTGCTTAAAAAATGTATCCTGCGAATAGTGTAATATTCTGATGTTGCGCGCTTAGGCTGCAGACATTTGGTCCATGGGCATAACTCTGTTCGCGTTCGTCTACGGAAAAGTACCTTTCTACGATGATAACGTCGTAGCTTTGTACTCGAAAATTCGTCATCAAACCGTGGACTTCCCGGTGGAGCGCAAGATCACTGAAGGATTAAAAAACCTTATAGGATTGATGCTTGCCAAGGATCCGAACGTGCGCATCACTCTACCAGAAATTAAGGTATTTAATTACATTTTTATACCTTGATATTAGAATTAGTTAACTAACATTTGCACTTGTTTTAGGAAAACAAATGGGTTACTAAACACGGTAAATGTCCTTTGCCAAGTGAAGAGGACAACTGTCATCTGGTGGAAGTAACCGATGAGGATGTGGCCCAAGTGATCACGTCCATCCCGAAGCTGGACACTCTGATACTCATCAAGCATATGCTCAAGAAGCACTCGTTTCAGGTAAATATATTGATAACATTATTGACGTTTATGAAATTGATGATTTTTATATTAATTTCAGAATCCGTTTCTGCACAAGAGAGATGCGCAACGCCACAGACCGAGCAATCCGGAGATGAGGGCACCACCGAACAAGCAGCACATAGGTCGTACAGGACGTTCGAATTCCGCTCCGGATTCCTGCGATTGGGACCGGCAGCTCTCCATCGAAACCTCGCTGGAGGCTGTCACGGAGACGACCTCCGAAGCGTCGGATAAACGGTGATGATGCAGAAACAATCCCAAACGAACCAGATGAAAAAAGACTATAACAAACAAAAAAAAAACAAGCGCGAAAGTAACGATAATTGACGGAGAAGACGAAAAAAGGAAAACTCGACGAAGATGAAGAAGAACCTCAAGGGACCATAAACGTTAAGTGTGATGCATTGACCATATCATATTACAAGAGGGAAAAGCAACAAACAAAATATATATAAGAAAATAATACAACTCACGATCGGAATCTTCCTCGAAATATAAAATTCTATATATATATGTAGAATGAAAGTTAGGGAAAAGCGGAGTGTTGTCCGGACAACAGATGGAAGCCTTTTTTTGCATAGGATAATTGGGGAAAAGGTTCGAATGATAATATTTACTTGCACATATTTAGGGCCGAAATGTGGGGCGTTCGATGAATGGTTGCTATGGAAACGCAACAATAGATATCCCGCATTTAGTGTAGCTTCGTAACGCATTTAGTAACAGCGGTTTGAAGAGTCTGATTTTATTTCAACTTTAAACTACATTAGAAATTCTGCACTAAAAAAATAGATTTAATTAAAAAATTCTGCAATTTTGAGGAGATTCAAACTGTTAAGCTGAATGCGTTTAACCTGGGACCTGAAATCTGGAACAGAAGAAAACAATCTGAATATTGAAGAACCACCTAGCGTCCGTCCAAGAACCGAAGCACATTTTATTTACAAAATTAATGAAAAATCCCTTCACGTACAACGAAGTCCTGAGTTTTCATTTTTCTGGACTCACGATCGTCTCGCGTTTTTGCCAAAAAATAACAATTTTGAATACCTGAATGTTTTACATGAAAAAAAAAACAAACTATATTATACATTACGTGCACTGAAACGTGCATGGATAAAAGCTTTAAAAGAAAAACAAAAAAATTGTGAAAAAAAGACGCAAGCGTTGAATTTTTGTAGCTCAAATTTCATTATCTTCAAATTAGGTCTCGTTTTACGATTTTTCATTTTAATATATTACTGAAAATAGAAGGAAAACTGATTTTCTTTTTTAAAGTTTTTATTGGGTAAAGATACTAGATTTATTTTATTTTCAAAATCGTAAAACGAGTTCCATTTTACATATTTATAAATCTCAATGTTGTCTCGTATCTAGTTTAGCTTTTCATTAATTTCTTCCAAAATCTCAAGCTAAATAAACCCTTCGGCTAAAATTCTCTCAGTTCCAATAATAATCGTTGTTTACACAAGATATTTTTTATATTGATACTAAATATATATTATACATAAAAGTTTAAAATTTAATCAATAAGAGAAAAAATATTTATAGTTACTAGTTTATAGTTGATATATATATATTTGAAATCGTTGAAATAATTGTGATTGAGACAAATTTTGAAAGTGTTGATGTTTTTTATTTTACAATTGAAATATGTGTAAATACAAAGCTGACTTCCACGTCGAAATGCTCAATTATTTTTTTGATTTTCGTCGTTTTTCTTTTAAATTTCATTGAAAGTAAAGCAGATATTCTAATGACGAATGCATTTGGAGAAACCGTTGCATTCACTTAAATTTAAGGAATTTAAATAAGTTGAGGTCAAAAAATAATTTTCGCTTTAAATAAAATATATTTGTAATGTGAATAGTTTTAATTCGTTTCGCCGACTATTAAATATTACATAAATAATTATACTTAATGTATTGTATAATTGTAAATCTGTGGAAATGTACCTCATTTGTGATATTTTTATACTACTGTTTGCATCTCCATGGAGATTCATCTTTTGTTACGTTTCTCTCTCTTTCTCTCTATTTGTATATAATATTAAGGCAACCCTTTGATTCTTTTGTTTTTTTTTTCTTTTGTAACTAACTTTGTACAGGGGCAACTTTGTTTTCATCTCATTTTATTCCCTTCATCATTGCTTAGATACAAATTTCGGAAAAATAAAGGAAAATACTGAAATAATCAAATAATTTAATTTATTTTATTTCCCTTAAATACTATTGATAAATCAAATTAAAGACAAATGTTCACTCTTTAAAATGCTTAGTTGTAACGATTGTCATATTGACATAATTCGCTGTCAAACTTGAAGAATTTTTTTAGCTTCGAAAAAGCACTGTCCTTACATTTTTGCTTATAACTCGAAAAATATGTGCGACAGATTCATTGTTGATAAACCAAATTAAAGATAAATGTTTACTCTTTAAAATGCATATACTGGTATAGTTGTAGCGATTGCTATATTGAAGTAATTCGATGTCAAACTTGAAGATATGTTTATTCAGTTTCGGAAAAGCAGTGTCTTTACATTTTGCTTATAACTCGAAAAATATGTGCGACAGATTCATTGCTGATAAACCAAATTAAAGATAAATGTTTACTCTTTAAAATGCATATATTGGTATAGTTGTAGCGATTGCTATATTGAAGTAATTCGATGTCAAACATGAAGATATGTTTTTTCAGTTTCGGAAAAGCAGTGTCTTTACATTTTTGCTTCAGATTCATTGTTGATGAACCAAATTAAAGCTAATTGTTCACTCTTTAAAATGCATGGACTAGTATAGTTGTAGCGATTGCTATATTTACGTAATTCGCTGTCAAACCTGAACTATGAGCGATAGATTCACTCAAATAGATTCAATCAAATTAATTATTAATTAATTATTTGGCTAATACTGTTAAATTAAAGGTTTCAAACCCTATCCCGAAGATGGTACAAATTAAAACTTAAAAATACACATTGTGCCATCTATCCTCAATGATACAAAGTTCATAGTTCAAGGATGTTAGCGCTGTTCTATTTAGAAAATTTCAATTAAAAAATTAATAATATTTATTTGACTATTAAGATATTTTTATTAATCTATATAATTATTAAAATTTGTTATTCAATATATAAATCATTATTATTATTATTATTTTCGATTGAAAATCTACAGAAAGCGCTACCTAGTGGTAAATATTCGAATATAAAAATTTCTTGAATAGATCATGTGAATTTGGTTGCATATATTTCAAGAATATTAAAATTATTACATTTTCCTCAATTAAAATAGAATGTTACTATTAATAATAATTAATAATGAATAATTACTATTTTAATAACTTTCCACAATGCAACTATATTTCAGTATTAAAATAATGACCGTTGCATTAATTTAAACTAATTTTAAGGAATTATTGGAAAGTCGAGTTAATTATTAATTTTATTTAATTGAGTATTTTAATTTCATAATAAATTATCAGAAAACATAAATCGTTTGCATAATAAAATGTATTATATATTTAATAAGAATTGATCAAAATTAGCAACAAAAAAATAAAATTATCAGAAAACTTATTTTTTGTAAAAAATCTCACTTAAATTTCTTATGTAATTTAATTAATATATTGTAATAATGTTTTAATGAGAAATGGCGTTTATGAGTGAATGAATTATTTGCGTGCGAATGAACTCGGTTACAAATTTTGTTACTTTCGACCAATAAATGGTGGTGCAATTAATTCGTTTCGCAATTGCGCTTATTGATATGAAATATATTAATAACGTCATATAATAATTTGATAATTTATTAGCAGCGAAGCGCAAAGTGAAACATGTATGATCAAACCCTGCACAAAATACACACACTCAAACGCGAAACGACCCCCGCACTTTGCACATGCCTCACGTTGATTTGATTTACTACTACGAATTTGTTTATTGATTGCTGCGTTTCGTTCTTTTTGATTTATTGCGAGCGAAAATGAAACGATACATCATGTAGTTAAAATTAATTATCCAAACTAAATTACAACAAATAAATATACAATTTGATGATCAAACGGTTTCCATATTTTCGATTAATTTGAAAATTAATTGTTATATTATTAATAGGAAATGAATGGCAATTAAACAAATTATGATGTTTAATCGAATTGCTTAATCGAATTTGATCGAAAGAAACAGACTTTTCCTGTACCGGAAAATTCCGTTTAATTACTGGTACAAATGATTTAATTAACGTTGAAGCTCTCTATTTTTTTTTATTCCTCGAACCTCCACAATTCTTCTCAAAGTAATTATTTTCCTACGCTCGGAAACGCGAACAATGATTTTTCTCTGAAAAAAGAAAATAATCCGCGGTGCAATTGTCTTCTGGCGTCTGGGAAAATGCGATTCGCCTCCGCGTTTTTAAATAATGAAATTATAAAGAGTTTGACGGCCGCGGGGGACGTGGGGGTTGGTAGATGGAGGCGGCGGCGGCTGCTGCTGCTGCGACGTCCGCGGGGGTGAAAAATGATTTAAAAATTTAATTATCCCGACATCAACTGCGGAAAAATCGTAAAAGTGGAAATGCGCCTTTCAAATCCAATTAACTTAAAAATATCCGGGCTGAGGCGGCGGCGGCGGACACCCTCCAACCCCCGTCTAGCGCGCCACCTACCGCCCACTTCTCAACCTCCTCTTCCTTCTCCGCAGCCGCCCCCGCACCTAAAAACCGATCTTGACAGATTTACTGGGGCTATATTATATTCCATAACATGGCGTCGATTTAATAACCGATTAACGTTACGTTTAACGTTACGGTTTCCATTTAAATGCCTTTTTGATGTTACGGCTACGGCGGTCTGCGCGCATAAACCGTGCGAAACCACGTGGTCTCTTTCAGCCCTTTTCGCAACGAAAAGAATAAATAAATGCAGTGAAAATAATGATAATAGAAATTGAAAGAACTTTGCGTTACACCCCCCGATTCTATCGCCGCATTATGCAGTCAAATAATAGAATTTTCACCCCTCTTTACGCAAAAACCTAAAAAAAAGCACAGTTTTTACCCCAAAAAAAAACCGTGATAGGTGTGGTTCCTTTCAGAATCCACCTAATTATCATCAATAAACCATTCGCACCCCACGCCATAAAAAAAATGTAACGAAATTAATAATAATCGAAGCGTGCCTTGCGATTACTCCCCAAACGCAATTGTATTTATTTTATTCCAACCGTGCGTCGTGTGTCAAAATTCGTCGTTTCAGCCAAAAAAAATATATATAAAACAATAATTAATCAATTTTTCCCGATTCCTTTTCCTTTATATAAATTTCGAGGTGATAGTCGACGCAGAAGAGATTTCCCGTTGTTGTGGTTTAAGTGATTTCTTTGGATTTCGATAAATTTGCTATTTCTTCATGAGAAAAAATATGGTTTTGATGACGGTGATGGAGACGGGATTGGTGGCGAGACTAGGATGAATTTCTGCGCCCGTTGCGATCGCGAGGTCTACTTTGCCGAAAGGAAGTTGGCACTTGGGAAGGTCTGGCACACCTTCTGCTTCAGTTGCAGTGAGCATTAACTTTCCTTTTTTATATATATATGAACGCCCTTTGATCTTTACAAAAAAAAATATATGACTTTTAACCTTAAAGCCCTTCATGTAAATTGGGTGGCATATTTACTCAATGATTGATTGTTATTTTATGTTTGAATGGTTAAAAACTATTGTTATTTTAGGTTCGTTACTTCCTTATTTATATTCGCTACATATTTATTATTTTATCCTGAATCTTAAAAAATTAAAATATTTCTAACAAGTTGATGAGCGATCAAAGAGTTGAACTATACTATTTTCATAATATTGATTCAATAATTTGTTAGTTAAGTGTAGAAAGCTTTTGGACGCTTGTTCCGTGAACACGCACTGCGGAGAGCTTTACTGCACTGCTTGTTACGCGGCCGTTTGCAATCCCTGCTGCCAACCGGATCTGTGCCCCGTGCCCTGCGGACCGGAGCCCTGCTGCAAGAGGCCGAAGAAGAGACGCTGCTGTAAAAGGTCTCGGTGCAGTCCCTGCAGATCCTGCAGTCCAACGAGCTGCTGTCGTCCCATTCTCTGCGACCCTTGCTGCGATCCTTGCTGCAGACCCTTACCCTGCAAGCCCTGCTGCGATCCCTGCTGCGCTTGCTGCTGTAAATGCCCGCCGATCTGCTGCAAGCCGCCAACCGAGAACTACTCGCTGAGACCGACGCCGAAGTTACTAGGATCTTGCAAGAAGGACAATCCTTGTTTGGTAAAAATTTTGAATTGATTAAATTGAAAATATGTATAATAATTTGTAATTTGATAGAACGACGCTGAACCTCCGACCGCAATTTGGAGGTGCAACCATTGCGGCGGCTGCAAGGATTGCTGCTAGATGTGCGACACCAACAGCAGGCTTCCAGCGTGCTGTACGCAATTGACGGGATCCGCGTGTGCGGCGCCAACTCCAAGGGAGACGAACAACTATTACAGCAGAAACCACATCAAGGACAGTAACGACGACTGCAAGGGATCCTGCTACTGCCCAGTAGGTTGTAGCTGCCCGCACAAGGGCATAAACGGTCGGTACGCTTCTCCAACTTCTTGTGACCCCTGCGCCATCATGGACTGCTGCTGCACCTCCAGCTGCGGTGGAGGCTGCTGCCGCTCCTGCAAGCCCTCGTGCTGTCCGCCTTCCCCCAAATGCTGTACTCCTCCGAAGTGCTGCACACCTCAAAGGTGCTGTTCTCCACCTTCCTGCTGCCCTCCGCCTTCCTGCTGCTCTCCTCCTTCTTGCTGTTCTCCACCTTCGTCGAACTGCTGCGCTGAACCTTGCGATCCCTGCTGCGGACCGTACACGCCGCCCTGCAGAAAGTGATTACTACTGCTTAATGTCAAAGAATCTTCATTACGATAATTATTTTTGCAATAATCAGACCCATCTGCTATCCTCCGGTGGACCCTTGCGACGATAGCTGTCCCAGCGAGAGGATCTGCTACTACCCCTGCCCTCAACCCTGCCAACCCAAGTACTGCACCTGCGGTTCCCCCAATCCCTGCGACTGCGATCTGAACGCCAAAAAAAGACAGGCCATCAGCGAGATGGCACCTTGCTGCAGGCGCTGCGGTCGAAAGGTTGAATAATACTTTCATTATGATTATAGAATATCTTTAGAAATTACTGAGATTTTTTTCTGAAGGTTTACGCAGCTGAGAAGATCATGGCTTCAGGAGGTGCTTTTCACAGTTCGTGTTTCTCCTGCTACTGCTGCCACAAGCCTCTGGAGGTGACCAACATGTACGAAAATCAAGGGGAAATTTATTGCAAACGTAAATATTTTCATCTTAATTTTAACATTTATATCTAATCTTGCATGAAGAATAGCTTAAACTAAAAAAATATTATTTTTGTTTCAGAATGTTACGCAAAGTACTTCGGTGTACAAGGCTATGGCTACGGAAGCACGCTGCTCTCATCCATTTAATCGAATCATATACCTCCTTCGCACGCAAACGTTTCATCGGTTTTCTCTTTATCGGATGATGATGATAATCGTTATTATAATGGAAAATTGCAGATTTTCATTTGTTTTCTTTTTTGGCTTTTTATCTCCTTTCCTCGTCTTTTTTTTTTATTTGCAGGAGTAAAATGGTGTGTGTGTGTGTTGGCTCCCCTTTCCTGAGGCCCGACGGGTCAGTTTTAGCACCCTTGTCAAAATATCAAAAGTGAAAAATCGCGGCCGTCAGTAGCAGCAGGCTCAGCGCCCTCATCCCACACCCCCCCTGCACACACCGGATACAATCGGCCGGAATTAAAATCAATCCGTGCACACACATAAACGCTCCTGCAGGCAATCCTAAGGGGTAGGCGGTAACGGTTGAGCGTCACAGAGAGATGAAGACGACGAGGATGGAGATAAGAAAAAGAAGACGAAACGAGAATTGGGAATGGTACGTGGATGAAGACCGACTATCAAAGGAGAAGGAAAGAGAAGTGAACGGCTTTTCTCCGATAATCTTAATTTTCCCCACACTGAATTGAATGATATGATATCGGCGAATGGGGCGCGGCGTCGACGCGTGCGCCCCCCCTTCGCTCGCTTCTGCATTATTCTTTTTTCTCGATGCTTCTGTTTTCGCGGGGGGCGCGCGCTCTCGATTTCCTGTTTGTGTTTCCTTTTTTTTTCTCTCTCCATCCACCCACCGTTCGTTCTCCGCCTTCCGACCCCGTCGGCATTTTTGCTCCTTTGGGGCTAGGGGGGAGGATTATAATATTCAATATAATATACATCAGTTGCAGGGGCCTAGGTCTAAGATTAATATCGCGAGATGGCGGCCCCCGGGTTTTTGGGGGGAGGATGGCGGTTTTTGCGCGCTCGCAGTGCCGCCAAATCTAACCGCCAACCACCCCCACAAAAAACTAACTCCGAATTTACTTGCCAAGTAACTCATGCAAGTAACACCGTTTAGATTGATACAAAAAAAACTATAGTAGTTATTGTAACGGATAACACGTGCATCAACTTAAATGGCTACTTGTCATTTAATAAGAGTAGAATCACCTTTATTTATTAATATTCTCTATTACTACCAATAACTATTTTAAAGTCTTCTGAATAAATGCTTGAGCAATTCGTAAAGTTGTTAGGCAATAATAGATGGTATCGATGATGATGATGGCGTGGAAAGTTGTCCAATAATTTCCGAGAGATGAGAATGGAAGGAAGAGAGATTTACGTTGGTTTTCGTGAATGAAAGAGAGAAAGATATTGAGGGTGGTTTTCGCGAAGAGAGTGTGTTTGTCAAATGGGGGAAGGGGATTTTTACGAGAGAAAGAGACGGTTGTTTGGGAGGGGGCGGTAAAGGGAGCGGCGGTGCGCGATATTAAATCGCCAACAGATGGTTCCGTTATCCGGTTTCTTTATGACATATTACTTTATTAGTGCAATAGAAGGGAACATTGAATTATTAATATAAGATTATGTGTCCAGGCGGCGCGCGTCAACCATTCCCTCCATCTCTCCACCCCCAAAATACACCACTTACGTAATATTTTCAATTTACAAACAGTTGACGTTCGATGTAAGTGTCATATATATTCAAATTCGAAATATTTGATCATTACAATTTCATCAATTTTCAAGGAAAGAAAAAGATTTAATGATTAAATTTGATTTTAGTATGTTAATATTTTTGTTGATTCTACTAGACTTTAGACTTTTTTTTTAATTAGCTTATGGTTTGTAGGAAGATTATTTTTAATATTGCATGCAAAGATCGTTCGAACACTGAAAAAAAAGGGGTGACGGCAACAGCGAGCAGCATCAGAATAAGGGGTGGTGCGTGTACCCTAATGCGCTATTAGTTTATTTAAAGGGAGCCCCTTGGACCGATAAATCCCAGCGCGCGCGAAGATGACACCCGTAGCGAATCAGTGTTTTGGTAACTGCTGCCGCAGCCGCGAAGGGAAGAGAAAAGAGAGGAGAGCAGAGCACAACTCATTAAAATATTTTTAATATAAATATTTAAATCAGAGAGCACCGCCACCCCCATCGACCACACTCAAAATTTGCATCCCTTCAGCAGACGTCGGCATCATCTGTAGTTTGTTTCAATTGTTATTTTTTATTTCTTGTTGGCAACATATTACCAACATATAATTAACTTTTTAAGCATTATTTCATTTTACCAACTATTAAACAAACAAAAAAAAACTCTAAAAAAATGAAAATTATGATTTAACAAATGACTGCTGCTGCTTTTATGAATGTATATTTATGCGTGTGTTGTGTGGCAGAAGGGCCGAGACGTCGTCGGCATGGGTCGGATGTGTCTGACGCAGGGCTACCATTAATAGTAATTAGAGCCCGAAGGCGCCGGTCGCGCGCCTCTGTCTCCCTCGACGCCGCCGCCGTCGCCACCGCCGCCCCCGGGGTCGCAAACACCAAGGGATGTCCTCCATTCATTCGTTCGTCCGGCCGAATTATTTATGACACTTTTCGGACATCGCCGATCGTTTTATCCCCTCGCGTTAAACGGTTTTCCCGACGCTTAAATCATCCCAACGGATGCTTACTTAACAATAAATCGACCTTAATAAATATTGAAGAATTCAACGATTCCATTTAGGATGAATTATCGGTTCGATCCTAACCTATATTCGATGTTAATTTAATTGACAGTTTAAATGTCAAAAAAATAACTTGTCATTGACATTTTGAAATTTAATTAATTATACTATTTATTTTTATAATTGAAAATACTTGAATTAAAACTACAATAATGAAAGTATACAATTGTGCAACAAAAGTTTTAATTATATTACAATTTTTAATACAAAAAAAATATTTTGAAAATAAACGAAAAATTATAGAGAATATCCTTGAAATTTGTCAAAAACTAAAAAAAAACAATTAAACATAAAAATCTTTTATCATTCTAAAAATATATTAATTGTATTATTAAGATATGTAATAAAAGTTTTTAATATTGCATTTTTTAATACAGAAATTTAATTTTGAAATGAGCCAAAAAGTAGATTTAAATTTTAACAAATATCATTAAATAAGTTAATTTTTTTATTCTAAAATCAGATTAATTATAGTATTACTTACTATAATAAAAAAAAATATGAATAATACAATTATTACTAGAGAAAATTAATTATGAAAATAATAAAAATGAGACCAATTAAATATATCTGCTTCATTCATGATTCTAGAACTAGATTATTGGAATTATTAATTTCTGTACTAAAAAATATTGATATTTTTAATACAAAAATTTTATTTTTCAACATACTGGCAAAACACTAATTAACATATAAGATTCTTTAGTAATTCTAAAACTAGATTAATTGTAATAATAAATTCTGTAATAAAATATTTTAATATTGCAATTATTAATAAATTTTGAAAATTAGATTCAAATTTTTTTTTAAAAAATACCCAACAATTTTATTTTCATTTTCTGTAACTTTTTCCATACATTTTTCCTCTTATTTAATATTTTTTGTATGCATTTGACAAGGTTAAAAATTGCGCGTGAGAAGGCATCTCCAATTAATCAAAAAAAAAAAAAATCTACCCTCACCCTTATAAAAAAAAAAGAAGAAAACTCGTGACTTGTACGCGAGATTAATTTCTTCATCCACCCCAAAATCCTGTAGATTATTTTTATTATTTTTTTAATTCGTTCGTGTTGTTGACTTGTTTGTTAGATCACATCATGATTTACATCGTCCAGACTTTGGGTTTTATATTTCGTCGAGAAGAGGGTTTTCGTAGATTGTTTTGCGCTTTCAAACGCACATACATATATATATACACGTACAC
Organism: Nicrophorus investigator; assembly: GCA_963457615.1. Taxonomy (NCBI): domain Eukaryota; kingdom Metazoa; phylum Arthropoda; class Insecta; order Coleoptera; family Silphidae; genus Nicrophorus; species Nicrophorus investigator. The sequence goes on from OY735141.1 coordinate 7,107,026, forward strand.
ACGATGAGGATCGATTAATTACCGATTTTCCGGCCGGTTGAGTCGTTCCGGTTTCTCCGGTTATAGTTCTCTCTCTCTCTCTTCAGCTAGTTATGCCGACATTCACTCAACCCTTTGGTCTTTTGTTCAAATTACCTAATTTTCCATTCCATTTCACATACATACATACACACATATATATATATATAGAGACATGGGGAGCTTGAAGAGAGAGAGAGTGAGAGAGACGGAGAGCAACTGCTAATAGAGGGCGCGCACTAAAGCACAATCCCATCCCTATCATCCAGTCTACATTACCCATCCATTATGGAATTATTAAAATTACATTCGCTGTTCATAATTCAATTGAATGCGTATTCCCCATCGGACAAAGCGGCAGCGCCGATCACAAAGGCGAAACAAATGAGCAAAGGGCCTCCTCTATCCTCAACCACCTTTGACTTTTTTATCACAAATTACGTAACGTTTGTTGCACAAGTAACTTGTCATACTTCACTTAAACACTAAATGAATTAGTGGTAGTTTTTTAAAATATGTTTTTTTTTGTATTGCTCTTAATATAAAATTCATAAATTTTAGTATCATTTTCTGATTATTTACTTAAATAATGAAATGCATTATTTTTGGTGTCCAAAAATTATTTATTTAAACATTTGCAGCTGCAGATGATTCATCGCGACGTCGACGAAGCGCGTTTTCGTGACCATATAAGGATTGTTATAACGTTTAAGATTCGCAGGTGCAGCTGCAGGTGCAGATTAGTCATCGAAACGCAAAAATGTACGACGTTTTTGTAAATATTGTTTAAACGTTTTAGAACCGATTTGATTCATCGTTTCGTAAATCGGGCGTTTTCGTACGTATATAAGATAATTTTTATAATAATCATTTTTATTACTTTCTGTTGTAAATGTATAAAAATTATAAAGAATTAATTTCAAATTATTAATTTAATTTATTAATAAAAAATAATCGGATTTTGTATGTAATATTAATTTTTAATTATCATTTTCAAAATTAAATTTCTCTATTGAAAATTGTAATAAACACAACTTTTATTACATAAATTAATACTACAACCAATGTAGTTTGATAATTAAGAAAAAAACTTATATATTTATATGGAATTTTCTGCAATATTTTGAAAATAAAAATCTATTTTTTTATAATTTTTGGCTCTTTTTCAAAATTAAATTTCTGTATTAAAAATAACAATATTAAATACTTTTATTAAATAAATTCTACAATGAATCTAATTTGATAATTAAGAAAGAAACTTGTTTTTATTTATTTTTTTGTAATGATTTTGAAAATTTTTAAGTTTTTGTTATCATTTTTGGCTCATTTTCAAAATTAAATTTCTTTATTAAAAATATAAATATTAAATACTATTAATACATAATTTAATACTACAATTAATCTAGTTAGATAATTCATTAAGAAACTTATATGTTTATTTGTTTTTTTTGTTAATTATTTAAAAAAATATTATGTCAATTTTTTATGATTTTGGCTCATTTTCACAATTAAATATCTGTATTAAAAATATCAATATTCAATACTTTTATTACATAATTCAATACTGCAATTAATCTAGTTTTATAATTAATTAAAAAACTTATATGTTTATTTGGTCTTTTCTGCAATTATTTTGAAAATGTTTAAGTTTATTTTTAGCTATTTTTTAAAATTAAATTTCTGTATTAAAAATATCTATATTAAATGCTTTTATTACATAATTTAATACTGCAATTAATCTAGTTTTATAATTAATTAAGAAACTTATATGTTTATTTGGTCATTTCTGCAATTATTTTGAAAATGTTTAAGTGTGTTTTTGGCTAATTTTTAAAATGAAATTTCTGTATTAAAAATATCAAAATTAAATACTTTTATTACATAATTCAATACTGCAATTAATCTAGTTTTATAATTAATTAAAAAACTTCTATGTTTATTTGGTATTTTCTGAAATTATTTTGAAAAAAAAAGTATATTTTTGATCAATTTCGCTTATTTTCAAAATTAAATTTCAGTATTAAAAATATCAATATTAATAATTTTTATTACAGAAGTTTATACTACTATTAATCTAGTTTTAGAATTATAAAAGAAAAGTATATGTTTATTTGATATTTTTTTCAAATATTTTGAAAAATTTCGATTTCCAAAAAATGTTTCTCAGATAATTTTATTGCTTTTTTTAATTATTAAATTTTTGCATTAAATTATAAACAATTTAACTCGTTATTATTTTTCATCTCCGAATAAATTTTGTTTCAGCGTTCACCGTCGTTTTTGTAAATAATTAAGAATTTTTTAAACATTCGCAGCTGCAGATGATTCATCGCAACATCAACAAATGGTGTTTTTGTGACCATATAGGGATTGTTTAAACGTTTTAGATTCACAGGTGCAGATTAGTCATTGAGACGCAGAAATGCGCGAGGATTGTTTATTCGTCGTTTCATAGATCGGGTGTTTTCGTACCTATATAATGCATTTTTTACACTAATCATTCAGCTTTTTTATTACTTTCTTATTTTGTAAATGAATAAAAATTATAAAAAAAAATGTAGTGTAATTGTGTAATTCTAACGGATTTTGAATATTTAATTTCACAAAAAAAATATATTAAAATTGAAATAATTACAAAATTAAATTGTAGCGCTGTAATTGATGCCAAATAAAAATTGTTAAAAAAAAATATATATAACATATATCTGACAGAATTGCGTAATTCGAAATTTGCAATTTATTTGCTGGAAAAACGCGCACTTTATATATCCGCACGTCGAAAATGGATATCACATGCATTTGATTGGGTTTTAATTGCGATCGGATTTATGGAACGAACATCCGGGAGGGATTTGATTTGATTTAATAATGTTTTGGGTCCGCGATTCGCAACGGGCGCGTGTCCATCCACAGTCTCTCTCTCTCTCCAACACATCCTACGCATCGTTTCATCCCTCACGTGCTTTCACCCCCTTCATCCGTCACGCTATAAACAACAATCCAGTTACTCCTGGCAACAGTATTATTATTGTTATTTATTATTAAACGGTGGATTGCACCCCTTTCTATTCCATTTTTTCATCCTATCTATTTTCTCCCTTTTGTTCCCATTTCTCTCTCGCATCCCTTATTGTCTTCGTAATTCCTCGTTGGACACGGTGCGTGGAACGTCCCATTGTCGCGGTGCACGCCCCTCGGTCACGCCGCCTTTACAGCCACTAATCCGCATTTTATTAACCGCAGGAGGACGCGAATTTCAAATTTAGGTGGAACCAAAATCGGAAAAATATTTAATTTTTTTATATGCGAAGGGTGTGATATGGACACGGCTTGCATTATGAATTAACAGTAATAAATCATAGTCTTAACTGACATTTACAAATTTGTTGTATACTAATTAATAAATTTCTACTCTTTCCATAAATTTTATTAATTTTTTTTTACAAATCAGCTGTTTAAACCATCCTTATAAAGTCACGAAAAATTTTTTTTCTCTACCAAAAATTTGAAAAATACTATAATTTGCAAAATCTACAATTTTCAAATTCTCAATTACTAAACTGATATAACTCTTACTACTTACTTCTCAAGTAAAGTGTCAAGTATTAAAATACTTAACAAGTACCCATATAAAAAAGTGTAATTAATTAATTGAGTTGAGCAATTTGTGCAAAAAAATATTTAAAAATAAATTTAAAAAGTTTGAGTACTGTAACGTAAAATATTAAAAAAATCAGTTGCTTAGTAACACATAACAATTGCGTTATGCAACTGCTCGATTTTAAATATTCTTTTCTTCGCTTTTGTTAATACTGCCATCATTTCCCGATGTGATTCCGCTCGAGTTGAAATTTTGCATAAAACTCGCATTAAAAAATAGTGACGAAACAATGCATTTTTGGGGACACCTTTGCGATGCACGAACTTAATGTTGCGTGAGTAAACGATGCAAACATCGCGCCCTTCGAACCCTTCAACAACATCTATGCTAATATCAAACACTTTGCATGCGTTTATCGAAAGGGTAAGTATTTCTCCAGCATTTCCTGAAAACTTCTCCCAAAAAAACGCTCTAATGAGAATATTTATTATTTAACTGGGTGAAAGAATGACCCCCTTTTTTATAAACGAAACCTGTTTTATTTTAGTTTGTAGTGATGATTAATACAAAAAGGGTATTATTTCGGGTTTCATACCTACGAAATTTTACACCACATAAATATTTCATAATGAATTTTTACACACAATTTAACAGGTAATTTCATATTTTTTTATAAATGACAATTATTTATTCAAAATAAGCATAAAATTATAATTATAAATTTTGTAAAATAATGACAAACTTTAATAATTAATGATAAAAAATAACATTTTAGTATTTACTAAATATTTTCATAATCTGCAATTATGAAAAAAAAATCTATACACAATAATTAATCTTGATTATCCAATAAAGGAATTAAATATATGTTAAACTATTTTAATTATTTTGTAAATTGTTTAAAGTTTAGTGATTGAAGTCGAAAAAGTTTTTTTCAAAATTAATAATTAAGTTTAAAGATTTTTGGCAATAATCAATGGAATTATTCAACTAAATCAATATGTAATACACGTTAATGCTCGCATAATAATAATGAAAACAGCTGATTTTGATGCATAATTATAATATCGCACGGCTAAAAAATTCGAATATAATTAAACTCCGCTTTTACTTTTTTGTTCTGCGCTTCGTTTCAGTTCACCACTTTAACATTGCATATTTTCGTTTTTTTTAAATTTTATTTCAATGTTTTTGGTGTACTATTGCCGAAATGTAAATTGGATTATTCCGAACAAAGGGATATTTTTAATTGTATTTTATGTTCGGCCGGTGTAGTGCAGCAAAACGCAAAAACCGAGCTGAACACACGCACACACACACACAAAAAAAAAAACAAAGTAGAGGGTTGGAAACAACGGACGAACGGGGTACAAAAAAAACAATTGAACATTTTGTTGAATTAGCCGATACACGCGTGTTTGAGCAAACATTTTTGCACATAAGCGATTTTAATTTTTATATTTGTTCGAGCGTAACGTTTTTTCGAAGAGTTATATAAAAAAAATATGTTAACATTACGGTACAGCAGTTTCAATTATATGTTTTTATTTAAACGTTATTGTTTTACTTTAATAAAAAAATCTTAAAAAGTTTAAATAATAAATTTTAAAAGTTTTGTGATTTTTCAAAATAATATATAAGTTTTAGTAATAATATGTTTTGATCTTCAAGAAAAAAAATAAGAATAAATTTGGTTCTTGAGAGAATTAAATTCTTATATGTGAATTTAATTTATTTTTTTGGAGCGTAACGTTTTTTAAGAGAGAAAGCTGCAAAAAGGATATATAGAAATAAGCGCAACGTATATTAAACTATAAATCAAGTTATGGATGTGTGTAAGTTGTGTTTTGTTTTGTTTGTGTGTATATATGGATACGTCGATTCTTGTAGGGTGGAAGGGTTCGAGGAGAAGCGGGGCACTTGCGAAGAAGTGCGATAACTCAAAGGCGCAATGCAACAAACGTTTCTTCGAGGAAAGGCGATAAATCTTGGGGAGTTTCTTTTTGTTGTTATTGTTGCCAGGTTATTGCTTGGAAATAGGGGTTGGTATTGCATCTTCTCTGATTTACGTAGTGGCAGCAAGAGGTGTTTTATTCGGCAGTAAGTGTCGGGCATAAATCGTCTTCGACCCCCCCGATAATTGCTATTTATTTGCGGGAAATCAATTAGAAGAAAAATACACTTTCCGCACCCCGAAATCCAGGTAATCGCATACAAACGGGTTCGAGTGGAGTTGCGGAGGGGCGGTTTACTGGAATAAGTGCAGCGGGCGGCGAAATCGGCGATCCTTTTCTGCCGTATCCCAAACATGCAACATATATATATAGAATTCGTTTCAATTTCTGTTCTTGGCATATTTGAACTCGATTTGAACGTTAAACTCTCTCTCTATATATATATATATATCTATATCTATATATATATATACACACACACATATATATAATATGAATGCTTTAACTTTGCCCGGCATTTAGGGCGGACCAACTCGATATTCGCAGGGCCGGAGCGGCTCAAACGCCCTTCCTTCCAATGGGCCGCATTATAATGCATATATAATGTTATATTGCGAACGGCGGGTGGGAGGTTAAGGGGGGAATTGATTCAGATGGAATCGCGACGGAGAGAAAGGGAACGATTTTCGCGGAACGGCGGAGAAGAAAGAAAACAAAGTGTAAACCCTTATACAATATATATGGGCGAAGAGGAGGTTCTTTTTTAAATTAATAAAAGTATGCTTTTAATACATTTCCGCATTTTTCTTCGAATTTCACATTCATATACAGTTTGAAAAGTTAAAAAAAAATGCCTTTATCAAGATAACCTATTAACAAAATTCGCTTTTCTTTCCCTTCTTAGGTGCTAATGATAAATTCAAGATTGTACAAAACTTTTTCGTCTTCAATTTTACAGGCAAAATATGGAAAAATCATTATGTTGAAGTTTCACTCATCAATCATATAATACCATATCATAGTGTTTTTTAATGTTTTCTGATGATGTTGCTGTTTTTGGACGTTCATCTTTAACGTTTGTACTTTTACATTTACGTTCTAAAATCCATCTATAGACAAATGGAAATGAATGAGAATTTGCTTTAATACATTATACATCTTGGTATGAATTTCTGTTGGTAATGATAAATTTTCCAAATCAAAGAATTTTTTCACAGAAATTAAAATACAATGCTAATACTTTTTAATTCAGTTTCGTATTCAAAAATAAAATTTTCTTTTATAAGAATTTATTTTTCTATTTTTTTAGAAAATTTGTATACAAAAATATGCACTTGTCAATTTGAATATATTGAATGAATTCATTGATTTTGAATAAATAAGCAGACACCAATTCTCAGAAATACGCATAAATGATGAATGAAAATAAATGGAACGTAGTAGTAAAAGTGTAATAAAATTCCGGTTTGTAGTCTAGACCAGGGTGAGCAACACGCGACCCGCGGGCCGTTTGCGGCCCGTTAAACATGTCTATGCGGCCCGCCAAGCATTTCTAAAATTGAATTTATTTTATCGACTTTCTCCCATCAATATATTGTTATAAAATTAATTATAATAAAATGGTAGTACATACTAAACCGAAACAATTTTTTGTATGTGGAAGGCTATTTCAAGACATTAAGAAGGTCGTTAACCACTGCATAATTCACCAGGAAAATTTGCGTGCGAAAAGATTGATCAATTTTATAAAGTCGCGCGCGTTAAATCACCGTAAATTTAAAGAATTCCTGAAAGATTTAGAAACTGAATATGGTGACGTCGTTTTTAATACCGAAGTACGTTGGCTTAGTAGAGGTGCAATGGTAAAAAAGGTATACAACTTAAAAAGCGAAATACAATTATTCTTGGATATGAAGGGATATGCCTTTCCTCATTTTAGTAATAAACAATGGATGTGGAATTTTGGGTTACTTATCGACATGACTCAGCATCTCAATGATCTTAATGTGGAACTTCAAGGCAAAGGACAGTTTATTCACAATTTGTATGATAAAATTCAGGGCTTTGAGCGCAAATTAAAATTGTGGAAACAGCATCTTTTGCAGAATAATGTGTCTCACTTTCCACATTTAGAAAAAGAAAACGTTACTACTTCTCAAAAATACGCACAATAAATAAACGATTCCAAATGTTCAAAGCTGAGAAGACAGCGGTTTCCATGAAAATGTTTTCCTCTCCATTTAATATCGATGTGGATACAGTTCCCGAAGACTTTCAAATGAAAGTGATTGACATGCAGAATAATACCGATTTAAAAAAATGTACTTTTCTCAGTAAACATCGAAAATTTTTATAAATCTTATGTGAGCCCTGAGAAATTTCCGCTTTTGACGAAAAATGCAAAGCAAATGATGTCTCTGTTCGGAATTACGTTTTTTTGCGAACAATTATTTACAACTATGAAATTAATCAAAAATGACCACCGATCAAGACTGAGTGATACACGATTATAAAGCTGCGTACGAGAAGCTACCTCATCAATTCCGGCTAATATTGATCAGCTTGTATCGAAAAATCAATCTCATTAAAAATCGGTTTTCTGTTCTTTTCTTGTTTGTTTTTGCATTAAAATTTGTATATGAAATCTTTACTTTTTTTAAAATTTTATATTTTTTTATTCTAATGTGTATTATAAATAAAGTTTTGTTAATTAATAATAAGTGTTACTTTATGTGCGTAATTTAAATTGGCCCGTTCATTAAAAAGATTGCTCACCCCTGGTCTAGACGTAAGATAAAATTAATTTATTCTAAATAACTGCTGTCTATTTCTTTATAATTAATTATAATTAATTGCATTTTCCTTTTAATTTCATTTTTTTAACACAAATTACGTAACGTTTGTTGCTTAAGTAACTTATCAACTATCACGTAGTGTGACGAATTAGCGGTACATTTGTAAAATAAAACGATTTTAGTGGACAAGTATTTTATGTCGAGTAAAATTTATGTTACATGTTACTTCGCAAGTAAATGCTTTGGAAATTGTATACTGCTTTTTATATAAGATTCTTAATTTTACTGTTTTTTTTTCTAATAAATTATAAATAAAACGCATTATTTATTTAAACATTTGGGATTCGCAGGTGCAGATTAGTCATCGAGACGTAGTGATAATTATTGTTTTCGTGTCCAAATAAGGATTGTTTAAACGTTTGAAAATCGCAGGTGCAGATTAGTCATCAATATGAACGTTTTCATTACGTTTTAGAATTGCTGAGATTCATCGCGATAGATCGGACGTTTTCGTAACCAAGGTGATTTTTATAATAATAACCTAATTTTCATATCTTTTTTATCGAATAAATAAATAATGAAAATTTAAAAAATTATGTAATAATTAATTACACAATTATTAATTATTCTTATTTGTGTAATTCTAAATATTTACGATTAATGAAATTTTGTTTTTGCTCTAAAAATTAATAAGTTTATTTTTTTACCAAAAAAATGGATTTAAATCTTTGTAAATGAATAATTTTAAAGTAATAATATCAGTATGAAATTTGTTCAAATTCTAAAATAAATAGAGATATATTTGTAACAGTTTTGGTTTTAATAATAATTAATAATAAAATGTAGTGATTTATTGTTGATTTGAAAGAAAACCATTTAGCTTTGTTACAATACTTTATTAAATTCATCGATACGTACGCTTCACGCTTCGAACGTTGCGATTTCAATTCTGCGTGATGATAATTGAAAGGTTTCTGTCGGTAATGGTTTCTGTTTTTGTTGCATTGTCGTCGATCGGTTCGAGTGCAGAGATCGTCGGTGTTTTCTCTTCTATTATTAATATTTTTTTCTGTCGACGATTTAAGGGTTGCGATTTTATTCAATAATATAAATGATCCGAAATGTCGACTGTTCGTGCGTGCGGTGGCTCTGTACCAAAACTCCCTTTTCGTCCCTTCAACCTCCCTCGTCTTTCGCATTCTGTCGATGACAAATGATCGCATGCACGAAACCGTAAATGGGCCAACATCGTGAATGGGGTGGCCAGAAAGTAGTAGAGCCCTTCTGACATATACACACATATACAAAAAGGCATCCGAGGGTCCCTTTCCTCCACCGATTATCACAAAAAAAAAATGAAATCAAACAAAAAATAATAATCTTACTTCAAAATAAATATTATTAAAAAGAAAACAAATACTATTTACTTATTCATCTACTTATTCTAACTTCAAATTTGACGCTGATGTCAACTATATTTTTTTCTTTTTATTTGCAGCAATTAAAAAGAGCTTCAATTAACCAATATTTCATCCCCAAAAAACAAACAAAAATAATAATAATTGATTTTGTTTTTCTCTTCTTTTGTGTCTTTTGTTTCGTCGTCATGACTTGATTTTCTTTTTTCTTTTTTAATTTAAAAACAACCCCTGGAGTGAAATTACAAATTCGTTAAGGCGAAACGTTTAAGCGATTATTAAAAGCGTAATAAGTAAATTAAAAAAGTTATTATTGCGTGCGTGGGGTGGAGGATGGAAATGCGCCCGGCGCCTCCTCCTATTACACCCACTCCTCCTCCACCGTTCTTTTCGAAGACTGCCGCTGACGGTGGAGTTATTTTTAATTTAATTCATTCGAAACTTTTTCATCGGCGCAAATATGGAAGCCGGAAATTGAAACAAAGCCGTTGCGGGGGAGAGTTCGGATGAGGACGAGGACGAGGAGGGAGTTTCAACGAAACGAAACAAAACAGCAGCGGGAAAAAAAAATGAGAGAAGCAAACAAAGCAAAACAAAAACTCAATCAATTCTGTTACAGAGTGTTTGCAAAAACGTGTTAATCGCATTACCCGATACAGAAAGGTTCTGTTTGTGTGTTGCGGGGGTGGATGTTCGTCTGTATTTCACTCTCTGCACTCCCTTTCTCTGCAAGCGTTACCGTGTTAGAGGAAGAGAGAGAGAGAGAGAAGGTGACGGCGAGGGATCGTGGGTGGTGGAGGTGGAGGGAAGCGAACGGCGCGCAGCACACGTTGATAGCCTGCAAGTGACAGCTTTTGTAAGGGTGTCGGCCGCCCGCAGGCAAACGCAACCCACTCCATCCGTGCCGCCTCCTCCTGCGATGCTGCCGCCTCCCGGACGCCTCTTGCGATCCTCCGACGTACTTCCGATCCGGCGCTCCTCGAAAGTACAATAATAATAATATAATCCGATGATGATGATGATGGCACGAATATTATATTCCCCGCACAAAGATTAAATATCTCCCTCTCTTCATAATAATATTTCCTCCAACATCGTTCTTCCTCTTTCTTTCTCTCTCTCTCTCTCTCATTCCATCCCTCTTTCACCCTCTAGGAATAATATAATTAATTTTAAGAGATAAAATCAGCGCGCAAAGCGCACTGGGTGGTTCGAGGGTTGGAGAAGGCGACGGCTCCAATTAATTTACACAATAATTGCGTGTTTATTAAGACTCAAAAACACGCGACGCGATCTAATCTAATCTCTCTCTCTCCTTCTATGACCTTTTAACAACTCATTTGATTTCGTAAACAAAATTCCCCACACAACAACACACACGTTATTATCAGTGCCATTTTAGCTTCGAGACATAAACTGTTTCACCCCTAATTCAATTTATAATTTCTCTTTGCAATTGATTCAATTCAGCTCCAAGAATACAATACTTAATCTAATCAAACAACAGGAATACCTGTTATTTCAATTCGTAAACACTCATGTGAAATTTGTAATATCTCATTAAAATTATATCTTCTAACAAAAATACAGTAAATCTCAAAGCAGCTCCAAAATTTGTACGTTATTATTTATTTTAAGTATAGCTACAATATCCCAGCAAAATATAAAAAAAAAACGAAAATAAAAAATTATTCGCATTTCCAAAATCAGTTAATAAAACTATTTTTTTTTATTGTTTAATTTATTCTAATAATAAATTTATTAAAATTATGTTGGTTGCTCATCTTCTAATAAAAATAATGTAATTTAACAAAAATTAACAAGCAAAATGATTAATAAATAAATTTGAATTATTTCAATTTTTCATCAAAAAATACAGTAACTTCAAAATTTGTACAATTTTGTTTGTTATTTTCTCATTGAAATTATTTAATTGAATCAGTTTATAATAGAATTTACAATTATCCAGAAAAATATATGAAAAACTAAAATAAAAAATTATATGCATTTCCAAAATCAGTTTGAGACATAAACTGTTTTTTTCCTTAATTCAATTTATAATTTCTTTTTGCAATTGATTCACATTCAGCTTCAAATAGTCATTAATTTAATCAAAAAACAGAAATACCTGTTATTTAATTTCCTAAACAAATTCCAAAATAATTTTTATAATTTCTTTTTGAAATTATGTTTAGAACAGATTGAATAATTAATAAATCTGGATTAACGCAAATTCGAAAAGCTACTTATTTTTTTTATCATTTTTTGTTATTTTTTTAAGAACATTTGTAGTTTCTCATTGAAATTATTTTATTTGATACACTTTATAAAATTATTCACATTATCAGAATCAGTTAATTTTTAAATTAAAAATAAAATTAATGATTATAATTAAAAAAAAATACAATTAATTAATTTCGTAAATTTTATAACTTTTACTATCATTATTTTTTTTTTATAGAAAAGTTGTTATAATTTGTTAATTTTATTTATTTATTTTTTAGTAAATATTACATAAGATTTGAGCCTAGATGAAATTAGGTTACGCAAGAAATATGTTAAAATCAATTTGTAAAGTGTGAAAGCAGATGTTGGCTGTAATATATCCGATTCATCATCGATCGTTCGCCCTTCTCTCTCCTTTTTTTTATTATTATTAGTATTTTTGCACCGATGATGATGATGATGAATCCGAACGGTTTGAATTGAGAAAAACGATAATAATGGTAATAAGTGTAAGTATAATAATGTGGGACTGTCGTCGCCGCACCGGGTTTTCGGTAACAATCCTCACCCCTCCACCATCCGGCGCGTAATTGATGGGCATTTAACAAGCGTATCATGGGGTCCAGAAGGCAAGATTCAATCACACAATAAACCATTCTTTCGATTCTACAAATTTTCAAAAAAAAAATTGCGTATAATGGTGAAATGGACAAGATGACGTGTCCAGAATTTGCGTTGATCGATCCGATTATTGCAGAGAAAGAGATGAATGGGAAAAAAATAAATTGTATAAGCGCGTGCCGCCTCCCGACGACTGCGTCAATATTGGTCGACATGTGTTTTTCGCGTCCGCAAATATTTGGCAAGGTTTTAGCGAAAAGTATCGTCTTTCGCACCAATTACTACTACCATTCTGGTTCCCTCCACTTTCCAAGTGGAATCCTCATCTCTGCTCTTAAGTAACGACGCGATTCGAAAGGGGATTTGTTTACCTTTCCGGGGATTCCGTTGATCTGTTTTTATTATTTCAGACCACCCTGCAAAACCCCCATATTGCTGTTACAATAAACGAGGGTTTATTTTTTTCTTTCTGTTATGTTGGGACTATTAACGCACCGATTAGCGCTCTTCTCTCCTATTATCCCAATCTCCCCTTCATTGTCATTACATTTTTAACCCCGACGCAACCTTTGCCTCTAATTATCCACTCGCTCGGAAACTCGATTTATTTTCTTTTCCTTTTCGGAGATTTTTGTGAGAAAATAAAATAAATCTATACACAAACATAAATAACCTTTTCGTCGTTCTTACAATTCTCCTCACGGCGTAGAAGATGAATCTTTTGATTGTGTGCGGTTGGCAGCACCCACCTAAACAGATCAATGCCTTATAAAGACGGCGAATATCGTCATCATCATTTGTTCCCCAAAAACCGCCAGATGTTGACACTCCACTCGCGATATTATTGATCCCATTTTAATCATCGAGAAACTCTCACTTTCTCCCCCACATTACCAACAAAAAAAACGCAATTTTAAACCGAAAATTAGAATAATCCATTCTCTTCAGTATTTTTTTCAATTAATTATAAAGAAATAACTATTTTAAAGTTGAATGAATGAAAGGGAAACCAAAATCTGGTTGGCAACATTTGACGTTCACTGAATGGAACCATGGGGGATTTCACGGATGACCTAATCTCACGTGTCTCGTCTCTCTTTTCTGCAGTCGAAAAAAGAAATAGAGACGCAAACATCTTTCAGGTCTCGAGTAGATTCGTCAAGGATTTCATCCCCCATTACGCAGACACATCGATATCCTCCATTCAGCAACATTTTTACAACCCTTACTTATACAAATCGATTAAAACATCAAACAACAATTCTGTTTGCTTTTCCTAAACGAAATAATCTTTTTTTTTCTCATTGCTAATTGGTTCGGAATTAATTTCGTTCATAGAAGTTGATGATACACACAACTCTGGTTTTCACATGATTTGCATGCGAACCGGCAGTAGATTCATCCCCCTTTTCGCGCGTCTCCGCGTATATTTATTAATGTTATTCCCATATGGACCCAAACCCTTTCTCCCTTTTTTCCCTGCAATGAGTTTTTACGACCGGAGAACAAATATTATCGTTTGAAACACGTGCGCATTTTACCTTTCTATAAAAAAAAAGAGATTATTTACTTTAACAATCCTTCCAAAAGCATAAAACGAATAATAAACAGTTAAATGTACAAGAAATTACATTTTTTGGCTTTTTCTAAAATTTTGACTGACAAAATTTGACGATCAGCTGATGTGCCAAGACGACATTTTGAAAATAAAAAACAGATCTTAATTTTATAAGTTGGAATTAGTGAAGTACACATTTAGTATAAAAAAAAGTAAATATGAGGATTTGTTGGAATGAGTTTTTGAGTAGGTTAGTTGCAAGATCGGACTTGGGGTGGAATTGCGTGAGAGTATTGTCATTTTAATCCTAATATTTGCGAGGAGCAAACACAGCAAAAGTAAAGTCAAATATTTAATTCAAAACCCTCTGCGGTTCACCCCATCATCCGAAACCCCCAAACAGAGACGACGTTCACTAATTCTGCAACGTTTGATCCATTTACATAAACTGCATCATGTTTATATTCCAGTCACCCTCCAAATAAATTCAACAAACCAAATAAATAAAATGCAATCATACTGTTACGACCAGATATTTAATTTTGTTCACTTTTAGTGATTTTAAAAGTTTTATTATTATAACGAAAACAAATTTATGTAACTAAGTTATTCAAATAAAATGCAATTATGTAACCCACATTGCTTAAATTGACAGTTCAACAATTCGCGTATGTTTTATCCATTGACACGTGTCGCATCTTTTGAAGTTGCGTCTGAGTGCAACAAAGTTGCGCAACTTATTTGCTTACCTGAAACAGTACTGTTTGCGATGTTTTTCCCGTGTGTCACGCGATCAATCTTCTCCGGGTGTTATTTGCTCTGGATTTTCGAGCCCCTCCGGATGCCGGGGGTAAGTGCACCCCTTTTTACACGCACTCGCCAATTCAAACGTCAAAACTGACATTTAGTCCTACTTGATTAAGTTTCATCATATTGTTGTTTCGCCTCTCTCGGACACATTGGTTCAACCAATTCCAGCCAACGATCATGACTTCTACTTGACTCTAATCTATTTCTATTACAAACACATTATTAATCTCATTGTTACATAATACTATTTTATACAATTTCAATTATATTTTGACATTTAAATATACTTATTGTTTTTCATAATGTCCTGATTGTTAATCTTAGTTGATTCATTCATTAATATAAAATTAATACTTTACTAAATCTTTAGTTGTATTTTCAATGAATTATTTCAAAAGTTTAGTAATGTTGATGATGTATTGTTGGAGGTGCGTAAATGGCAGGAGGAGGTGGCGCCGTTTAACGTTTAAGTTTCGACCAAGTTTGGGGCCACCCCACATGACTTGTTGCTAAAACCACCTCACTTAGTGAATTACCGCTTCCTGCGGGAAAACCGGGAATCCTCTAAATATGTTTAGTTCGGAACTTCATTAAAACCCCTGAACCATTCAGACCACCACCGTATTAATTACTACTTATTTATACGCAATTTCATTGTATTTAGAAACATATTTTTTGAAAATTTTTGTTAGATTTAAAGTATAAAATTTATTTGTGATGAATTGGACGTTAATATTATTATCGTCAATTAATTGGATGCAATTTGGTCAATTTCGTTTTCTTCTTCATCTTTTTCCAGCCCTTCGAATGGGCGGAGGCAACGAAATTAACGGGAGGAGTGAACGGAAAAAAATTAGATTAAATAAGACAAAAAAATAAAATTGGATTGAGTGAACAAAAATAAAAGAAGGAATGAGAAGAAGCGGATGTAGTAGGAGTGGGAGTGTGGTCGTAAGAGGGTGCATTTGATCAGAGATAAAGGGCGGCGCTACGCTTTTAAAAGTGTTCCATTGGTCTCCCCACCAATTCCCATCGCACTCGGGGTGGGTTTCGAAAACCCACCCCATCCACCATCCCGCCGCACACTCTCAAGTCTATATAATATCTCTATATCCGAGCGCGCAAACCGAACGCAAAACTCACCCCTTTCGCCCGGAACCTAGTTGAATGTGTGTGTGTGTGTTTTATTGTCGGCCGCCCTTTTCCTCGCTTCAACCCCTCTTCGTCAACCCTTTCTCTCTCTCTCTCTTCAACACACAAACACACGCCGATACATTAACTAGTTCGCATTTTTCCACTGTTCCGCTCTCCGTTTATCCCCATATTACAAATATATATACACGTACAGTGAATGTTTATGTAGTACATAAAATCCGCCCCCGCAGAAACCCTCGCACCACTCCCACCACCACCCCAGGTCAAATATAAACAACTGCTATTATTTCTCCGCCGTTTTAATCTTTCGCCCGATCTTCTCTTTTTCTCTCTTTTGTTGCTGCTGTTCTTTCCTTCCGTTACATAAATATAAGCGAATAAATAAAATTATATTTATACGTTTCTCCCTTCCGAACGACACGACCAGAAAATCGCATTTATTCCGATTTACACAAATTACACTTACAATGAATGCGCGTCGTTTCAACAGCAAATTGTCTGTAAACATAATTATACTGAAACTTACATTATTCTTTTTTACCGCAATCAATTTTTTATAAAATAAAATAATTAATATTATATTTAGATTTATTTAAAAAAATGTAATACAAAACATGTAATAAAAATAAAAATAAAAAAAAATAATCTTTCTACATTTATTTTATAAATATTACATAAACATCACTTGATATGTTGTTATTTAATTTTGTTTTAAACTTTTAGTTAAGTTAAGAAACAATTAAAAATATGATTATTTGTTAACAAAATTTATTACCAAAATATTTCATTTAAATACATAATACATAATTATATTAGAACTGTCAAATATGACGTTTAAATCATAATTGACAAATCGTAGTTTCAATTTATATGTATAACAACGTTTATGTTGGATCTGTCAAATTTTGACGTTTTGATTTCTACTGAACAATTTCATGATGATAATTAGAATATCTACAAATGCGTAATTGAAGCATTTCTTAAAATCGTTTCCATAATAAAAATAGTTAATGAAAATAAGTAAATTATGGATTTTCGATATAAAATTAAGTATAGTTGATAAATTTATAAAAATCTGAATAGTTATATATATATTTTATTTATTATTAATTTGAAAACTAAAAAATATTCTTAATACTTAATAAAAATGTTTATGTAGTAGATTTTTCTAAATATTTTAAATATGCTCTTTTTTAAAGTTTTGTGAAAAGCTGAAGCTGAATCCGTCCCTGCATCGGTAATTTGTGAAAAAAAAGTTCGCCGTTTATTTCCACGGCGCTTTTAATCCATTAATTTATTGCCACTAATTTTGATTGACAAATAATTGGAAATTTGAATGGCGGAAACAGAATAAATTTCCCAAGTGGTCCGTGCAATTTATATATATATATATATATACATATATACATACATATATGTATAGTAGTAGTAGGCTGTGTGCGTGGGTGGAGCGCGCGCGAGCCGAATTTTTGATATTTAATTTAGAATGGCAGCTGTCAACGGCACTCGAAAAACGTCCGGGGGCCGAACGGGAGCAAGCGAGATGACGAACGTGGTTGAAACGATGCTGGAGACGGAGATGGAACGATGATGGTGATGGAAATAATCATGTACATTACGTTCTTCTCTTTTCTCTTCTACATATTTTTTTTCCCCGTTTCTTCTTATTATTCAGTATTCGATATTTTTCTCCTCCTCCACGCCACCATTTGCCGTTGAAATGTTTCGATTCCCGTTCAATTCTATCATTGATACCAATTCATAAATAAACAAATTTTCATGTTAATTCATAAACAAATTAGTTTTAATTCAATATATATTTTCTTTAATTTTCCACAATTTATTGCAATATTAACCAAATAAATTTCATTCATAATTACGTTACTTTATTTATTGTTTCATTATGTAATTTATAATACAGTGAAAAAAATCCATTGTAACTAAATTCATCTAAAAAAAGTAAAATTGAACTTAATTTCTCTAAATTTTCTTTACTTTACTTTGATTCATTTTACACCATTTATTACCATGACAACCAATTTCATCGATAATTAAGTTACTTTATTTATTGTTTCATTATATCATTTATAATACAGTGAAAAAAATCTATGATAACTAAATTTATTCAAAAAAGTAAAATTAAACAAAATTTCTATAAATTTTCTATTTTTCTGTTTATAATACATTTTACTTTGTTTTATTTTACACCATTTATTGCTATGACAACCAAATAAATTTAATTGATAATTACGTTAGTTACATTTTCAATACAGTAGAAAACAACTTTTTCAAATGTTTTTTTGTTATCCCATGAAAGAAAAATAACTTTTGAGTTTAAATCTTTGAGTTTTATTTCTATTTTAAATTAAATGTTGACTAAATATTCAATATTAAATGTAAACGAATAATTTAAATATTATACAAATTTAATTTTTTTTTGTATTTTAAGATACAATAATTCTATTTTAAGATTCTATTTTATAATTCTATTTTATTAAATCAGAGATTGTTTCAAATTTAAATCATCTTAATTTGCAAAAATAATTTTACAAAAAAATATATAAACTATTCTTTATTTGAAAAAAGTTTAACAAATAGTCGTAGCAATGCGTTCAAAATAATATTAGTTTGTATTTTTTTAATTGGCATAATTGTAGATTTATAACTAATAATTAGTTGTAATGTTTGAAAGTAACATAACAATTACTACTTAAAGAAAACTCTTGTAATTAATAGAAAAAAAAGAATTTATGGGAGATCTGTTTAGGAAAACATAATAATTTTTATCATCTAAAAAAATATATTTACAGTTGAAAAATGTGAAATGTAATCTACTTTTAATAGAAATATTTTTTTCTATTGATGATATGATCATTATTGTAGTTGTGGTTAATAGTAGATAAATACGTGGAAAGCTGCGGCTTGTTAAAAGGGCATAATTGCTAATAAATGGAGCCCTAACGGACAACGGGCGTGCAATGAATACAGTGTGTGTGTGTAGGGAATGGAGGGAAGAATACGAAGAGAGAAACAATAAAAACGCAAGAGTGAGATGAATGGTTGGATGTTATTTGGTTAAAGAGAGAGACAAAGATGGAGGGATGAAGTAATCATTGGCTATTTGTTGTTGTTGTTGTTGTTATATCGATGAAGCTGTAGGGTTTGCATTGAAGAGTGGAAGGGAGAGAGTTTCGAAATACACACACACACATACACAAATCGAGATTCAGACACACGTAGAGAGGCAGTAAGCCGTGGAAACATGCGAATAACGGCGTTAAGAAGTCCCACCCCTTCGTACAACGCGCGGTCCAGCCCCCAAAAGCACGGGTAGATATTTCAATAAATGCACACACAGTCATCTGCAGACCGAGCCCGAGCCCTGATCCCTTTCCTCCGCGCCGCACTCATCCGTCTCGCTCGCACTCGAAGCAAGGAAAAAAAAATACCAGAGAAAAAAACCCTTTTGGATATTGTGTGTGAGAGATAGAGAGAGAGAGAGAGAGAGAAGGATATTGCGATAAGGGCGCGCGCGCTGTGCCCTCTTTAGTTTTTTTTATTTGTTTTCGCTTCTTCTTGCGCGTTTTTATCGTTCGTCCTGCCCGCTGTTAAATAAATTAAAGGATGCGCTGATCGCGGAGGCCCGTAGCGATGAACATGTTCCAGAACACCGCGCTGCACTTCCTCGCCCACCCCGAGAAGATGTTGAAGAGTCTGAACCACCACCATCATCATCACCATAATAACAACAGTAGCAGTATTAACAACAACGCGTCGCCGTTCTCGATGGAGAGTCTGCTGTCCTCCAGGGAAAAGCTGTCTCCGGAGATCGGAGAAAAGGAATCCGATGGAGAGTTCAAGAAGTCAGATAACACAAGCGAGAGCGACAGGACGTCGCCGGATCAGCAGATCGCGTGTTCTGCGGGACATCAGCAGCAGCAGCAAGCGCAGCAGATGATGGCATCCAGTAAGGATGATGTCCTGGCGCGCTTCAACAGCTGCTTCAAGAACAGGATATGCTCGAACTGCGGACGATTGGACTGCAACCTTATACAGTGCCGTCTCGGCACGGAGAACATCATCAAGGACACGAAGCCAGTGCTCAAGTTCAGTGTTAGTGCAATCCTAGGAAATGAATACCACCAGCAGAACAATAACAGGCATTCCATACATACAGGTAAGACATCTTCGCATATTCATCTTCACGAACCTAAATGTGTTATCAGAAGTGCACTTCAAAAGTTTTCCAAAGAAATTGCCTTAAAAATTAATAGAAAATAACGTCACAGAAATGCACTTCTTTAGAATATGTTATCATCATTAAATGAAGTCGAGTTGAAATATCAAAACTTCATTTTAAAACCTAAAAACTACCTTGAAGATTAATTGAAATTGTTCAAAATGTTCAATAACAGTTTATATTGTCTTAATAAGATGAAGTCGAATTGGAATATCGAATATTCATCAAATAAAACTTTATTATTTAAAATGCATTTTCTGAACTTTTGCAAAGATAATAACGTTACAGAAATGCATTTCTTCAAAATTGAAGTTTATTAAAAAATGTTCAATTACAATGTATGTGTTCATCATTAAATGGATAACAAAACTTCATTTTTACATCCAAAATCTGTATTATCAGAAGTGTCTTTCTCAACCAAATAACTTGAAGATTCTTTGAAAATGTTCAATATCGTTACTCTATCAAAAATGCACTTCTTTAGAATTGAATATTATTATAAAATAATGTTCAATAAGATTTTCTGTTGCTTTCATTAAATTCAATCATAGTTTGAATATAAAACCTTCATGTTTACAAAACATTATTACCAGAAAAGCACTTCCAAAGTTTTCCAAAGAAATTTCCATGAAAATTCAATGAAACTATTTAATATCAGTAAATTACTTCTTCAGAATTCAAATTGTCATCTTCGCACTTAAAAACAAACTACGCAACTTCAGATTTTCATAGAAATTTTGTTAATATTCAATAATATTTTCTGCACCTTCGTCTTCTCACAGAGAAGTGCACTTCATAAGATTTCTAAAGAAATTGTCAAAAAAAATCATCAAAATTTACTACTTTCCGTAATCACAATGTCGTCTTAAGCAAAAGATTAATTTCTAAATGTTTCCAAAATTTTCAATAATGTATTGTCTGAAATCTCATTGAGATATGTAAAATAAATAACAACCTTGTAATTTTCGTAATATTAGGAATAATTTGTATATGTATATTTAACATTAAAAACTTATGTAATTATTATAATAATTGTAGTAATTAATAAGCAAATTACTATGGATTTTGTGAAGTTTTCAAAGTTTCAAGATAATTATATTTTTCTTGAAATTCAGTAAATTTGAAAACTGATTTAAGCAATATTTTATTTATACGATTTTCAGGCGTATAAATTATATTGTAAAATTCTTACAAAATTGAGGATACGTATTTAAAGATTTATATTAACAAACATTTTTCTTTTTTAATTTACTTAAGTAGAAGAAATCAAATTTTCTCATGTATTTTTTTTCTTAACTTCTATAAAAATTTTTGAATGTTGATTACTCAAATCAGAAAGAAATTAATTAATTAAAAATTATTAAAATACTAATAAGTTGAAATATTTGCAAACTAAAATTTTTGGAAAAAAAATTAAAAAATGCTATTGTTTTCTTCACAATTCTAGTATTGTGAAGAAAACAATAATAAAACAATTTTTTTATTGAGCAAAATTAGATTGGATAAAAATATTCACAAATTTTATATACGAAAAACAAAAAGGAAAGAACATTACTAATATTATTTGGTTACCATGGAAATTGTTTTATTGAGAACAAACTTTGGAAATTTATTAGCGTTAATTAACATTTATTTATAAAAAAAAAACAGTTAGGAATCAAAGAGGATTATTCTTCTTTATGTGCTACCATTTCCATGGTAACTTTACGACCAACAATAAAGAAGCTGCCGTTCGCCGAAATAAAATAAAAGAAGAAAGGAGTGCAAATCGATATTTTATCTCTTTCCATCGTTTCTCACCGATTTGATTTTATGTCACCCGAAAGCGGAAAAGAAAATGAAAGAAAGAAAAAAACATTTCCACCCTCACTTGGCAACTTTTCAACAAGAATTATCCGTGAAATAATTTTAGATTAAATTAATTTTGTTGAATTCTTATTAATTTTACACATTATTTATATATATATATATTAGCAATGTAAAATTTTATTAATTTTCATTATTACAGTAATGATTCTTGTTTAACTATTAGACATCAAAATACTATGATCTAATTATTAATAAACTAATGTGTACACATTGCATTATGAGATGTATATGAATTATGGTACATAAGGGTAACAAATAATAGAAAAAAAACATCCCTTTATCATCATGTGGCTAATATGGAATTAATACATGTTTGGGATCCCTTATATTATCTTAGGTGGCTATGAGAAGCATTGTTGCTATGGTTATGTTCCCTCTCTCGAAAAACCCAATGGGCATGGAATGGGCGTGACCCACGGTTGTTCTTCTTCTTGCTACAGTTGTTCATTTTTTCCTTCTCCTCCTTTTGGCTTTGCCGTTTGTTAGGTTCGGTTTGTAACGTCCCATTCATTGTGCGCACTTAATCCCAAACATAAATATTATCATATTATATTTTTATAGGTGGCACAAGGAGAGCTGTTACATCCATGCATGCATGTTTTCAATGGTTCTTAAGCGGTTTTTTTTTTCATTCTCTATATATACATTTTTTTTTCTGCAGCCCCGTATTTTTTATGGGGTGAACGCACAATGGACGCATCCCGATGATGCACTTTTTTCTCTGCACAGATACCCAACAACAATGGGATGTTTTTACAAGGTGTTAAAAACACACCGACCGGATTTATGGGCTTTATGTAACTTTTCCTACAATTGCATTTTCGTTGTTCTCTCCTCTATGTATGCGTGTATTTGAATTTTGGGGATTCCCCTGTTTCGTGGAGGTAGCAGAGTTTGTTTGTTATTTTCCTGGACAACCCCTCACGGTCGGAGGGGGCGGCACCCGACATGCCGAACACACGCATATTTCATTGTCGGTTGCCACCCACCCCCAAAAGACAAAAACAAACGCTAAACGTTTAAAAAAGTCAGTCTCCGTGGGAACAACCAGTCGCATGTTTATAACATAAATAAAAGAATATTTTCGCAAAGATATAATACAAAATTGTATAATTGTTTGAACAACTATTTATATTTTTATAAAATTATATTCTCTAGACTTTTAGCTTTCATTTCCATATTCCATATTAGTTCTACTATTCATAGATTTCAAGTAAAAAACTAAAATGTGAAGACTCGTAAAATTTTATATTTACTTCTTTATTTCAAACTTCTACATTTATATTTATTCTATTTAGTTTTAGCTTTAATTTCCAAATCTTGCATTGTATCTGAAATTAACAGATTTTAAATTATAGACAAAAATATTTCATACTACGAATATGCTTATTTTTCACTAAATAGTAATTTATTTTTAATATTTTGAGTAATTAGAAATTTTGAAAATTATGAATAATTATGGTGTGTTAATATTGATATTAATGTAAATTTTCTATAAATTATGGGGGTTGACTCGATTGAGATGCCCGGCGCATCCACCAAAAAATGATAATCTCGTAAATGCAATTACTGAAAGTTTTGAAGATGCTTGGAAGTGAAGTGGGTGGCATATCCTCTCCTGAGAACGGAAATTTATTAAGCCTTCCCACTTCTGGCGCCATCCCCATTCTGTGCATCATCCTCGGCGGCAATCGGAGGAAAACAATCCCGATAATTGATTACGTGATCCGATTGTGCCTGGAGGCGGCGGTTGAACGGGTGCGAGCAAAAGAGATGAAGGAGCGAAGAGAGAGATGGAATTGAGTGAAAGAGGGTGCATTTTGGTGGGTGGAGGAGAGGAGATTATATACAAATGGGTCTGTTCTTCGAGGCGTCAGCTGTTGGACCACTTAACCGACGCCCTCCTGGCGCGCACACACAGCCGCGGCGTCGCGACGCCTACCATCGCACCCCCCACCACCCTGTACAATATATATACTTTTTTTTTCCTCATCCTCCTCCTCCTTTTCTGCACACAGATCCGAAACACTCTTCGCAGTCGCGCGCATTCGCCGCCCCTAACCTCTGCCGCCCCCCAAAAACCTAACGGCGAGAATCGCATGCGGCGGACGACTAAATCTTCTCTCCGCCTGTCGAAAAAACGTGGCGTATACGAACACACATATATAAACCCATGGGTACGAGAGAGATGGAAACAGCGAAAAAAAGCCGCCCCCCGATTTCGCACATATTAATTCCCCGGAGAGACCCCGGGATAATAAAAATATAATATGTATGGATCGGATGCTGCGAGAATCGCTTTGAGTCTAACAGAGAAAGAGAGAAAGAGAGAAACAGAACGAGAAATGAAGAGAGAAAGAGAAGATTCTGCAGGAGGCGGCGCACCGATTTCGACCTCTTTTGTTCCGCATAAATCAGGACCGAACTGCGATTAAATTGACAACTTTTCCATCCCCCCATTCACCCATAAATATCTTCGGTATATATCGAACGCTTCTCGCTGATCCATTTAAGACACGATAAAATAAAACGTAACGCGCGTGGAAATCATCATTTTCCCACAATAAAATAAAAAGATAAAAAAAAACAGATGCACTCAACGGCCACCAAACTAACATCAGTAACAACAATTTCAAAGAATCTGCACTAAATTTAAAAATCAAAGTAAATGTAGAAAATCCACTCAAAATATGTACTAATCTATTTTTTTAGTCTGAAAATTTTCTATTTTACTTAAAACTTTCAATTATTTAAAAAATCTTAACTTTAAAAAAAAATAATGGTTTTTTTCCACTATTTTAAAATTTATTTCTTAATAATTATGATGATTAATGATTATTTCAACCATGTGTCTTAATTGAATAGACGAGACGATGCGATGCGAGAGATTGCATCAAAAGGGGACCAGTTCGTAATTGAATTGCGGATGATCTCTCCAAATGCGCTTTGATCTTGCTAATTGTTACTTCGAAACTAATCTTCAAGTATGAATACGGAATCAGTTAGTTTTGGTCGAAAGGTAAATAGGAAGTATGAGTGAGGGTAGAGAACTAAATAAACTTTGGAGACTATCAGTGAGAGTGAGGATTAGGAGGCGGGTGTTGTTTTGTTTTGTTTTTGCTGTAGGGGCGTTCGGGGGCGGCGAAGTGTGCATGTCAGTTAGGTGGCGGCGCCCCGGGGCCGCGACGTCACACGGCCGGGCGCCTCAGAAACTCGAAACGCCGCTCCCGTCGGATTATTACTGCCGCTACAACACCTCAATTTAAGCCGCCTCCACAGCATTGCTTCATTTTTTGTTGTTGTTAAATTCATTTTTGTTTGTTTTTGCAGATTCAATTGTGCAGGTGACACCTCCAAACCTGCTGAGCCTAGGCTCGTACCTGGGGGGTGGACATGTGCCTGGAGGAGGTGGAGGCGGCGGAGGCGGCATTGCCAAACCTGTCGCCAGTCGTCCGCCCCATTTCAACCCCCATCTGCTGCTCGCCCACTGCCGGCCGCAGCACTATCTCACAGGTACTGATACTAACTAATATTACTAATTTGACATTCCCTATTCGCAACCCCAAATTAATTCCCGGAAAACCGCAGAAACTGCACATCAACATTAACATGCACAATTCGCATAATTCTCGCAGATTATTCGCAAATTTTGAAAACTTACCCTGAAAAAACAAGAATAAAATTATTAACATTATTATCAGAATTAAGTAAATAAATGATCTAAAATTTTGTACAAGAAATTAATTGATCTTCAAACTTAACAAAATCTATTTTTCTATTTGATGATTGTAAATTGGATTATCGATTACATGGATTACAGATTGGATTATCATGCGTTAAATTATGTGTGTTTTGTGGTTTTCAGTGTCGACGCCGGCATCGGGAACGCAGTCGGCGGTGTTTCCGCTTCCGGGGACGTTCCCGTGGGCGCACAGCGGAAGAGGAAAACCGAGACGTGGTATGATGCGGAGAGCCGTCTTCAGCGATCTGCAGAGGAAGGGCCTCGAAAGGCGATTCCAGATCCAGAAGTACATCAGCAAGCCGGACAGGAAGAAGCTCGCAGAGAAGCTGGGACTCAAAGACAGTCAGGTCGGTTGGTTGATTGAAATCTTCCCTTTTTATTTTCCTCTCTTCAACATCATCATCATCATCGTAGTCGCAGTCATCATTGTAAGAGAGACGCCTTCTGCTTGCTGAAATACGATCTGCCTCTCTCCACCCACGTTCACTCTCCGAAACCCATTTATATATATTAAGCGGGCGGCAACATATGTTTTTGATAGATCTCCTAACGAGGGCGAATAGAAGGAGGGTGGAGAGTAGCAGGGATCTTAATAATGCGAGAGCGAAAGAAACGGAGAGAAAACGTGTTGGAGAAAACGCGAGAGAGAGAGAGATACGGCGATTTCGGTGGTCGTACACTAAATCTGGTACAAATTGATGTGTGCCCTATTGTGGTGCAATAACTTCTCGGTTCGCCCTTCGCTTCGCCGAAAGGGGGAGAGAAATACAGAATGAGAGAAACAGTTGGATAGAAAATAAGGGAGTGCGAAAAAGATGGAAATGTTTTTTTTTTCTATGGTAGAGGGTGAGATTGTAAGTGGGTGAGAAATAACCGCAGCGTTAGAAACAAATCTCACGAGGAAACCTCTTAATTACTTACGTAAGCCAATCGAAGTCTCTTTAACGTCGCGAAAGCCCAAATATCATAAATTCATAAAGTTCTTTTATAAGAAACCATTAAAAATTTGGATTTATGCCTCATTCGAATACGCTATAAACTTTGAGCAAACTGGAGGTTAATTTCAGTTTAAGGGTGGATGAATGAGGGCTTAAACGAAAGCCCCCGAATTGAATCAGTATTAATTGATCGATTTTTAATAACACCAATTTAATATCTTATTCAAAATGATTTTATTTCCTGGAAAATTATTTCTGCAATTTTGAAAAATTATGAAATCAAAATGCCGTTCATCATAAATTTTAATAATCCATTTTTTTTTTGGTAAAATTACTGAAAATATAGATATATCAATTTTCAAAATTATTCCTTTAAAATCATAATTGTTTCTTGTTGGTAAAAACATATCTACAAGACAAGTGTTAACTGATTCTTGTGTTTCCATATTGCTTCCATAATCGAATCCAACGATAAATCAGAGCGTGTCTGGGGTTGATCGTAGTAAGTAAGCTAATCATATGGTTTTTGATGTAAATTGGGGTGGCCCTTGTGTTTGCTGTTCCGATTACGGGAACTGTTAAAGATATGCGCAATAAACTGTTCTCCCCCAAAGGCACCCTAAAAGCTAACCGCTCGTGTATACACACACACACACATACAGTTCTCTCTTCTCTTCTCTTTTTTTTTATAGTGTCGGTAAATGGCATGTAATCTCCCTAATTGAATGTGAAGCGCGCGAGTGTTTTTGATTTGATGCCATTGCATGCGACCTCCTCCTCCTCTTCCTCATCCGAACGCAGCCGGAGGGGCGTCCTCCCGGTCGTTATCTTTACGAATGATTAAAGATCTAAGGGTGGAACCCATCAGATCCAGATATCTGTCGGCGGCACGCAAATCCGCGCG
Source organism: Nicrophorus investigator (assembly GCA_963457615.1). NCBI lineage: Eukaryota > Metazoa > Arthropoda > Insecta > Coleoptera > Silphidae > Nicrophorus > Nicrophorus investigator. The sequence goes on from OY735141.1 coordinate 7,134,876, forward strand.
GACACGTGGCACAACAACAAACAACAGGAGGGATAAAAAAAATCCCCCTTTTCCGGATTGTTGCCGATGATGTTGATGGACGATGTCTGATATTTGCGTTTTCCTCTTCTAGGTGAAGATCTGGTTCCAAAACAGGCGGATGAAATGGAGGAATTCCAAGGAACGAGAGCTTCTTGCTGCCGGTGGATCGCGCGAGCAGACGCTTCCCAACAAGAACAACCCGCATCCGGACCTAAGCGACGCTGACGCCGACAAGAGCAAGCTGGATTTGACCGACGTCGGTGACATCTCGCCGGTAGGATCGCCGGTTGCGGCCGCCGCCGAACTGCAGCATCCCCGACACCGCGACGCCGATCAGGTGTATCCGACCGATTACGCTTCAGCAGCAGCCGCTGCCGCCAATTACCACCTGTACGAGAGCATGGACTACGACAGTTCGAACGATAGCGAGGAGGAGATCAACGTCACGTGATTGATCTGCACGGGATAAAAGATCTGTTTATTTTATCTTCATTATTTTTCTGTATTATATAATGTAAAACGAGGATGAAGAACAATCAACTTTATTTCTTTTTCGTTTCGAAATGTATCAATGTCTATATTGTAGATTAATTAAAAAAAAAAGCAAAAAATATAATTGACGAAGAAAACGGAACGAGAAAAACACAGACACATTATGTATGATATAATTGAAATTGTAAATAAAAAAATTAAATGAACATGATAAAAAAAGAGTATGTGTATGTACAATAAAAAAAAGATATAATAAAACAATTAAATGATCCAAAAAATAATTAATTTCAACATCCACGTTCGTTTGGTGGCCTATATAAAAAATGCCACGTATCATCTTTAAATTTATAACAAAATTCATTAATTGTGTAATGAATTACGAATGCAAGAACTACACTCAAGAATTAATCAGAGTCTGAGCTGTAAAAATCGTTGCCAGCATCGGATGTGAACGTTGGTGCGACATCGCTGTAGCAGCCGTGGAATTTGCGGATGAAGTCGCCCCAAAGAAAGTTCTTCCGGCATTTGGGGCAGCTGCCATCTATCGGAACGTATTGTCCGGGTTGCAGGTAGCTACGCGACAGGCAAATCACGTGGCTGATAAGATCGCATTCCGGGTTTACGCACCGCAACTTTTTACCGACGATTATCTTTCCGCACACGAAGCAATCATGATCAAAGCTATTAGATGTTGACAACTTCTTTTGATTACTTTTAACCTTTTTACTGACCACGCTTCCTTGTATTATTGGCATGAACATTGGCGGAGCCTTGTCCAACTAAAAAATATTACATAGACCACCCATTATACTTGCAAGTATAAAATAATTTAAACTTACCGGAAATTCTTTAATGAAACTTGCATCCAACCAGCGGATGGTCAAAGGTAAACGATTCCAGGGACCTACACGAAGCATCTCCGACATTATTCTAAAGCAGTATTCAAACGATTTTTCGCGCGGTTTCTTTTTCGGTAGATGATTCAAACGTCGAGATCTTTGCGGATGCTGCCAAGCCCATTCGAACTAAAATATTCCAAAAATTTTAATAATTTATTAAGAGAAAACAAAATAATATTACCCTAAGCGCAGCTATGTCATTGGGAAATCCGTGGATGATCATCACCATCGACCTGAAACATACCCATTGTGTTTAATACACCCCTGTCTTACTATACGAGTGTGCGCGTTCAAGGGTTAAATCAGTGCAAGATGTTTCGCTTTCCTCTCGTTCGGCTTCAGAGAATCCTGAGAAAACCTAACGTTTGTGCTTTGAGGTTCACGTCTTCGCACAACGCTGAATCCGATGAGCAATTCGATAATAGGTATGAAGCTTATTTCGCTAAAGAAGGAATGGATGGATGGGCGATCCGTAAGGGCATTAATGACATCGTCGGGCAAGATTTGATACCGGAACCGAAGATCATCATCGCTGCTTTGAAGGCTTGTCGAAGGGTGAACGATTTCGCTGTGGCCATACGCTTTTTGGAAGCTATAAAGAACAAGTGCGGTTCCAGAGTCGATGAGATTTATCCTTACATCATCCAGGAAATTAGGCCTACTCTAAAGGAATTGGGGATCAACACTCCCGAAGAGCTCGGCTTCGATAAGCCGGAATTGGCTATACAGAATGTATACGAAATGCATTGAATCTGTTTCATGTAATTTCATGTTCGCTTGAATAAACTAACAATATGTAGTAAAGCTTTGAGTTAAATTGTTTAGAAAAAATCAAATTACGGTCCTGTTCACAAAATAATAAATCAATCTACATGGATGTAGATTGGGTTGCCTATGAATTTTAATGGTATATTTCAGTGGTATAAATCAATCATGTTTTAGTACAATATTTAATTTTTGTACTATATATTATATTACCATGGTCCACGGTTGCTGGTTTTGTAGGCTCCTCCGGCTTTCTTTCCTTTATTGTGTTGTTTTATCCTCCTATTTGGATCTACGGTGTATCCAATGTATGTTCGTCCCATATATTTGGGATTTTTGCACACCAAAAGATACACCCCGAAGAACCTCTCAACTGTGCTAACATCACCACTCATTGTTAATACTATTTTGTTAGGTTAGCATTTCAAAAAAGATGCACAAACCATAACAAATCTATAAAACCATACGCACTTCCACGTGAACCATTTGCCTATGCTGTTACATTTCCGTCACCTGCGGGTAGCAATTAAATGCGCTTACCATCTGCCGTTTCGAACAAATTCCGTATAGATGAACACCTGCCAACACAAGCTTTGGTTCAAGAAGACTTTTACGCAACGAAAATGAAAAACTGCATCTCAACCGAAAAAATATTCTATTTCTTTTTATAAAAAATAAGTAGTTTTCGCGAATATAATAAACACGGAGAGTTCGGAATAGTACTAGTATAAGGGAGAATATTATAACTTATAAAAAAAATAAACAAATACTATACACAGAGCGAAATGGCGATATGAATGGTTTTGATCAGAATTTGGGTGCGACGCCTCTATCGAGGTCGTCGAAGTACGGATGCTGCGCGATCTTCTTCGCGCTGATCCTCTTCGCCGGATCGTAATACAGCATCTGCTTCAGAAGATCCAGACCGTTGTCATCCAAATTCTGCACTTGTCCCGAGAGATTGTAGTTCGTCCAGTTGGGAAAGCTCGCCTTGTAATCGGGGAACTGCGATACTCCGGGCCAGATCTGTTCGGTCGGCGTTTTCAAAACTCTACAATACGAATTTAATGAAAAGCATTTGTGGATTGGGTTTCGGGCAGGTGTGTTTTAGCTACCTGAATATCCTGAAGAGTTGGTCGATCTCCGAATCGCCTTGAAATAGGGGGCGTTTCGTGGCCATTTCGGAGAAGATACAACCAAGCGACCAGATATCAATTGGACACGAGTAGCGCGTCGATCCTAAAAGGATCTCCGGCGCCCTGTACCATAAAGTGACAACCTCATGGGTGTAAACCCTCACGGGAACACCGAACGCTCGACCCAGCCCGAAATCTGCTACCTGTTGCAACACAATTATTATTAATACTAAATGAAATAAAACTTTGGTACAAATCAAAGACCTTAATTGTTCCATCTTTCGTGATGAGCAAATTCTGTGGCTTGAGATCTCTGTGCAAAACTCTTCTCTGGTGGCAGAACAGTATGGCATCGTTTATTTGATATAAGTAGCTCTTCACCAGTCGCGGATCCATGAACGTGCCGGACTCGATCTTATCGATATACTTTTTGAGATCCATTGATAAAAATTCGAAGATTAAGTAAAGCCTGCAAATATCAATTCAATATATCAAAACTAAAAAAAAATATAATTTCAACTCACTTCGCCTCTTCCATAAGAACATCTTCCAGTTTAACAATGTTAGCATGCTGCAGCTCTTTGAGCAATGATATCTCTCTGATCGCTGTTGATGGTACACCTTCATCCTCTGATTCCAATCTTCGATCGAACAAAACAAACCAATTAATTCAATTCCAATAATAAAAATAAAAATGTAAACTTACCTAATTTTCTTCATGGCAACCACCTGTCCAGTCTTCTTGTTCCTCCCCTTGTAGACCACCCCATAGGTGCCTTCGCCGATCTTCTCGATTTTCACGAATTCATCCATATTTACCCCCTGCTCGCTTCTTTTTTCCGGTTTTATTATCCTTCCTTACCTGCTCTTCGGTAATGGTGTTTTTCAAATGTTTCTGAGGTTATAATCTTAACGGATTTTTTAACGTTTTGCTTCCTTTTCTGCTCGTCTTTCCACACGCGATGTAATAAAACCGATGGTTTTTCCTTCTTGAATCTAATGCATGATACCTCTAATTCCTGTTGCAACGCACGCTCCTCGCCCTTTCGGTAACGAAACCAACGGTTCTTCGGGACGTCCGTTTTTTTTTGCCCACTTTGAAACTGTTTGAAATGCAACGGAAATATAACAACTCTCGCGGCTATTTTCCACCGTTGGCAATGTTTTCAAACAAAACATGCAGGTTCACCAACACTTTCTTACTAGAAAGAAAATCATTGATTATTTTATTCTCTCTACATTTACCAATTAGAAAAGGTTTAATTCCCTCAATGATATGATTTAATATGTTTCTGAGCTTTTCCAATAAGATTAGTTACTATACACATTATTCATAGAAGCAAAAATTTCAGTGTTTTCCAACATTTTCATTTGTTTATTTGTGAAAAAGCGAAAACAAAGAATTGAATTAGAAACACTGAAGTCAAGAAACAAATTATTAATATGTTAACACAGCTAAACATACCATATGGAGGAGCAGTTTAAGAATAAGAAGAATTGATTTTATATGATTTATTAATTTTGATAAGCATGTGTTATTTATATAAATATTAGTATTTCTTTGCATTTAGCAGAAAATAAAATATTAATGTTTGAAGGATTTAAAATATTGTTCTGTTCTGTTCCTTCTACCCAATAACGAATGGAAGTATGCAACTTAGCTCGCACACAATTAAAATATTGGGATACGCTGATTTTGTGTTGATACAGCTTGAGCAAACTAGAGGCGCTGGAGTCGAAGGAAAATATTAGTATAAAAATAAGAAGAGATTATAAAAGTGCGGTTATGTGAGGCTTGTTGTGTTCTTTGTTATTGTTGTTGTTTTTAGAATGGGCGAAAAGGGCAGAACGATATAGGCTTGAGAGCATGCACGATAGGTTCTGGCTGACGAAACGACTTTTGGTTATAGTTCTATTTTTGGTTATCGTACTCCTCTTCAAGATTTGGCTGCAATGACGACGAAGAAGGTGTCGTACTTCTACAACCCGGACGTGGGCAACTTCCACTACGGTACAGGACACCCTATGAAGCCCCATCGTTTATCAGTTATTCACAGTTTGGTTTTAAAATATGGCTTGCATAATAAGATGTCCATTTACAGGCCCTACAAGGCTAGCGTGCATGATATGTGTAGATTCCATTCGGACGAGTACATAGGTATGTTTTGTCTAATCTGTTTGAAGTTGCGATGTGCTGAGTTTCATTTTTATTTTGCAGATTTCCTGCAGAGAGTGACACCGCAGAATATACAAGCTTTCACAAAGCACCTGAGCCACTACAATGTAGGGGACGATTGTCCTGTGTTTTATGGCCTCTTTGATTTTTGTTCAATGTACACTGGTGCTTCACTTGAGGGCGCCATGAAGTTGAACAACAATCACTGCGACATTGCTATAAATTGGTCAGGAGGTTTGCACCATGCCAAGAAGTTCGAAGCGTCCGGTTTCTGTTACGTGAACGATATAGTTATCGGTATTTTGGAGCTTTTGAAGTACCACGCCAGAGTATTATACATAGACATTGATGTGCATCATGGGGACGGCGTGCAAGAGGCTTTCTATCTAACCGATCGCGTGATGACGGTTAGCTTCCACAAGTATGGAAATTACTTTTTTCCGGGTGATATTTCACAAATTAATGTTATTAACTTTTTTTATTGGTAAAATTTGCTTTTTCTTTCAGGAACGGGTGATATGTACGAAATTGGCGCCGAGACAGGGAGATATTACTCTGTGAACGTACCGTTCAAAGAGGGCATCGACGATGTTAGTTACTTCCAAGTCTTCAAGCCTGTGATCTCGAATGTCATGGAGTTCTACAATCCCACCGCGATTGTGCTGCAGTGCGGAGCGGACTCTTTGGCTGGTGATAGGCTAGGGTGTTTCTCGTTGAGCACCAAAGGCCACGGCGAATGCGTCAAGTTCGTCAAGGATCTGAACGTTCCAACTTTGGTGGTCGGCGGCGGTGGATATACCCTGCGCAACGTGGCAAGATGTTGGACTTACGAAACTTCCCTCCTTATCGACGAGGAGATCAGCAATGAACTTCCCTACACCGAATACCTGGAGTTCTTCGCTCCCGATTTCAGTTTGCATCCTGAAGTCGTCACGAGGCAGGAGAATGCCAACAGCAGGCAATATTTAGAAGCAATCACAAAGTAGATTTCTTACAACAATTTTATAGGCAGAGTTAATATAATTCTATTTATTTAGGTACGTCTACGACAATCTGAAGATGTGTCAACATTCCCCGAGCGTGCAGATGCACGACGTCCCTCCCGATGCCATCCACGAGGACGAGAAGATTAAGGAGGAGGAAAATCCGGACGTTCGGATCAATCAGGACCTCGAGGATAAAATGGTGGACGCCAAAAACGAGTTTTACGATGGAGACAAAGATCAAGACAAACCTGACGATGACCCATAGAAAGAGCACTCACGCAATCCTAATTTTATATTTTACTTTGTAACTATAGACTATAATTTAAAACGGATAAAAAATAACAAATACACACTAATGAATCACAGATTATGTCTTTCAATTCCTATACACAAAGATAATATCTTCGTCCGTTCCGAAACAAGTTCGAGTGTCCTCGAAGCATTCGAAGGTGGCGCTGCAAACATCTGAAAATATACTTCAAATAATCAATTGTTTCATTGAAGAAGAAAAACGTTTACGGTTTGATTTCGCTGGGTTTCTGTAATGAATCAACTCGTGAAAGCAGTCGAAGCCGCAGAGGACGATGTAGTGGCCTTCGTAAGTCTTGTTCAACCATCCGGATTTCGATTGGTCGCAGAAGACGCAACGCAAGGAATTTGCGTTTACAAGGATTAGGATGGGATTTGAGTTGGCTAGGTGCGCGAGGATGCCCTCCAGATTCACACGACCCTTTTTGATGGAGATGCCTCGTTTTGGCGCCTCCTCGAACTTCCTATTTACTCGCATTTCGTCCTGCAGACCGCACAAATTAATTAATAATTAAAAGAAATTTACCAAAATTACGCACTTTTTTATACACATTCCTGTAGAAAACGTTGCTTTTGTAGGCCATCTGTACTCCATAGGTTACAGTGTAGAAGATGTGCTTCACTTTATATCTATTTAGTAAATAGCAGAGATCTATGGTCCAAGTGCTAAAATCTCATTTACATTTATTAAAAACAAATTTACAATATCGAATTTAATTAATTTAAATATAAATGACCTTACTGTCGTTAATTACTTTAAATAATTTTTCCCCAAAGTAGTTCAAGGTCAACTTCTATTTTTATGCCGACTAATTGAATAATCTGAATATTTAAGGTAACTTAAATGCAACTTTTAGTATGACGTGATTCAAATTGTTAAATAAAAATTACCTTTTTCCGAATTTTTCGGACTCGCAAATTTCTTGAAAATTATCCAGAAATTGCTGTCGATCCGTTTCGTTCAGCAGCATGAGAACACAGGAAATGCCGCAATCCCAATCGAATCTTTGTCTATAATGCTGCAACTCGATGTCCACTAAAATGAAATTTACTTGTTATTGTTTGTTGGAAATTTTAGATTAAGAAACGCACTTTTTTTCGTTGCTTGAAAACCATCCGCGAAGCAGTCTAAACAGCGATTGGACTGAAGGAACTCGTTTTTTCGGTTTGGCCCTGAAGGAGTGGAGGCAAGGAAACAAACAACAACAACAATTCGAATGTATTGAAAAAGAAGTGTAAGTGAATCTTGAAAAATGACCTTTAAAAGGCGGACCTTTCATGCGCTCCGTCGAAGGATGATGTTTAAATGATTTTTGATAATAATTAGATAAGATTCAATTTATCGGAGATATATTTTTATTTTATTATTATTTTGGGCGGGTGGGGCAAAAGTTGGATTTGTAGTGGTTCAAGTTCAAGGCTTTTAAAGACTCCACCAAGCGCGTCAAGGATTAATTTGAAAATTAAAGAAAAAGGAGTTTCTTTGTTGCAGCGTTGGCAATGAGGGCGGCGGCGGCGGTGCCTGTCGGAAAATCCATAATTTCCCCCGAACTTTTCCGTCCGGCGCTCCGATCGCCCGGGCTTCGTATCCCTCCATAGTCGTAATAGAAGAGCGGTGAGCACCGCCATGGCCGAAGGAACATACGAGTACGAGTGCATGAGAGCCGAGCTCCTGGGGATCGACCCTCCAATCTACGAAGACTACCTTCAGAAAAAGAAAGATGAGGAGGAGGCAAACAAAAAGCAGCATGAGGAAGTCGAAGTGGAGAATCTTAAGGTTCGCAAATCGATATCCCCAATATTCTGTAATACACGATTTATTTTTCAGGTGGCGGAGGAGCAGGGTGAGGAATTGAAAGGAACCGCAGGGAAATTGGAAGAATTGAACAGCATTCTTTCGGCGACCCAGAAGAAAATCGATAGATTCAAAGTAAATTTTAATGAAAATATTTAAACGAAATTGAATTTAATTGTTTCCATTGTGCAGGTGCGTTGCGGATCGGTGACCGAGCTGATAAAAACGAAGATTGGTAGTATAAGCAGCAACGGTGACCCCAAGCAGGTGAAGGCATCATCTTCAGATCAGCAACCGGAGGAAGAGCAGCAGAAGGAGGAAGATGTTGAGAGCGTCCCGGAAGCGAGCGGTGAAAACCCGAGAAAAAGCGATTTAGCTAAAGCACTTGATAACCACGTGGACAAGCTGGACAACATTCTGGACAAGGTGGATAACGCTCAGTGCAACATGCATGAGCAAACAAAGCAGATGAAGAGATTCCTGCCCTAAAATCATATCGCGATTTGAATTGATACATTCGGAATTTAAACTTAATTTAAGAAAAATAATAATAATCGATGTTTTAAAGTAATCCAGTTCGGGCGCCTTCAGCCCTGAGTGCTTTCTACAGAGTGATATATTAATCATTGTACATTTGTTTATATACATATATTATACAATAATATATACTGAGTAGATAGGATAAGTTTCCGGCAAAGCTTGGAGACGTTCGAGTTTTAAGAAAAACACCAAAGAGAATTGGATGAAACACGAGTATATATGGGATATGACTTTTAAATAATCGTTCTTTTGTGCTTCCAGAAAGATTGTGAAAAGAAGAAAAATATGTTGTTTCTTTATTTCCGCCGTTTTTATATATGATTATATATTATATGATAAACATATTGTAGATTTGAATAAATGTTGACGTTTGCGTGAAATCACAAATGATTCTGTTTTCAAGTAAACAATTTGAAGCAAAATTTTTTCTGCTATTGAGTGTGCTACTTCAAGGTAAGTTCGTTTGAATAAATTACATTTCGGTTTAGTTTTAATTAAAATCTCGAGCTCTGCAACTTGATATCCTCGACGCAAATTGGACTTGCGGCCTAAGCAATTAATCCCGTTTCATTCATCGTCGTCAAGGAAACGTTGACATAAGTATGTTAAGTATGTCAACGTTGAAAATGGTCATAAACGAATCGTTAACATGTCAAAATGATTGCTGCTCTACCTCTCACTATTCAATTTAAATCATTTCAGCATCGTTAAATTGTATTTTTGTTTTTCAGAACGAAATTACAGTTTCAGAATATGAATTTAAACTGTATTTCAGCTACATTTCTCGTGTAAATTAATATATGATACGAATACTTTGAATATAAATAAATTGGCGTATGGCATCGACAGGACGCAGCTAAATGGGAAAAGCTCATCCATTAAGGAAGAAGCACGGCACAAAAAAATATATAAATAAATTGATAATGCAATTATTTAGATCTCCATGTACACATATATACTTTTATTTATTTATTATTGTTGCGTCCGTTGTTGTTTGTTAATACAAAATATAGAGAGAGATTCAATAACATTCCGTCGCATAAAAATAAACAAGGAGAAACAGAACGAAAAGTAACAAAAAAATACTGCGAGAAAGAACATAGTTGTTTGGAGAAGAAAAATAATAAAGGTAGTCGGAGCTGCGTGTCTTCACCTCTCGTCGCAGCGAGAAGTAAAATATAACAGCAAGATAATCCGTCTTATCTTCAGATGGATATGCTAGCTAATAAAACTTGCTGCTGGCTGCTGGTTACAACGAGCGTTACGGCTTCTTCGTGAAGCTGATCTGATAGAAGACCCAGTCTTCTAAGAATGACGGTACGAAGGCAGTGGTCTTGTTGATCGCCACCGGAGGCTGCAACTTCATCAGTTGCGTCTCGTACATTTTCAGAGATTCCTCGCAGCTGGTCCCGTTTCCCTAAAATCCCAAAATTATTATAATCTGAATGTTTAATGGATGAATAAAAATACGCACGTGCGTCATGAATTTCCCGTCGGGCTTCAGGATCTTAAAAGATAATTCGAGGATTCGAAGAATGAAATCCCAAAGTTCACCAGACGGTGTACTGGAGATTGGGATGTCGGTGAGATCTCCAAACACGTAATCGAATTTCCTGCCTTCTGAGATGAACTGATCTAAGGACTTCATGCAATCCCCGACAATGATCTGAAAATATGAATTTGGTCAATTTCAGAAAATATTCAACATTTTGATTTATACCTGATAGTTGGGACCTGATCTGCTGTCCAGGACTTCGCCGCAGATGGAACGCATGTGTTTTGCGCACGCTTTCATCACGATGTCATCAATTTCCAGCATGATCACGTTCTTAGGTTTCTCTTTCAGCAATTCATAGAGCAAAGCCCCGTCGCCTCCACCTAAAACAATTCGTTCGTGAAATATTTAGCTAAAAAACTGATTTAAAACCTACCTAAAATTACGATGTCTTTATCCTTGTAGTCCTCTTTGCCTCTGCACATTAAGGTTTCCGTGTAGATCAAATCGGCTTCTGATATGTCTGAAATTGGATTAATTAAGTATTGAATTTTTTGCTGTTTATACACTAACTTTGTAGATCGTCTAGAACTAGCATGTTTCCTAAGCTCCTCGAGTGCACAATTTGTACTTTCTGGTATTGCGTCCTCTCCTCGAAGACCACTTGATCAATGTCATATTCGAGCAATCTTTCGTCTAAAACACAGTAAAAGAAACGGCAGCACCAATTAGTTCACACTTCTTGGCGTAAAGAATAACAACAACAATCAAACAAACAACATAAAGAAACACCAAGTGGCACATACACAATCTCTTACTCACAGTTGTAATTCAAATCATCGAGGTTCGTGAAGCTCATTTTCAAGGCATGTAAAAAAATAAACTGTAGCGAGTCGAAATGTAAGCAAAGTCGCGCACGTTTCTATCCAACTATAAGGAAGTCGTCGTCGTCCAGATCAATAGGTCAATAGAAGTATTACCAAAGAATGTACGTATGTGTTTTTATTATATCGCGGGCCAAGTTTAAAGATTACGTGCCATTGAACTTCGCTATCAGACGAGTGGGAAAGTGAAACAACATTCGTACACGCATAATGGTTCTAATTTTTTTTTAAGGATTGCTGCACAGATTCACACGCACTGGAGAAGCAGATAAAAGAAAGCATTAACAGAAAATAAACGAAGTGTAAAGGAAAAAATAATATTAAGAAATAATCAAAAAGAAAGAAGAGAGAAAAAGTGTTTGTGTCTTGTTTTTCAAATTTTTTCTGTATCACATTTATAATTTTTTCTTTCATAATTTGTAAAACGCATGCAAAATGGAGTTACTGTACCTGCGGACGGGAAATACCTATCAAATTTCCCGCGTTTTATAGGGACAAGTGCCTGACTGCGTTTAATGCCAATTACCCTCTCGAATACTTCGCGCTCGATTTCTTTCCCTTTCTATAACAATTTTTGTAAATTTGAACAAAAAAAAAATAACAACAACAAACAAAAACAAATCATATAACAGTAGGTAGTTAAAAATTAAATAAAGAAAATTTAAGTATTTCCTTGAGTGTGAACGAAGCAGTAATTGGTGAAAATATAAAAAAAAGAGAACTTTGAGAGAAACGAAATTAAATTTGAAATTAACTGAACTTTTGAGAGGTGGGTGGTGGGAGGAACGTTTTTTTGGGGGGCGGGCATCAATTGTGTTTCTTTTCTTTAGAGTTCTATGATGATGGCACACCTGAACTAGTTAGGTACACATCGAGGGTAGATCCTCTTTTTAAGGGAGGGAACATTTTCGAACGGAACGAGCTTACTGTTAGGCTAATTTTTTGCTCGATTTCCTTCGTTTGCTAAAACAATATTCATAACATAAATTACGTATAATTACATAAAAAATTATGCTTATGATGAAAATACCGTTAAAACTTGCGAACACGATTTCAAATCACAATTTTCGTTTATAAATCATATTTATTTACATTTGGAAGCAACTTTATAATATTGATTTTCGTAATCCTTTTCACTCCACACCTATCCTTTGTTAAAGTTGCTAATCAAAATCGTTTCGTTTTTTTAAATATTCTACGAAGCAAACCGGAATTATATTTCATTTCATTGTAATTTCCAAGAAAATAATAAATACAGTAAAAATCTAAAATTGCATAGACAATCAATAATTACATATGATTCCAAGGATCTATCAAGCTTGAATAACTTAAAGGAATTATTGTCTCCAACCACCAATTATATTGCAATTGTATATATATTTATGTGATTCCGCAAAGACTACACAAAAATTATCCACAACATTAAATAAATTATTCGAAATTGGGCTAATTCCTTGTATGGCTTATTTAATATGCAATTCTTCAATAGTTGTTTAAAGGTTATAAGTTAAATCTAACTATTTCAAATATGGTGTGAAATGAAGATTTGTTAAACTTTTCAAGGCTCTTTTTGCTGATAAAAAATCATCTGCAATATGCAATATCTACTAAAAAATTAGGTTAAATTTTTAAAACATTATATATATGCAATTCAAAATTTCAAGTATTCTTGATTTAGTTCGTACATCAATTTGAACCAATTTTAATAAATTAAATTTTTTTTTGTTGAAAACACGACACAATAATTTGTAGTTAAATTTTAAAATTGCTTTGTTGGTTTTGAAGATTGCATGTTTTAATTAATAAAAATTGTTGGAACGTATGCAAATATTTGCAATTCGCACGAGGCCTATCGTGAATTTATTGAAGAGTGACCTGTTATCTTCGCTCGCATATTGCTATCGCGTCTTTATCAAGGATTCCCATAAACTAGAGCGCATAGTTTATTGAATATACTAACAGTAATTTAATCGCGTCCGCAAGTTTGTCGCAAAATTCTTCAAAGAATCGTGTAAACATAGTTGCATAGCGACCGCAACGCAACGGAAGGCGATAATTCAAAATTCGCATCATCCGCTCCATAATAGTTACCTCGTAGTTGAGAAGCGGTTCCTGCTTCTCGGCCTTGTAGTACTCGATGTTTATGGTGATGATGCCGTTGCTGAAAATGCGCAAATTGGTCACTGCTCCCATCTCGCTTTGGTACAGCTTGAAGATGCCGCCATCGAGCGGCACGCTGATCACCAGCTTCAGGTTTGCAAGATAATCGCGCAGAACGTTTTCGATGTCGGTGGAGAGCTGCGACAGCTGACTCTCGCTCTTCACCTGGCTCGGATCCACCGAGAAATCGATGAGGATGGTGTTCACTGCCATTGCTTCTTCTCCTTCCTTCCTTTAGATCGAATATAGGTTGACGACGATGAGCAACAACTTACGACGACGGACGTTTCAGACGGTATGCGAACGACGTTCCGGCAGTCAGTATTTGCAGTTGTAGTAGTAGTCAGCGGAATACAAGATCACATGGTTCTGGTTAAGCCTGCGCGCGCGTTTCCCGGCCGCTAATGATTCACAAACAAATTAAAATAGATTGATAACAGCACCACCATACCGCACGCCCAGATATTTTCTTAGCAAACTTTAACAGTAGAATCAGCGGTGCATAAGAATCCTGCAACAGCGGAGAGAGCGCGCATTACGTAATACCCCGTCATTGATTCAATGTTGATACATCGGCGCCGTGGCTTAGTTGGTTAAAGCGCCTGTCTAGTAAACAGGAGATCGGGAGTTCGAATCTCCCCGGGGCCTAGGTGGTTCGCAACCGCAACTTTTTCCAAATTTTGATCTCATGTAAAAGATGACAGAAAACTTTTTAACAATAACATTTTCATGTTGACTATAATCCTTGTTCATCCAAACAATATCACTATAAAACAAGAACATCAATATTGCTAATAATATTAAAGACATAGAAAAATACTTGTTAACAAATTGTAATCTATGTCTTTATTTACTTAGTCATAATCCAATTGAAATAAAAGTTTTTAAAACTAATTCAATCATTAGAATTTAATCCTCTCCAGAATCATAAAGTGGGTAATTGGAATAATGCAAAGAGTACTTACATGAAGGAGTGTTCAACAGAAATTCAAGTTTAATACAAAGTATAAATTTATTCCTAATTCTTCAAGACTTTCCCCTTCATAATTTTAATCTCATCCACCGGCCGATCGTGTTTATCCGTTTCCACCAATCCAATACGTTTCACGACATTCATCCCGCTGTGAATCCTTCCGAAGATCGCGTGTTTACCATCCAACCATTGTGTCGGAGCCAAAGTTATAAAAAACTGTGATCCATTTGAGTCAGGTCCGGAATTCGCCATAGAAAGTACACCAGCCCCCGTGTGCTTCAGCTCTGGGTGAATCTCATCCTTAAAGGTTTGTCCATATATAGAAACTCCACCTTTCCCAGTTCCTGTTGGATCTCCTCCCTGTATCATAAAGTCCCTGATGATCCGATGGAACACTGTGTTGTTGTAGTAACCCCTCCGGGCAAGCTCTGCAAAATTCCTGCAAGTCTGAGGCGCGTGTTTCCAATACAGCTCGATGGTCATCTCCCCCATACTAATGAAACAACAGGTATCAACAACTGTTTCAAAGATTTAATTAAAAGACTTACGAAGTTTCCAGGACGACGAAGGGCGGTTGCCACATCTTGTCGGGGATTCCCGTTTGGTTCATTCCTTGCACGGCCAACATCTTGCACAGAAAATAGAACTTGATCCAATTTACCGTGGAAATCTGCACAGAAATTGAATTTTTTTTGGAGGTTATATGTAAATCAACTGAAGTTGGCTTCGAGTTTTCAATTTAAAAAAATAAATCAAATTCATTAATGTATATAATTTGGATTAATTAATATTAAGCTAAATTCCAAACGTCAGCTCGTTAAGATGTAATGATATTAAGAAGAAATATTTTTAGGATTTGAATTTGTAAAACTCTTTGCCTATTGGCTCTTTCTCTAAAAGCTGGGAGGAGTTAGTAGTTAATAGCCAATCAAATTCAAACTCACCTAGATTAAAAAGTCTTCGAGGATTAACGTTGTTAATTAATATACATTATTGCTGTTATTTATTGATTAATTTAAATCGTCTTAAACTTTTCATCTTGTTTTGAATTCGTATTTGGTTTTGCCATAGTAACGACGTTCAGTTGCAAAATTTTCAAGGCTTGATTGATAAGACTTATTGTATTATTGTTCTAATAAAAATAAAATAATTTAAATTGTATATATTTTACATAATTATGTATAATATCATTTAAGTTTTAATAAAATATTTAATAAGGATTAAATAATAAATACAAGTTAAGACAAAATTTTATTTATTAAACGTCGTGTCCATAGAGGAAAACTTACTGGATGATACTTAGCACCATCCCCATTTGACGAAGGAGACTGGACGGATCTTGTCGGCGCATTCCAATTCGCAGATGTTTCCGTAGGTGATTCCGTCGGATCCGCAACACAACTGGAAGATCTGATCGCAGTGGTCGCATCCTTCTGGGTATCCTCCGCAAGGTCCTTTGCTCGCGACAGTCAAACCTTCTTCGTTCTTGCATGTTACGAAGCAGTCGTTTACGTACGTTTCACCGTCGCTTCCGCAGACCGGCTTCCACAGCTTCTCGCACTTGGAGCAATCATCGGCGGCAGCAAAGGCCACGGCGATGATGGCAAAAAGGAATACAGCGGACGATTTCATCTTCACGTTTAATGATATTATACATTTTCGTGTGATGATTCGGGTTTATATACTGTTATTGGATTGGCACCAAAAAAATTTATAACAATGCAACTATTGTTATAAATTTTTAAAAAATGTCCACGTTTTACGAGCGTATTGTCTCAAATATTTGCTAAAGGTTTTTATCTTAGAAAAATGTTTGTTTTATTTCAATATCTTTCCTACTCAATTTCGTAATGGTTAACAGACATTGGGAATTCATCTTAAAAAACTAATAAAACGTAATGCTATATGTACAAAAATATATGATTCCCCTCCGGCCGATTCCGGTGCCGGAAAAGTAAACCTAAAGAAATTTCATCTCTTAAGAAAAAATCACTATTCTATACATGGTGGGTTGGGGCGGTCGGGGGTTTTTGTTTTTTTCTTTTCTTAAGATATATAAATACTGTTGATATAATAAAAAGAAAACTATGATCCGATAATGGTAAGGAGAACCGTTGTCGGAATCTTACAACCACGGATGCCAGGCGGGATCCATCCGACACAGATTGTCGTGGCTGCTGGCTGCCGCCACCAGCGTGTTCACCTTGCTTTCCGTGCCATCAAAATGAGCGAGCGTGTTCATCCGGTTGTTTATCGATGTCACCGCCTTGTTAACCATGTTGATGATCTGCTCGCTCTCAGTCAATTTCTCCTCCTTGTTCGAATCAGATTCGTCCGCCTTCTTTAGCCTCGACAAAACCATCTCGTCCCTCAGGATGGGTTTCAGGATGGATGAGACCTGCACAAACAATAACGCAAATTGTAATACTGTTTTCAAAATTTTGGAAATCTTAGTAAATACCTTGAAATTGGGATAGACAAAGCATCTGGCTGCAGCTATCATAGTTGCTGTTAAGGGTCCGTTAACTCCATTGCTAGAAACGTACTCGATGATGTTTGGAGTCAACCGGAATTGTACAGGCCTGGTGATGTCCAGTTCTCCGGTGCTGTCGTTAACATCGAACTTGAAATAAGAGATGTTAACCAGACCGGAGTCCTGGTGCAAGTACATCATATCCGGATTGAGCCTCGTCAGGTGCAGCACGTACTCCGAAAAACACGCCAAAGCTAATTGCAGCGTAAACTGAAACAACAAATGTTAATTTCACAAAATAATATAATTATATCAAAATTTGTACCATTTTCCTAAATTGCCAATAGTCTGTTGCGGATGGGAACGTGGATAGAGCCCATTGCCGCAACATCGTTCTCGGCACCATATTCGTTTGGATGCCTTTCAGAATATCTCTGTACACCTGGTGACTGGTCGTCTTCAGACCCCTTCCTTGAACATTAGCTAATCTCTCGTAATAATAATTGATAGGCGCATCGTGTTCAATATCTAAAAGAAAATAATTTCAATATAATAAGTTAAGATTTAATTCTATTTTTTTTAACTTACTTAATTTAGCGCAACCTTTCTTGAAGATGTCGAGCAGCGAAATCGAAGCCACATTATCCTCGACCAGTCTGATCTGCTGCGATACAGCCACCACTCTGGGTACTGTAAAATGAAGGAATCTTCGAGCAGATTCCTTCTGCCTGGCCAAATAATGGTTCATCATCCTCAGCAACTGCAATACCCTCTCCTCTCGCCTTGCATCCGCCAGTCCTGAATCATTGACCACGAGGTACGGATAAATCTTTCCGTTGTGTCCGCGTATATACAGCCTTCGAGCAGCCGTGTTATGCTTTTGCACGATATCCACTCTAGGCATGAATCGCGTTATTTTCACGTAATAATGCGTATGCTTTGGCAGCAAAAATTCCCCTGGTAGTTCAACTTCAGCAGTCTTCAACGTAAAGTTCGAGAGGAATCGACACTTCTCTTCGATTAAAAACGATCTATAAATAACAAAAAATGTATTTTGTATTGTGAACAGTCAAAAGATTAAATGACTTACTGTATGAGAATCTTGGATCTATTCTCCAAAATCTTGATCCACTTTTTCAATTTGAAAATGAGAATGCGAAGGCGGAGAGCGTTCGTTTGCGAAAAATCAAAATCTTTGGTAAATTCGGATTTCATCTCTTGGAACACGGGGTCCTGGTAAGTGGCCTCCGCGCGTCTCGCCAGGCTTTCGGAAGCGGCCGAATGGAAGTTTGCGTTGGCTGAGCTATTAATGTTCTCCACACCAATACCGAAAGTCGACACCAGTTTCTTAATGAAGTTCACTATGTGTGGCGTGATTTTGGCTTCATTCACTGACTCGCGATTCTCGAAGGCTATAGCATAACACTTCGCTAACCCTTGTCGCAGCTGTCTCACCACCTCTTCGTACCAGTTCTCTCGGAACCATTCCATCTGATCCGCAATGCCCTCCAGGCTAGTGAGAACAGTGGTGTGGATGTCCCGTTGCATCTTCATGATCTTCGAACACCTCACCATGGGCGGCGTCGCCTTGATCGTCGACTCCATGGTGGGATTGGTAGAACCACCTTCCTGTCCACTTTGATCCTGGTTATCGCCTTGAGACGTCTGCTGAGCAGTATTCGTCTTACGAGCAGCAGCCGTTCTCAATGTAAGGTACAGGGTACGTATTGGGAAATAAACGGCCTGAGGGAACATTTTTCCAACCTTAAACATAGAAATAGTTAAGTAGAGGATACAAATTATTGCAATTGAAAAAAACTTACTTGTAGCAGTAGGTTCAAAAATACATTCGCATCGTATTGAACCAAGCAATTTAACAATTGCGGCGTCCATGGTAACCACAGAAGAGGTGGAACACCTACCGAGTATTTATCGAGTGCATCCGTCAAACTATTATTTAAAAAATATAAATTACATTAATTTCTGTTTTTTATTTAAAAAATAGTTTCCTTTACCTATTGTTATCATCATCGTAACTGAGAAGCCACAGAACTTTAGCTAGGTACTTCCTAGCTTTGGATTCATTCTGATGACGACAAGCATGAAGGAAGCACGTGATAGAGTTCACACCGAGACTAATCTGCCTTGGATCTCGCGTAAATACGTGCTCTAGATAATCCCCATACAGCGCCCAAGCCTTTACCCATGTATCTTGCATCTGAACAGCCGCAGAGAAAGATTTATTTGCCTCATCGGATTTACCTAACAAACGAATATAATAATTTACACCCATAAAAACATTATTTCCATTAATATTTTACCGCTCAAATGGTAGAGCAATCCTTTGAGAGCGTAGAACTCTGCGTTCATTTCCTTTCCGAAGGCTGCCACATTGGCTTTGTTGATCACCTCCAAACCTTCCAAGTAGTCATTCTTGTTGCTCACCGACGCCTGCTGCAGCAGACACTTTATTTGTTGCCTAATCTTTTGGAAACAATCGACGATAGGAACCGAGGGAATAGAATAAATTCTATTCAGAGATTCCAGGCACACGTTTGTCAGTTTATGTTTCCTCGCGATCTTGCCGAAGTGTATGATGGACCTCGCCGAAGCGTGCACACCCAACATGGAATTGTTATGGTGCGCAGCCTGTGAGTCGTTCTTCTCGTAATGCTTAATGATGAACTCGTAATGGTGTTGCCTCCACGTGAAAATATCGTTCCAGTGGGTGAGATCATCCGCAATCACCGGCAATCGGTTGCGCCATGTTTTTACTATAGCCTTCATCTCGTGCAGCGAGTTTTGATGACCCTGTTGAAGACCTTTGCGAATCTTGTAAGCCTCTTGCAGCTCCATAATCTAATTGAAATTATCAAAAATTTAATAAATACTAAACAAATATTTGTAATAATTTACCTGTTGCGCAGCTTGCAGATATTGCAGGTGAATGTGGCTGACTATATAAGGTAACCGTCTCCATTCCTGCAAGCACATCGAACTGGCAGTCTCTACGTATCGCTCTGCCAATTTTAAGTTCCTTTCTTCTGGATGGCATATCAATAAATACCCTCCATACAGAGTGACTTTCCAAGGTAGTTCTTTTGGACAGTTATACTCTACATTGCTAAGAGCTTCTTTAGTTTGCTCCCAATTGGGAATCCGCCAGGCGCTCTCCAACATCAAATACGGATCGTAAACGCCGGCTTTACTATATTCAGATAAGATATCCCATTGCTTCAATTCTTTGGCACATCTGAAACAAAACAACAATAAAATATCAAAATTTGCTTTGGACATAATGCAATGTTAAATCATACCTAATCCAATGATCAGTCCATAGTAAAACCTCCCGTTGCGTGTACATGGGTGGAGGGCCGTTAGTATTATTGTCTTGCTTATGCTTAAGCATAGCATTCTCGTAGGCAGTTTGGGCTTGCTCGAACAATCCATGCTGTTCGTACATTATGGCTACGCTAGTTTCTTTATAGTAGGAGTGACGTTGCCAAAGTCCAGCCCACAGATCTTCTTCGCATAATTGAGCGTACAATTGCCCAAGGCAATCAAAAATTTCCTTCTTCGGATTTTCACCGTTTTCTAATTCGAACGTATTGATGGACTTCGTCGTTGCGGTTTGATCGAAAGCCATTTGTTCCAAACCCAAAGCCATACGGTGCCAGAGATTATGCGATTTACCAATGTACTGCATCAGTGGCCTTAAAATATTTTTAAAAGTATAGAAATTGCTTATTTTCAATATTAAACTAACTTACGGTGAAATTTGTATTGTCGGATTACACCTGGACAAAGCTTCAACAAAAGTATTAACTGCACTTGGATGGCAGTCCTTCTGCACAATATGCGTTCCGGACGTAATAAATGGTAATATATCTTGAGTTAATCGCTGAAAAACAATAATATAATAAATAATATACTCGCTGAATTTGATAGATTACATACATTTCTCTGTCTCTCATCGAGAATATTCCAGAGTTTGGGGAACATCTGAAGCCAAACTTGTTCAGCCAGCTGCGTGTCCATATGGCACAATTGCGCAGCGGCCATTAAGAATCTGTGGGACGTTGTTGTCTTGCAAGATTCCAAGAACTCGTGTTGCTTATTGATGATCTTTATAATATTACCAAAATTAACAGAATTCTCGTCAGTGTTGGGATTAGAATCCACATTCGTTAGATCCATGTCCATAACCTCCTCTTTGACTTCGGACTTAACGAACACATCCGGATTCTCCTGTTTGATGGCATAGAATTCCTCGCGCTTCTTCGCTTCGGCTAAATTAATGACCGAAGTGATGTTTGGAAGGATGCTGCTTTCATGGGACATCTGTATCTTAGACTCAGAATTGGCAGTAGCGATCAAGAGCTCTATGCACTGCTTGATCCAATAATGTGGGCCGATAGCATCCCAATTTTGAGTGGACGTGATGTACAGCAATCGGTCGTGCAGTCTTTTTCTCATCGATTCATCAAATACCTTAAAGAATTTGGCTCGAATGTGCGGCTGATTACAACGTAATCCTGCCAAAAATGCGGGCTCCAATTTAGCGGAAAGCTCAGTTTGCTTAAAATGCTCATCGCTGAAAACAACCAAAATAAATGAAAACATTTACAAATTACATTCTTCTTAAGTTAAACTCACGTGTATACGTAATTAATCAATTCCAAGAATTGCGCATTCAACTCTTGGTCGTCGGCGAATCTCTTTTCTACGTATTGCATCAATTTCACCAGAAGAATGGATTTTTCTCGGGGACTCGGCGCTTGCGACAATGTTATCACATTCTTGTTTTTCATCCATTCTTCGAGCATTTTAACAATGGCTTTCATTACTTTAAGATCCTGAGTCTTCTCGATCAATCCAACGAGAATCGAACCAATGAAAGTCTTTCGCATTTCGGCGCCCATAACAACCACCCGAGTCTTCACCAAATCCAAACTGAGTATCAACATTTCACTCGTATCTGCAAATAGTACAAAATAAAAAACATTAAACATCCAAATTTAATTACATTTTTGGTATTATCTTACTTGGACTAGCTTCGGGTAATGTAGGTTGCAAATGCTCCTTAGCTATCCTGTTGAGCACCTTCATAAAAGGTGTTATCAGCAAATCGATGTAGCTGATGTTGTTCAAGCAGGCAGCTTTTAGGATCATTAAGGTGCCGTATAAACTAGACACGGTCGCTTGAAGATTCTTCTCGTAATTCGTTAACCCTTCGAAGATGACTTTACCAACTGTTGAGTAAAGTATCTCAAGTTCCTCGTATTTACATGACATGTTTGTGTTCGTACGTTCGGTGGGGAACAATCCCATGAGTTTGTGCAACAAAGTGTGCACGTAACGAACAACTTTGTTGTTTGAAGATGTAATGCACGCTCCAATACCCCTTTGCAGAGGTTTGAAATTTGCGAGAATCTGCTCCTTTTTCAATACTACTAACAGAAATGTGAGCAGTTCTAAAGCTGTGCAAATACTTCCAATATTTGGATTCAGTTGATCGGCGCTCTGCAAGATCTTATCAAAAAATCCTAATTTAAGATCTATTGGTTGAGGCCAAATATCAGGTTTGAGAGCCATCTTCAACAAAGCGACGCATCGCCTAGAAAGAATTTCACCCGGACTACTTCCGGTGGGGTTGGTCGGTGTCTGCGTCGGAGGATCGCTCACTTGACAAGCGAATCTTAAAAGGTAATTCAATACGGCGTCCGTGTGAACCCGATCAATTGGTTTAGTCTTCTGTTCCACTTTTAGTGGAGTAGGAGTACTTCCAGAAGCTTCCCCAGATTGGAAAGCAAGCCTCTTCCTTTGAAGTTGCTCATCTTCGGCTGTTCTTTTCACGTTTGAATCACTGGTAGAGGCTTCGCCATCGATGTCCTCACGGATCCCGTACAGTTCCCACTTAATGATCACCTCGCAGAGCTCAACTGCGAGCTTTCGGTGCTCGAAGGAAACGCTTGGATTAAATCCTAGTCTTTGGATGGAATTTACCATGTGCTGCACTAAATTGTGCCTGACTGGATAATAAACTTTATAATGTTTTACGACCAATTGCAAGATGTGGAAGAGCTGCTGCATAGAATGCCCTTCATCCACTATGATTTTCTTAGTCCAGTGAGTCAACATCTTGTTTCCTTCCTCCATGCGCAACGGCATGGAAGGCGTCAATATTTCCAAAGCTTGTCTTACAACATTACGGGCTTCGAAGCCATGAGCCTTCAGTAGACTGTAAAATACTGCAAAAGCAATAATCTTAGTTTTTTGTAAACGAAATAAATTGCAAAAACAAACCTTGTATGACAATTTTTCGATGGATTGCATACTTATCGATGATGTGAGAAAGCAGCAGATGCCCGTGGTACCTGGTTGCAGCATCCACGCAGTTTTTACCCAGTAAACAAGGCCAAGCAAAGGTCATTAAACGCCTAAGTTTATATCCTTGAGCTTTATTATGGGCATCATGATCGTGGATGTGCGGACTGGCTTGTTCCACGAGCAAACAAGAGAATTGAAGAAGCGATATCCGCACACAATCAGCAAACGGAAATGGATTATCTGGGT
This sequence comes from Nicrophorus investigator, assembly GCA_963457615.1. Classification (NCBI taxonomy): domain Eukaryota; kingdom Metazoa; phylum Arthropoda; class Insecta; order Coleoptera; family Silphidae; genus Nicrophorus; species Nicrophorus investigator. The sequence goes on from OY735141.1 coordinate 7,158,556, forward strand.
CGATTAACTGAATACAAAAAAAAATAAATAAAAACAAAATTGCTTGAAGAGTTTGTTTCACTTACTTTGTTTATAAACACGGATACGATGTTTTCTGGATTATCCGTGTATGGAGCTGGTAATGTACCAATCAATTTGTTGGTTTCGCCTCTTTCGAAGCTAACTGCGAAGCACGGAATCAATACAAGCTGAAGAACTTTAGCCTTCAACTCTTGAGACATTCCATGCATTGGGAATTGTTCAACGAATAGAAAGAAAGCGGATCGTTTCCACTCGACCGTGTAATGTTGAGCAACTGTGTTTTCTAAGAAGTCTTTCAAAAATTGAAATTCTGGTATAAATCGATCGCAAAGAGCTCTCAATAATTGAAAAAGCAGATCTATATTGTTCGGATGGTGGCAAAAAAAGTGTAGTAGAATTTTTACGAGCATTTTGGGCTCACGCCAGTGGTTGTATTCCAAATGTTCCACCGCTTTGTGTCTCTCCTGGTACTCGTCGTTGCACCATATCATTTTGAGTGCTTCGATCAGATCGAGCTGAGTGGAAAGCCACTGCTCGTCTTTCCTGATCAACAAGTAAATAAGCCTGATGGCCTGGTACTGCATCTCGTTGCGATCAGTCTCGCTGATCAGCGGGTTCACGTGTGTATTGGCCAGAGCGAGAGTGATCAACCTCTTCACCATCTGAGTTTGGATGTAATCCCTGAACGGTTTCCCATCCTGATGCTGAATTAGGTATTCCAAGTATCTACTGTACTGTTTATCCTTGATATGGCCATCGTCCATGAACAAGTCCAGGCTCTCAATAGGATATCGCAACAGGAATTTCATCAAAGTCTCTCTGAATGGAGAGCTGGCTTCAATAAGCATCGCGTGCTCAGCTTGAAGCACCAATTGACAGAGTTGCTTGATAAATTTCGATGATGCCGAAGGTGTTTGATAGAAGAAGCTTATGACCGTGACGATCTTTTGCTCCTCCTCGCCTTTCTTTGAAATACCGGTGGAGTCAGCTTGATTCTTATTATTGATAACCAAGTTCTCGAGTAATTGCATCAGGATTTCGATGAGCTGATCACAGAGTTTCTCGTTGAAAACGTTAGGGAACAGTTGCGTGAGATACGACAGCATTTTGACGCTGTTTAAAGTTAAGGTTTTAATATCTCTCAGTGTCATCAACAAGGGACGCATAGTATTGTGGATGAACTCCTTCTCCACCTGGTACCCCGCTATGAAGCTTTTCATGCACTCGAACGCCATCTCCTGCAGTTCAGCGTTCGGCTTCTCCAAAGTCTTGTAAAGCACTTTGAAGATGTTCTCACGCACATCTGCTTCCAAATAGTGACATGCTGCCAACACCCTCAAAGCACTCTTACGCAACGGTGTAAAGTCGGTGATATTCTTGTAACACGAGAGGTTCGACAACTTTGCATCCTCGCTGCTGCACAAAGAGATCAAGTCCAAGATGAACATGTTATGCTCTTTTATACTCATATCGATTGTGAAGAGACGAGGGTTGAGCGTGGTGCAAAACATATTTCCGTCCATAAGCCCCATCTGCGCTATAGCCGGCTGATGTTTGAGTAGGTGCTTCTTGGGCGGCACCATGTCAACCAAAACCTCCCTAAACGGCTCCATAACTGCTGTCACCGTTTTATTCTGCTTCTCGGCCATGAGCTTCAGAGACTGCATCGCCTGCTCTCGTACCATCGTGTGCGAGCTGGTGACCAATCTGACCAACTCATGGGTGACTTTGCAGAGGGCTTTGATCTGCACATCCCTCGTCAGTTTATCTGCGTTCTCCGGTGGAGGCGTCACGAGCACTATCAACATTTTTTCCAGATTGTTTTTGGCCATATCCAGAGCGCCGCTTGATACCTCCCCGGTGAGATCCATCATCACAAAGAGAAGCGCTTTCAGGAATGTGAACATGTGCTCGTAGACCCATTTACGGGCGCATCGCTCCACCATGAATTGAATCGCATGACAACCTCCAAGTTTCGCGTACCAAGCTCGTTCGTAGCAAAGGCCGCACATCTTCTCCGACATGTATTCTATCAGAGGTAAGCGGCATGCAAGATCTTTACTCCCCAACAAATGCGTTGCTGTATTCAACATGATGATCAAGGCCACACGACCTGGTTTGATCAACTCCTTTTCTTCGTGACCCATGATCACTGCCAATGCATCCACAAGAACAAGCGGATCTAGCGTGACCTGCTCATTCGGTCTAAAAACATAATAAATGTTAGTAAATCAAATACTATGAATTATAAATATAATAAATTTATTACCTTGGCGTTATCGCAAACGGGCCGGCTTGTTGCGCAACGGCTATGATCGTATAATGCTGAACGATATTTACAAGAGTACTTAAAACTTGTTGACTTAGTTCCTTTATAGCTGCAGCAACAACCATCCCTGCAAATAAACAACAAAAAATATAATTATAAGGAATGATGTAGAGTTAAAAAAATAGTTTACCGATTAATGCAGTTTGATGCGTATCCCTAGCTTGCTTATTAATGCTCTTATAGGAAGACCCCTTGATATGCGGGATATTGTTTTCATCTGTGAACTGTACACTGTAGTTCATAAACAGATTGAGCATGGTACTCCTATCATCGTTTAGGTTTAGAGACGCGGTCAGATAACAGTAAATCACCTCCCAGGCTTGCTTCCTGTAGTAAGAATCGGTGCTGCTGTGCTTCAAAGCATTAAAAGCAGTTTCAATCACCTTCTCTACCGGGAATTCAACCTGCTGCGTGTGATCATGAAACTGCGCCAGAATCGCTGGAGGTTCGTAATCTGTGTCGATGTACTCCAGTTTCTGCGGTTCGATCATCATTTTTCTGTTACCACCGCCAAATTTTCCTAACACCTTGAAGGCAACCTGTGCCACCTGATCATTATTCCGAAGTGTTCTCCAAAGTGCCTGCATTAGATCAGCCCTAACGGGTTGAATATGCTCGTACAGGAAATCATGTTGAAGATTGTCCACACACAACTCCAAAGTTCTCAATCCCTGCGAAATTAAATATTATGACTGAAATGATAATCCCAATTGCTTGTTTTTTAAAATATACCTGACTGATGAGAGCATGAGATCCGTTCAAAGCTGAAACTAGTGGATCCATCAACATTGGTAAGTAAGGAAGTAGTGAGCTCAAGCGAACAGGAACGGTTAAGCATAGTTCGACAAAGAGATCTTTCATGTGCTGCTTGTGCAGGCCGCTCTGTAATCGATTTAAGCCCTCAAGAAGATTTGGTAGCAGCGGTAGGAACTCTTGATAAAGTAGATCGTGACTACCGCCACCTATTGACCTGAACAAGGCGCGCAGCAGCAGGAAATAGTTGTACGGCTCTTTAGCGACCATCGCCAGCTCCATGGATCTGTAATTCGAATATGCATTTTAAGTATCGATGCAGATTCCTGATATATCATCAATACCGTCAACGAACGGAACTCACCGATTAACAATTCGATGCAAGTGTGGTCTCAACATGTTCTCGTTCTCTTGAGGGAACAAACTCACACTACCGAACACCAATTTGAAGAGTTTCAAGTACAGATTACTCCTATCTTGGTTGGATCCCATCTCTTCCATCCGCTCCAAAAGGTACTCAACGAGAACCGTCGCGAATATTGGACTGGTGGTTGGATTGGCAAGCAGGGTATTAGGGACAATTTGCAATGTGGCATTTTTATATACGCGCTCTACAACATACTCAATCGTCGTCGAGAATATCTCGTGGAATGTTTGCGGATGCATCATTGAGAACTAAAGCGTTTAAGTAAAATTTAAAAAAACGTAAAGTATTGTGAAATTTGTTTGCACACTTACAACACTACTGAAATGCTCCAAGACTTCCTTTTCCTCCTTGTTTCGAACGTTCTGCTGGTTCAGCCGTGCAGGACCGGAGACAGGAGGACCCCCGACTGCCAAAGTGTAAATGTCCAATGCTTTCAACGCCCACTTCACCAGTCGTATGAAGACTAGGGTTTCATGCGGTTGGAACTGCTTCGCGCCAACCGGGGGTTGATTGATTCCAATCTGTTATATTATCAAGCAAATTAGTAAATCCATCAAACAATTAAACTGTTCAACAAAAAACTCGATTACCTTACAAGCTGAACACCCCCATGTGATAGTTTTGACACCACAAACCAAAGTTTTTACCAAACTCCTATATTCCGAAACGTTATAATTCGTCGGCTGAGGAAATCCAAATTTGGATTTCTCCTCCTTCTGAGTCGAAAGCACATTCTCCAGACTCTCCAACTTACCCTCTCCATCGATCCCGTTCGACAGTTGCGGATTCGCCGCTTGTTGTTTACTAAAGCAACAAATTTCAATCAATAAATTAGTCCAATTAGAATAATTAATAAATACCATTTCTCAGTCATTTTCGGTAACTGAATCTTGGCTATTGTCTTGAACTTTAGAACAAACACTTCGAGCATTCGCATGAGCAATCCTCTACCCTCGGAACTATTCTCGATTTCTGCCTTCTTACGAATACATTCCACAAGATTGAGAAGCAACTTGCAAGACATGGTTTGGATTCTGTGGAAAACAAGGTTTCAATTAATAAAGTACTAAAAATTCTAACTTTTTGCGGTTATTACGTAGTTGCTAAACTATCGTCGTGGACGATCTTTCCGAAGAGATGGACAGCCCTGGCGATGTCGGCCAAATTCAACTGCTGCCTAACATGATGCACCAAATCCGCTAGTGTTGAATAGGCCAGCGGCCTAAGAGATTCGTGTGTAGTCCAGCCTTTCCCCAGAAGGACCTGCTCATCAAATAGCTTCTCCATTTGAGGGACAAATTCTATTCAGAAACACAAATTCAATTATTAGCACAAAAATAATAAAATACTCCAACATCTCCCATTCACCTATACATCAAACCAAAAAGAGTAAAAAATATAAATAATTGAAAATACGCGATAAAACAATAATTAGAATTTCTCATTTAATTAAACATTTTTAAGGTATATTTTCATCTTCATCTAATAATTAATGAAAATTATAAAGATTTGTTTCATATAAATATTTTTAATATAAACTATCTGATAAGAAACGAAAAATAATATACCTGGTAATTCTCACTATACAAGTTTTAAAACATACATTAACTTATTCACAAGTGTTTCAAATTTTGGTGTTTGTAAACAAACTCTTGTTTACTGTTTCTGTTGTTATGGAAATGTAATTATGGCTGTGCCAAATGATTTATGATCATAACGTCTATAAAAATGGTAGCAAATATAAAGTAATAAAACTTACTGTTTCTTAAGTCTGTTGCTAGAATATGTCTTGATGCAATCAGCAACTCCTTCCTGAGGTGAGCTACCTCCATTGGGCAGAGAGTGAGTAATCCTAGGATGCCTTGCACGAGCATCGAAGAATGGGTGGCCACGCCTTCCTGATAGATCTTGATGATGTAAGCAAGGAAGGATAAAGTCTTAATCTGGGCTCCCATGAAATCAACAAATATCTCCTTATTGAATGATTCCGCTTGCCTGGAAAACACAAAACAACAATCATAAAATGTATCCAATCAATCCAATAGGAATTACTTACCGCTGTTGCGGCGACGGTTGTAACACGATGGTCTTCATGATTAAAGGAATGAAATCGCTGACGTCTTGGTGAACGTTCTGCTTGTACAGCTGATACATTAATACCACTATGATCGGTAACTCCTGGATAACTTTCAATGATAGCACCGCTTTAGGTATCAAGTTATACTGCGGATAAAACAAAGGTTAAGCAACTGGATGCGAAATAAAACTTTCCGATCTTACAGAAATTAACGTTTGATCATTGTTCCTTTTCTCCGTTTGGATAGACGTGATGGTGAATGTTTCCTTTAAAAGTTCGTCGATGTTCAGCTCGGCCAGATCCTTAACTTTGATTGGAGCCCGAGGTTCGAAAATCTCGCTCATGTGAGTCGGAAGCTCCGAGTAAATTGTCTTCACGAATTGTAAAAAGTAATGGATCTGAATACACAAAAATATCATTACTTTTCAAAATACATTTATTATTTAAAATTACTAACCTCTGAATTATAAGTTGGTCTATACATTTTATGGAGCTCAATAATAATCTTCAAACAAACAAGGACATTTTCCTCATTGTCAATCTCTAATAATTTCAATGTTAGAGAAACTATAGGTTTCACATAGGGTTTTAAGAGATCATTTGTGGGTAACCTATGCAAAATCTCCAAAATCAATTTTCGAACCTACAAATCAAGTATTATTATTAACTCAGTACTTGTTAATTAAGTGAAATTAATTACCTGTTGTATATTGTATTCAGCAATAAAGTGGGGTTCACCTTCTTGCAGAATTGATAAGAAGATTTTAATTGAATGCTCCAGGAAACTAGCATACATGCTAGATGATAATATAGTCTCAAAGTTCTCGCTGATCTCCTGTATTGCCTTCAGTTTAATGTCATCTTTGTAGGCAGGATCCACTAGCATGTTGATGTAGCTGCGAAACTTGTTCATCTGCGCCGTCGACGAGTCCACAGTACTCATCGCTGACGTTGTAGCCTGCATATTGGTTTTCATCATCTTAACTCGTGCTTAACTCATAATCTGCAAAACAGTCCATCACACATTAGTTGTCTCCAATCAAGCCAAACATTTCACAAGCCTTTGTGCAATGAGGACATTCACTCACACCAAACGTGCAGCCAACGTTCATCGTTAATCACGTATTTAAAAGTATTAGTAGACAAACACATAATGTTTCTCCAAAAACAATGCACAGAGTTAAGTTTTTGTTTATATGCTGTTCAAATTGTAGGTTAAGATTTTGTGTGGACGCGAATATCGGCGAAAGTTGCGGATAATCCTTAGCGAAAACCGGCACGGATCCACGTACTTACTTTAATTTAAAGAATCGCTCATCTTCGTCAATAAAATAGTATTTCTATTTAGCGTTTAAAGGAATCAAAACCACCGCACACATACATTACTTACTGGATGTGACTGACTGACGAAAATTCCAAAATTTTCTTCACACTGCAACTTCATGCCATTCGGAAAATACAAAAAACTAACAAAAAAATCACATTTCTAAAGAAAACAATAATTTATAATAATAAATAAATCGTTTTAACCAGTAATGAGTAATAAATATTGAGTGAATTGCAAAATAATTAATATTTGTCCTAAAGGGTTTTGTGAAGATGAAACTTCACGCTGGTGCGCAAACCATCAACAGTTTAGTTCAAATCGTCTGACGTTTCTTTGTTTATTTTGTTTCTGTGCTTGATTTCGGCGAGGAAATGGATCTGGAAAGTCTGTTGCGGAAGAAATTGGAGAAAACGAAAAGTATTTGTAATTAATAAATGTTTTAACCGGCAATGTTAATTATATAATTTACAGAAATACCTGACAATGAGTTGCTTGAGATGGAAGATGATCTGTACAAGCTGCATTTGAAGGAGTATGGGGTGGATTTGAGCGAGGAGACGAAACCGAGCATTCCGAGATTCTTCTATAGATTGCCTAAGGATAATGAGCCTTTGAGGCAGAAGCTCAGGGAGGAGACAAGGTCTAGTTTCCTGGATAGGAAGAGCCGACAGTTGTTGGATAATGCTGAGCTTAAAGCACTTTGGGCTTTGCTGGATGAGCATCAGACTTCACCAGATGACCACATGATCACTTATGCTAATTTTAAGAAAGTTGTTGAATTGGCTGGTAAATTAGATTTGTGATTTTTTTTTTAAATTTTGTTTAATTTTACTTGGTTTTTAGATCCAAAGGTTAAGCTGTATTTGACTGCTAATGTTTTCGCTAAGCTTCACGAGAATGATGCGCAAGGTCGCGTTTCCACCATATCATTATTCAATTATATCATGAGGAAGGTTTGGTTGAAACAGACTCGGGTTGGGCTATCGTTGTACGATACCACGGGACTCGGGTATTTGCGCGAAGCCGAATTGGAGAACTACATTTCGGAGCTGTTACCTGTTCTTCCACAACTGGAGGGTTTGGAGAAGTCTTTCCACAGCTTCTACGTGTGCACTGTAGTCAGGAAATTCATGTTTTTCTTGGATAAACTGAGAGCGGGTCGAGTTCGAATCCTCGATGTTTTGGCTTGCTCCTTTTTGGATGATCTTCTGGAGCTGCGGCAGAACGAGGTGGGAATAGAGAGATCCGAATCCAATTGGTTCAGCGCTCCCTCAGCGTTGAGCGTGTACGGAAATTACTTAAACTTGGATAAGGATCATAACGGAATGCTCAGTCTTGAAGAGTTGTCCAGGTACGGGACTGGGACTCTGACGCAGCCCTTCCTGGAACGAGTATTTCAAACTTGCTTGACTTACAAAGGGGAAATGGATTATAAGACATATTTGGATTTGGTCCTGGCATTGGAGAATCGCAGCGAGCCGCAGGCTTTGGCCTTCCTCTTCAAAATACTCGATTTGAACGATTCCGGGTATTTGGACGCCTTCACCATCAACTATTTCTTCCGTGCCATCCAGGAGCAGCTCAGAGACGCGGATTTGGTCATCTTCGAGGACTTCAAGGATGAACTCTTCGATATGGTTAAGCCCAAAAATCCTGATCGCATCACTCTCAGCGATCTGTACGCGTGCGGCAAGGGCGAAACGTTCGTCAGTATTCTTATCGAATTCCAAGCGTTTTTGAACTACGAGTACAGAGACACCTCCTCCAATTCAGCTCAAGAATGATCTGAACTTTTCTTTAACTTATTTATGTTCTCTATTTTTATCCAACAATAAAGATATATTATATTTTTACTAATCGCTTTGTTTCATTTTTCAATTTGTATCTACATTTTGTTTAGCAGGATGAGTCACATTATAAGAAGATTGATTTTTCTTCTGGTTAAGTTTGCTGTTAAAAATAGTTATCGAGCGTGCGAAATGTTTGGAGCTCGTATAAATTGGTGCGGAAAGCACAAGCTTACACCAGTTGTAAATCAGCCTTCCGACTAAGTGGAGAACCGCACGAAATGTCTCGCGCTTCTCAACTAATTTAGAAAAATAAGCCAACACTTACCATGGATGATCGAATAGTAGACACGATATTCGCAGGTTCCTTGGAGAACCTGCCTCCGGTGAGTTCGAAGATCGTCAGAATTTTTACCAGTTCCACGTTCACAGGTAATTCAGAATATCTGCAATATTAATATTTACTATAAGTTATTGAAAGTTATGGAGCAAAAAGTTATAAAACTATTTTTTTTGCGAAGATACGACTATGGAACGTAACACGTTGATGGCGAAATGTTACCCCAGAATCAAAGATTACTGCAGGGAGAAGCACGGCTTGGAATTTCAGGTAAAAGTTAAAGAGTGGAGAATAAATGGATTTGTAATAAATCCGCTATTTTTTCTCCTCATTTCTTTGTTGGGGTATTTGATTGCTTTGACCTTGATTATCAGCACCAGGCGGGAGGGTGGCACCGAACTTTATTTAACCCAAATGCTGCGAACACGAAAGGTGCAAGAAATCGATACCCGTTTATTTTGATCCTCCTCTTGCAGGTGGTCGATATGCGTTGGGGTGTCCGAGACGAAGCCACCGATGACCACATGACAACAGAACTTTGCATGAAGGAAATCCAGAATTGCCAGCGACTCTCCATGGGTCCCAATTTCGTTGTAAATACATTCGAATTAACTGAGAAGTTTAAAATCGTTTCATGAACTTTTCAGATTTTCCAAAATTTTCGATTATACAGTTTATGTTTTTATCTTTGTTAGGTATTCTTGGGGCAAAAGTACGGTTACAGACCTATACCCACATACATCCTATCTTCTGAGCTGCAGATGATCAGAGATGAATTGGCTGCAACTGGCGGTGATCCAACTCTGATTGATACATGGTACCGCAAAGACAGCAACGCCGTACCACCGATATCCGTGCTTCAACCCATCTCCTCGATTTTAACAAACTTCAATAACAAAGTACCTTTTACTATACTTATTTATTTTTCTTTTTCAATTAAATGTTCTTAGCGCATCCCGAAACTTCAAGCAGAAGATCAAGCTGTTTGGTGGGATACTCTGGGAAAGTTCCAGAAAATGTTTCGAAAAGCCTCGAGCGCTCTTTTTCAGCAAGGAAAGATGAGCGCCGATGAAATGCACAACTATTTCATGTCCGGTAATTAATTAATAGTTAATTGTAGATCATAAATTATAATTGTTTTTTTGCAGTCACTGAAAGGGAAGTGATCAATGGAATATTGAACGTGCGTAATACGAAGAATCACTGCTTGGCGTACGTCAGGTACATCAACAACATCAACCTGCAGAATCTAAAGAAGGCTTCGCTTTTCGTCGATGTTATTAACAGAAGTTTGGACGTGGAATCGGCGAAATTGTTGGGGAATCTCCGGGATGAGCGGCTACCGGAAAAAATTGAGACAAGCAATATGCAGAAATACAACGTGGAGTGGATCGGTCGAGAGGGTCTCGATAACGAAACGCACGGAGAATATTTAAAGCATTTCATCACGCACTTCTACAAGAACATCATTAAACTGGTGGATAGAGCTATGAGGAAGGAGGATTCGAGCGCTCAAGGACAAATCGTAACAGAGATTCTCCAACATCTTCACGCTTGCAACAATTCCGTTAAGGTATTTTACGGACGCGACGATGATTTGGAGAGAATCCACCAGTACATGATTGGTGATGATGAAAAACCGTTCGTGCTTTACGGAGAAGGCGGTTGCGGCAAAACCTCGATGTTGGCGAAAAGTGCAGCAATGTCCACGTCCTTCGGATGGTTTAAGGATTCGAAACCCTTGAGCATAGTACGCTTCTTAGGGACGACCCCCGATTCCAGCGCTTTAACACCTACCCTGATTTCTATATGCCAGCAAATCTCTTACAACTTTATGATTCCTTTCGAAACCATTCCCGATGATTTAGTCCCTTTAACCGCCCATTTCAAGCAGATGCTCACCATGGCTACGAAAGATCAACCATTATTCTTCTTCCTGGACTCGGTGGATCAGCTGACCGGGACCGGAACAGGAAATAAAGTCTCCTGTTTACCAACGAGACTTCCGCCGCATTGCAAGGTTTATCTTAATCTTAATAGAATAATTATTTATTCAAATGCGATTCTTACAGATTATAGTGACGTGCGCTTGCGAAGAAACCAATCCGGAGGTATCAAGAGAATACCACATTTTGAGGAAGATGATCGACGTCGATGAAAATTTTTTGGACGTCACGCCTTTAGGTGAAGAATTAGCAATGCAGGTCATCAAGTAATCAAATCCAAGCATCAAAATATTACCATTTCTACAAAACTATTGATTTGTTGTTAGGATGTGGATGAAAACTGCATGCAGAGATCTCACCAATTACCAATGGAGACTAGTTTCCAACGCCATAGAGAAGTGCTCTTTGCCTATTTTCGTAAAGTTGGTGTTTGCGGAGATTTGCCGATGGCGCAGCTATACGAAATCGCAGGACACGCATCTGGCTTCAACCGTTATGGATTCCATCATGATGTTGTTTGAGCGAATTGAAAAACAGGTCTTCAAAACAATCCAAGCTATTGATATCACCAATAATATATTTTGATCCACAGCATGGAAGAATCTTGGTTTTCCATGGTCTGGCGTATATTACAGCAGCGAAAAGCGGTCTTTCGGAATCCGAACTCGAGGATCTAATATCTTTAGATGATAAAGTCTTAGACGACGTTTACCAATACCATATGCCTCCGGTTAGGAGGATTCCTCCGCTGCTTTGGACACGAATCCGCAACGATTTACCCAATTACCTTTCAGAAAGAGAAGCTGATGGTGTCAGCGTCATGAATTGGTATCACAGGTACAAAATCAAAGATGATAAATAATAATTACATTATCTTAATTTCAAAATGCTTTAGACAATTTCGAGATACGGCGAAGGAAAGGTATTTCAAGAACCAAAATATGGCTTTATACTTTCACTCTATGATCGCTGATTACTATTTGGGAATCTGGGGCGGTGGTAAACCGAAACCCTTCAAGTATACGGAGATCCAAAGGCATCGTTTTAATCTGGCGGATAAAGAGGGAATAGCCGATAGGAAAGTGCCGGTTCAGCCTTTGGTTTTCTACGGAAAAGACGGAAAAGTCACTAGATATAATCTCCGAAAAGTGAGTATTTTGAAATCGTGTTAAATTGTTTAATATTGATATATTTAAGTTTGGAGAACTTCCTTATCATCTGGTGCGGTCTAGAAGATACACCGATTTGTACGAAAACGTTCTTTTCAACTACGAGTGGCTCCACGCGAAATTATCCTCTTGTCCACTGCAAGCGTTACTCTCCGATTACGAAGACGCTTCCAGTCATATAGAAAATAAAGATTGCAGAAGGTGTAATATAATAATTTAACTTATTTCTTACAACTCATCTATTATTTCTTTAGGGAATTGATGCTTGTTGCTGACGCTTTAAGGCTAGGCGGAGCTGTGCTGGGGCAATACCCAAACATGTTAGCTCCTCAACTGGTAGGTAGACTTCTTCCAGAAGTTGGACCGAATGCTAACATAAAAATGTTGCTAAACGATTGCGACATCAAAGGTCCCAATCAATGCGCTTTGATGCCTTTGTACCATTGCTTGCACACACCTGGTGGACCACTCAAGGTAAGTAAAATAACATCTTCAGATAATTGAAATTAAATGAATTTCTGATTACAGTATTCATTGGAAGGGCATCAATTCGCTGTGTTCGGTTTCTGCTTGACCACGGATTACAGATACGTCGTGTCCATTTCGAATAGATTCATAACTTGGGATCTATCCACTAGCGATTTGACGAGGGACGTTAATCCGAACATCGAAGGAATCATGCAGCAATTGGTCTTGAGTCCAGATAATAAATGGGCCGCAGCTTATACCAATAACAATGAAACCATATTATTAAATATGTTAACCAGCGAGTTTATATCCATTGCTAATCCATTACCTGATGACAACGAAGTAGTAGGAGTTCATTTATTAAACCATAACTTGTATATTTATGGTACCAGTGCTTGGGTCGAATATGATATGCGAGGGCAGCTCTTGGAGAGGTACGAGAGTGCTTGCGACCAAAACCAATGGCAGATATTATGTAATGTTGGTTCAGATCAACCAAAAACTCTCGTATTAATTGGATTAACTTGCAGTTATGGAATTCGCCGATAAAACCAATTACTACATCATCTATTGGTCTGGGAACATAGATGATGACCGTATGGTTCTGCATACTTACGTGGATGGTATGGCTATGGAACCACTGGATTACCATAGGTGAGATTCAAGAAACTAAAAAGAATTGGAGGCGCCGGGCATCGATCCCGGTACCTCTCGCATGCTAAGCGAGCGCTCTACCATCTGAGCTACGCCCCCTGTATAGAATAATAGTATGATTTATTTGAACCAACTTTTAATATATCTACATTTTCTTCACGAAACAACATTCATATATTTTAATATCTATTACAACTTTATAGATTATTATATAACTTTATAGATACTTATCAATTTTAACAAATGCTTCTTCAGATAACCAAATAAACATATAAGAAGGGGGCGTAGCTCAGATGGTAGAGCGCTCGCTTAGCATGCGAGAGGTACCGGGATCGATGCCCGGCGCCTCCAATCAATTTTGCTTACCAATTATTTTCTTCAGTGGTATTGTCTTCACCAAGAACCGGAAAGCTTTGTACGCTTGCACCAATAACGAACATCATTCTATTACAAAATATACCAAAAATATTGAAAAAATGCGTTGGATGCAAGAAATAGAATTACCTAGATCATCCACCGATGACACTGAAATCGTTCTTCAACTTCGTTTGGATAAGGATGATTGCGTTCTTTTGGGTAATTATTTGTTAATTAGTTTAATAGTAATTTCAATTTGTTTCCTTTAGCCACGACCAGCAATGGGTTTATCATATGGGATCTGAATGAAGGGGAGAAAATTAGTGATGGTGCTGTTGCTCTAAGTCTTCCTTACGCAACTAGGAACATCACGACGAAGATGTTGCATTCCAATTCGATAGTTTTGAGTGCGCACAAGAATTACGCTATTGCTGGTGTTAGGTACACTTCAGTCCTAATTTGTTTTTTGTCCATTCAATAGTTTTCCGGTTACAGGAAGAATCTGTATGTGTGGAGCGTGAAGACTGGGAAGTTAATGAAAGTGTTAGACGCGCACTTTGGTCGTATCATTCATTTGGAACCTTTAACCATCGGCCACTGGAACAGCATAGTCACCTCAAGCATAGATCGCACTGTTAAAGTGTGGAACATCAACAACATCTTCGAGCAGGTCCACGTAATTGATCGACACGAGTTACAAGTTGATTCAATTAGGTATTAGATTTACACAATTAAATTATTAATTTTCATCATAGTTCTCTTTCTTCTAGTTTATCAAATGATTTGAGTTTAGCTGTGACTGCTACAAGGAATTGCATCGGCGTTTGGGATTTGAGAATCGGCAAGCTTTTAGCTAAATTGGCTGACAGTCCTTTAGGCGCTATAGTTACCCACGCTTTGGTTACTCCTGATGGAAAGTAAAAAAACTCACCAATCCATTCAATCGTTCCAAATGATTAATAACTTTTTCGCAGATTCATCATTTCCGCCGAATCCGGAAACATCTTGGTTTGGAATCGCCTAACTCAACTGGTGGTTTTCAAGGACGAGCAAATCGGGATAAAGCAATTGACTTTGATGGACGAGGGTACCAAAGTGTTGAGCATTTCGAAGCCGACCAATCCTCCTGGTACAGAGATGGTGAAGACCACGGCCACTGCTTGCGTCCGGCACATCCCAGGTACAAATCAACACTGTAAAAATATACAAATAGAAATTGGTTAAATTTTCAGATGGTGAATTGGAATATTCGTTCGATTACGCCATAAAGAGCGTGACTGGGGTACCTTTCAAGAAAGCGGTCATAACTTCAGATGGACAGAACATCGTGGTAGCTGGTAACGACAAGACAAACAGGGATTGCGTTATAGTTTTCAGCGCTAAGAATGGTAGTTTAGTGCACAAGATCGGTCTGAAGCATTGCTCAATTCGAGTACGTTTATCAACTAAATGTATTCTTCAAATTTAACATTTTCTCGCCTCCCAGGAGCTTCAATCATTGATCGCAATGCCTCACAAGGGATATTTGATAGGAGCCGTGGCTGCAGACAAATGCGCCATCATCGATATAAGGACAAAGAAGCATATTCGAACTGTACCGAAATGGGGAGGAATTTGCACCACCGATGGTAAATTCGGACTCTTCGCTCCTTCCAGGTAAACACAGCACATTATTTCCATTACGTAACTGATAAAATGCTTATTTAGAGGCGGTTTGGAGTTGATCGAGTTGAAGAAGGGACAAACTGTTAAAACGTTCATACCGAAAGTTGCTGAAGGCGTGTTTTCCATCATATGCATGTTCACGAAGGCCGACGAATACGTTTTATACTATCACAGCGGTAAGAAAACTTTAAGGGTTTTCAGGTGAGCTTCCAAAGATCTTAATTTACAAAATATTTTAAGCAACTTTTCAACAGAACCTCAGACGCTGAAATGATTGCAAATTATCGATGCCAGGCGGAATTAACCGCAGTTGAAAGTACCGAGGATGGAAGGGCTTTGGTATTAGGAACAGTAGATGGTTGCGTTTCAGTATTAGCTATTCTGGACCCATCTAAAGACGACATGGTGAAGTATTTAGCGGAAATGCCTTCAAGGGATGAAGAGGTATAAACTGCTATTAAATATCTTTTGCTTTCGTTTATCTTATAAAATTCCAATCGAAATCGAGCGTTTCTAACGATACTAATGCTCAAAATAATACTTACATTAAGTGCAGCAACAAAACCACACTACAACTTTATTTAATAATTACTTAAATCAAGTATAATTAATCAACAATTTAACTAAGAAACTTAACTTTAAACAATCGTTACCAACTGAACAGTATAAATCAAATTCGCCAACTTCCCAAATGTTAAATTTGAAATTTTGCTTAATTTAATTTGTTTTCAGTGGTGCAAGAAGGTGGAGAAGATGAGGGCCCAAACCAGATTCAAAGCCTTAGGTTCAATAGCGAAACTATCCACTCTATTCGTTAATAATTTAAACAACAAAAATCAGCAGGAAGAGGATAAAGGGGTTGCAGATGTTATAGAAAATGAAGGTTAATTAGTTTATTACTTACAGATTTATGCTAGGCAGAACAATGAAATAGGTGGATTTAGGTTGTAGCTAAGTCCACCAAGTAGAAGTCTAATATATCAAATAGGAGAATTCAGTTTTATAAATGAAAATTTGTAGTTACTTAATAAAATTTGTATTTGATGAAACTAATTACACAACTAAATTTAATTTAAATAGATTTCCACTACCAAGATCTGAATTTGCCCTGTGTAGCATGACTCAACATCCAGGTGTTCCTTTCATCCGGCACCATGGACATCTGCTTGTGTCTCCTATGAGTGTTGCAGATTACAAACAATCGTTTCTCCCTCATCACAAAGTAGCAATCCTTGCAACGTTTCTTCAGCTTGCCCTTAACTTTGAATCCAGCTGATTGCATGACATTTGTTGCTTGTGGCACCAATAAGCTGCTGTTTGCAAGGGGGCTTGTCGCTGAAACCCTCATCAAAGCAGTCCTAGCTGCATTAGCTAAGCTATTCAACAGAAACGACATTATCCTAAAAACAAAATTAATTAATTAATCTTAAAGGCTACAAAGTTTAATTCAAATTTGTTACTCAGTTTCTATTATAAATACTTTTGGGCTAATTTGAGGTTATAATGTGATTGTAAATTAAGTTGCCTATATTAAAAATATAGTGGCGACGTCTGGCGAATAATTGAATTTAAAATAAATATTTAAATTTTAAATTTAGAGCAATTTACTTGATTTATAGATAATTAATTATTAGAAATAACTAAAAATAAATGTATCTTATTAATAGGCTTCAAATGGTTTATAAGTTTATTATAAAAAAAGTTGAAATAATGTTGTTTGCTCCAAGTTTTCTTTTGCTTTAAATTGTTATAAATTTGATTAATTTAATTATGATTTATTAGGACTAATATTATTGGATTTGTTAGTAAATTGCAATAAATAATCATAATAACAAGATCGATATGGGCTTTAAAAATGTGGGAAATTTGAAAGAATCAAACTTTGATTAAGATTTGTTACACGAATTGTTATTTTGATTCGTTTTTATTAAAGTTATTAGAGTAGAATATTTTAAGTTTTGTTTTAATTCTATTGTAAATCTAAAATTTTGAGTAATAAAAGCATTTGTGCTGTATTTAATTTTAAGGTTAGGATTCTGTTATCAGGGCTGTCGTTTTGTGTGTTTGTTTTCGAAAATCCAAAAAGTGATGGCATTCGCTCAAAATTAGTGAAAACTAATTGTTTTTTGAGGATGTCGAAAAAGCGCAACTTCGATGAAGCTCTGGGCGGATCCAGGGCGACGAAACAAGTTAAGTTTGATGATAATGTGAAGAAACATACTTTGGATTCTGACGAGGAAGATAACGATGAGCAGTACAATGTTTTGGATGAGAACGATATTGAAGGTTTGTTTGGATTTAATTAAGAAATAATTGAGTTGTTTTTAATACGGTTGTTTTAGGTGAGGAGGAAGGAGCAGCCAGGCAGGATGGGGATACCAGGATGACCGCTTTTAATATGCAGGAAGAGATGGAGATGGGGCATTTTGATAGAGATGGGCATTTCATTTGGAACAATGAAAAAGAAGTGCGGGATAATTGGTTGGATAACATTGATTGGCATAAGGTGAAGGATAAGACTGGGGCAAATCCTTATTCGTTGGAGTCTAAAGGATTAGGAGATGAGAGTGAATCGGAGGAGGAGATGGATACTTTCAATGAGATTGATACGTATAAGAAAATCATCACATATTTGAAACCAAAGGAAACTATAAATAAAGCGCTGCGACGGCTTGGAGGTGATAGCAGTAAGCTATCCACGATGGAGAAGTTGAAGAGGAAGAAGGCCGGTACTCTGGGAAGCAGCAAGGAAGTCAATGAACTCACGGAGTTGGCTAACGAGGTGTTAACGCAGCTCGGGAACATGGACGTGTATCAAGAAACTTTTGAACAAATCAGTCTTAAGGTAAACTTTATGAAATTATACAGAAATGTGCGTGTATTAATTAATTTTTAAATGATAGTTGGATGCTCATGACAAGAAAAATAAATCTAAGGCAAAAATAGTCGAAGCGGAGTTGGACATGTACTCGGACGACTTCGATAAGCAGGAGAAGGGCAAGATCGAGTCCGGTTCGGGAGAGGGCGTTGACGGGGCGGAGCAAGAGCAGTCGTCGACCAATGCCGTCGGCGAATCGAGTAGTTCCGAGCTGATGTGGGAGTTCAAATGGGAACAGGACAAGGATAAGATCGAAGGACCCTTCGACACTCTGCAGATGAACAAGTGGCAGTCGGAGGGCCACTTCAAGACCGGCGTGTGGGTGCGCAAGTGCGGCTCCGAAGACGCCAATTTCTACTCCTCTAGTCGCATTGACTTCGAGCTGTATTTATAAGTTTAATTTAAGCGCTTTATAATATAAATATTACAAAATATACACTAATAAAAAAAATAAATGACAACCTTTAAGTTGCTATAACAACTGAGTTTTCATGGTAATGCTAAAATTAGGATTAGAAATTTTACGGGGTTACGTTAATGACATTTCTGAAGGGGGAAATAATGATGAAGAGTGGAGCGCACACAGTTTGGAGTGCGTTAACATCAATTAAATTTGTTTGCGCGCCGTGTGACCTTTACCTTGCCTGTGAGAAACCGTGGAGAAAGTGTGGAGAGCAGCTCACGATGTGGAGGAGCAGCACCAGCGAGGATGTGGGAATCGATGGAACAGTGGAAAGAGGCGATTTTCGGTTCACCTAACTGGGAAGCATTACAGAATTGAAATGTGCAAAGAATGAGCACTTAACGAGAGACAATAGTTTAATTAATCATTGGACTTTTCAAAAGCACTCCCTTCCAATTTATCACAATACTGCACCTCAATTATCAACTTTAATACAAATAAAATCCACTTTAAAATCAAGTCATTAAAAATTTATCGTCGAATCAATAAATAGCACATACAAAAATTGATTATAATTAACAAATAAATTAAAAATTCAACGTTCGCATAGTCGTAACGTTGTTTTTCTCTTTATTCAGCAGAAAAACAAGGAAATTACTTCGTAACGTGCGAATTCGTGTGGAATTTGCGATAAATTTTAGCGTTGCATTTTTTAAAATTTTCCGCGTTCGCAATTTCCTTCTGTTTCGTTTTGTTTATTTAACGGCGTCTTTCGGATGATCAGGAATCCGGTGAAAACAAACCTCCTCGATCGTGTATTTGTTTCGTTAATGAAATAGCGACGTTCCTAGAAGCGCTCATCACTTTCTATTTCGCTTTCTTTAATTTTCCTATCATCGCTTATTTTTCCACCCGAAATGAATAAAGAAACGTACGCATACGAATTTGTAATCAATCTTCTGGAATCGAATAGTCTGGCAATATGCGAAGAAAGTCTCGGAAAAGGTCAACAGTTGATGAGGGAAAATCACTGTTTACATTTTGCGAAATGTTTAATGATTCTTCAGTTCACTAACATAATTCAACAATTTTGCAGATAAATTTTTCAAGAGTAATTAATACTTCTGAAATTCAGGTCATTTATCAGAATATACCAAATATCTTGGAAAATTATCAATTTTCAATATTTTTTTTGCACATTTATTAGAAAATACAAAAATTTTAAGAAATAATGAATGGATAGTCAAAATAATTTACTATCTGATAAATCTGAAAATTATTTTATTTCCAATGAAACATTCAATAAATCTACGATAATTTCGAATAGTTGTAAGAATTACTTAACTTATTTTTTTGAGAATGTTTAATTTTTGTTGGTAAACAACATATGAAGTCATCGACATCGATTTGGGTTCATCGATCTGTGCAATTCGGTAATCGGTCTGCGAAATCTCTTCGAATTTTGCCTAATTGTGCTGTGTTATAACGACCGGTTTCCTTAGTGAATCAAATGTAGGAAGTGAATTCACGTCGGAAACAGCGTTACGTTTTACCTGAAGTTCCGTCGCGAGGCGTGGGAAGAAGTCTTCGGCTAAATTAACACCGATTGCAATCGATTTGCGCACTCTCTACTCAATAATGCAACATTAAATGAAACACCTATTACACGTTGGAAAAGTTAAGCAATTAGATGGGTGACACAATTAACAGTTCGGTAACAAAAAATAGTCATTTTGATAGATATACACTTACTATTAAAATATATAAAAAAGTTTTGAACAAATTAAGACTTCAATAAAAATGAATTGTGGATTAGTCAAATTGAATTTTAAGTATGCTTCGAGAGAGAGGAAAAAAACAAAAAAAACTAAAGTTGTGTAATTCCGTCAATTATTTTACCGAAAATTTCTCTTTTTCATCCATCCGAGTTGTTGTTGTTTTTCTTCTTCTAATGCTGAGACCGTATTGTGTTGTTTTGTAATGATAAAATATGAAGAAGTAATGGGAACGATTTATGTTGTGTGTGAGTGCGAGTATGAGAAGTAAATGCTATAGTTAGGATGCTAAAGGCAATGGGTCAAGCGGCGCGATGGACTTTCACACACACCGAAGAGCGGCGCATCGGGATTGTTTTAGGTCTTTGGTAGAAGCGCCGAGGATGACCGGGCAGATTCTCAACGGTGATGCACATAGTTTAATAACCTGAAGTACAAAGAATACACTAGGAACAAAATCTACCTGCGGACCATGTTAGGAAGCAGCACAAGATGATATTTTAAAATCGTGCATCGACCCAGTTTTTGCGTCGCTCGAGTAATTCTCATAATGCAATTCTCCGTAAATCGCATCGATAAATTTGTGTTCTTCGATCGCCATCACTCATCCCGTCATCAGCGATGACATCAATTTCGTTACCATGGTGATGTTACGTTGCGTTGATAATGCAAAAAATAAAGGTCACTATGGTTACGGAAAATATGCGTGTTTTGGGGATAATGAAATTGCAGCGTTGCGTTACGTTATTTACGATACGAATGATGATTGCAATACGTTATTTATGATAAATAATGTTACACCAAAGAGGATTTTTGTTTGGGAGTTGCACAAATTGCTGCACGAAAGTGCAAATAACCGAATGTCAATTATTAAGAATTCTTGAAGAAATTGCAAAATTATATTTACATTTTAAAATAGTAAAACAGTAATTAAAATTTTAGTAATTTCAAAATTTTTTTAATAAATCATAAAATTTTAAACATTCTAATTTTGTAAACAATATTTTGATCTATTTGTTTATTTTATAATAAATATATTAAAATTTAAGGAAATATATAATTTTGAAGAAAAATAGTGAAAATTATATTTTTAAAATAAAAAAAATATTATAAAATGTTCAAAAGTTTAAAAAAGAAAATGAGATTCGTATTTCAAAACTAATTGATTAAGTAATTATTTTTTTGCAGTGTAAGATTGAAATTATGATGAAACGAATGTGAGAGAAGTGAATTAAGTGCTTTGGGAAATGGAGAGCATAAAGGATTTTCGAAATTTATCGCTCGACGTAACGAATTGTAATGAGTGGCAAAATGTAAATGGTTTCGTTCTCGATTACGAATCTCCTCGGTTGTGCGTCTTCGATATATGTTGGATTGGCGCGCGTCAAGGAATTGAAAGAGGACGAATGATACGAAATGAAGAGAGCGAAAGAATCAGAAGCTCGAAGCATGAAGATGGTTTTGTAATAGAGATTAAGAGACGCTGCTCCAAATACCTATTACGTGTACGACAAGACGAGCAGAACGCATCCTTGGCTCTCATACGAGGATCGCCTTTCCAGCGGTGGCGATGTCTCTGGTCTTCTCACAAAAATGGACAAACGCTGCATCTGCAGATCAACAACAACAACAAAAAAAGTAAAGAAAATAAAGAGAGAACGGTTAATTGAATTCAATTAATTTCCAAATAGCGCATTTTAATTGATAAAGAAAAAAATGGGATGTACAAACTAGAAAAAAGACTATAACGCAATAAAGTTAAGAAAAAAAAGAACTAACTATAATTACCATGTGTTTTTGAATAAATTAAACCTCGTTTATTATTCTTTAATGCTATTTTTTTATATAGTTCCTTCTTCAGCGAACGCAATTTCTCTAAGCAGGTGCACCAACAATAGCAGCCAACGGTTCCCACACCAAGTATTTCTGTTGAAACAGCTTCTGATCGTAAAGAAGTAATATAAATACATAAAAAGAACATATTTTGCAGCAAAGGCGGTTAATCGCTATTCGCCTTTTCCCTCAGAATCCAGGACAATTGCTCATATCGACATCGACGGTTTGGAAGCTCTGATCTTTTATGGAATTCAAATGTTTTTCTTCCTAATTATTTTAATGAGATTACGCCATCCGATTATCAGGCTCCTCTCCTCATATATGCGCTTTTTTATTTCTCCTCAGGTATTCCTTAATTCGTCTTCTCTTCTCTCAACAAATTGCTTTCCATTGCGTAACGCTCATCTAAAAGAATACTTCGCTGCACGTGCGTGAAACATGAAAATTTTAGTATTACTTTTTCCGGTTACAATTAAACTTCAGTTTTAATTTACACAATTTTTTAACGTTTTTGACAATTTTTAAATATTTTAATTAATTTGTTTAATTCGTTTCTTTTTGCATATTTGTTTTCTTTAATGGATCGTCTTTAATGTCTTTGAAGTGAATGAGACGTTATTTAGAGGAAAGTTTTTATATGTTTTTTTTTTGTAATTTCTTCGCAAATGACTGCGGTGATTTTCTTCGTAAAGTGGGTTAATTCGTTCAACGAGTCTCGCAAATATTGTTGTACATTATATGGTTTAGGTTAGTTTAGAAAGGTTTGAAAATCGAAGATTTTATATGACTTTTCCGTTTTTTCCAATTCATTGTTTAATTGTTTTAATAAATAATAAAATTTATTTATTTATTTTGATTTTTTTTTACGTTACGCAAGGTCGGTTTACGTTTGGGTAGGTTCATTTATGTTACGGTAGGTCAGTGTACGGTTTGAGGTGGGTTTTGCAACGTTTCGAAAGGTCAGTTCACGTTGAGATGGGATACAAATATACAAAAAAGTTTGACGTTTCATATGACATTGACGGATGACTACATAGAAACAAATGCTTTGAGTTTGACGTTTCTAATGAGTTTTGACAGAACTAATCTTTATGCTCAATTCGATTCGTTTCTAAGTTTTGATTTGTGTACACTGATTTTTTGAGTAAAGATGAGATAAAAACATGCAACAGTTTGACGTTTACTATGACATTGATCTGTGATTATATAAAAACAAATGCTTTGAGCTTGACGTTTCTGATGACTTTGACAGGTTTATGTCAAAGTTGAATTCAAAGACAAATGCTTTGAGTTTGACGTTTCTAATGAGTTTTGACAAAACTAATCTTTATGCTCAATTCGATTCGTTTCTAAGTTTTGATTTGTAGACACTGACTTTTTGAGTAAAGATGAGATAAAAATATGTAACAGTTTGACGTTTCATATGACATTGACCTGTGATTATATAAAAACATATGCTTTGAGCTTGACGTTTCTGATGACTTTGACAGGTTTATTTCAAAGTTGAATTTAAAGACGCTATAATTTTGTCGAGCCAAGATTGAAAGTGGTTCTATGAATATAGAATAAATAAAATTGTTGCTTTCGTTTTCGAATTTTCCCACTGAAGAAGAAAATCCAACATCCCCTGGAGGCAAATTACTCAACGTGGAAAAGACTTCCTTGTGTAGAAGAAAATATATATAAATTTCAAAACGTAAATGAAATAAATAATGGGAAAATGAGAGGTCCATTAAAGGGGAACAAATCGGAAATCGAATCTCCTTTACGCAAACGATCCTCTGATTTAATGTGTATCCATCTTCGAGAGTGCATCATCTTCCGCATTGGGATTCCTATTATTTGCAACAAGTGACTTATCGGAAATGGCCAGTGAAAGTACGGCACTTCTTACATACTGATGACTCCTTCTTGGGACCATATAAACACACACACACTATGCCGCCTCCAATCCTCCACCACCACCAGCATCATCATCATCATCATCCAAGCAAGATGAAAAAAAAAATAAAGCTGTGGGAATTGTTTGCTTTCTAATTCCACCACCGAAAACCCAAACGATTTCAACCGATAAACGAGGGGAAGAGAAGGAGCGAGAAGTGAAAGAATTTTTATATATTTTGGTCTTATTTCATTTTCGTCATTTGCAATTTGGAAATGGATACAAAATTGCGAAGATCGTTAGCGTTAAATCGCTAAATAAGAAGGAAAACGAAACGAAACAAAAATAAAGAAATGAAGAAAGAAAGAAGAAAAACGGAATGATCCGACTTTCAAATAGTTTTGTTTGAGGCTCGAAATGATGCGATGAGCGGACAAACGTTTGAAAACGCTGCGAATCTCGAGATTATATAAGATGAAGGGAGCGAAGAGATGATGATTTCGTGCGAGATGAAGAGAGAAGAGATGAGGATTATTTATTTGAGGAGAGGTGTAATTGGCTTCTCCGGTCAAAGAAGAAGCTGAAATGTCAGGAGTCGAACGAGGATTTGAAAAAAGGGGAAGGAGACTCAATAACCTATAGTGGTGGTAGTGTGTATATAGTATGGGTTTATTGAAAAACAAAAGAAAAAAATGAAACGATGCCAAAGGTGAGCCGAGCTCTCATTATTTCGGGATCTTTCTCCTCAACTAGAAAGCCCTTTCACATCATCGCATTTATCACTTCAAATCCTTTGTCCGATGCATTCTGATTAACTTTAATTGCACGTTTAAATCGATGCAAATTACCAATTTTCTATACTGCTTCTAAAGAACTTCTGACAAAAGGAATTCTTGATTTAATTAAATCCCACCTTTCGTTTTTGACATTATTCTTACGGAGGAAACGGAAGATGATCAGGTATAAGTACCGTGCATTTGCTTAGAAAATTATCTCCGCAAACTACTTTCAAACGAGATTTAATAATTAACCGAATCGATAATTTTGGTAATCATTGTCAATCAAATCTATACATTATGCATACAAAATACTTTCAAATCTAATTATTACAATATATATGAAAAACGCAATTTTCAATAATTAATAAAATAAGTTATATTATAATCACATTATATTTTAATATAGTTTTAAATTTAAATTAGAAAATTTCAGTAAAAAAATTATAAAATATTATATTAAAATTTTAATTATTTTTTAAATAAGAAAATAATATTTGAATACAAAGGTAATTCTATTAATAAATAGAGAAAGTAGGTAATAAAACGGGAATAACGAAATGTGTTTGTTTTTTTTTCTTCATGATGGGAAAATAGATGTGTCTCACACATATATTGCTCGAGATGCATTATATAAAAATTAAGACTTCTTTCTAAAATTTTAGTAAAATCAACATAAATTAAAACGATTCAACTGCTAATTTGAATATAATTAAAATTTTATATAAGAAAATTTAAAAATTTTGGTGTTATTAAAAACTAGATTTTTATTGATGTTAACAAATTTCATTTAATTAAATTATCAAGTTATCAAAACTGTCATTTATAACATTTTTGTTTTGATTTAAACTGACATTTCATTGTCAAAAATGACACTTCTACTAAATGACAAAAATAGAATTGTCATAAATGACATTTAATTATCAATAATATAAAAACTAGATTTTTAATGATCTTAACAAATTTCATTTAATTAAATTATCAAATTATCAAAACTGTCATTTATGACATTTTGTTTTGATTTAAACTGACATTTAATTGTCAAAAATGACACTTTTAATAAATGACAAAAATTGAATTGTCATAAATTTAATTATCAATAATATGAAATTTTGGTTAAAAAATGATTTTTTTTTCAAATTTCGGTTAAATATTTTTTTATTGCAATTTGTAGACTAGATTTGATTGAATGTCTTCATAGTTGAGTTCTTTTAATAGTTTGGTATGAATTGCACAAATTTGTAAATGGAGGCGTCCAGTTTTCTCTCTCGCGCTTTCGATCCGCATTTTCGGTTTTCACCAGATTCAGTGATTTGGCGATGCAATAGAAGAGATCGGATGTGGCAACTCCAGACGCCTCTAAATATGGTAGAAAGAAGTGGTGATGAGACGAGTGCGAATTCCTTATATCGCAATAGCGATACGCCAATTTCGTCAGGGCATCATCATCATCCATATAACTATAATCATCATCATCATTAAGAGATGATCATCGTTTCCACCACCAACGCAACAACACCGAACGTATCTTCTTCCTACGAAGAATCTATTAAAGCGTTCGCCCGAGCAAGAGGAGCGCTTTTCATAAAGTTGCATCGCATCCGTAATGATCGCCGGTTTCAACAACGACCGAAGAATTGCAAAAAAAAAACTGCAGCAGAACGTTGGAAAATATTGTGCGAACACAATGCAGATTCTCGTCCTAATTAACGAGAGCATCGCATGCATCCTCCTTCAGTCGGATGCATGTGAGACCGTTCTTTTCTTACCAAACAAATGGCTTTCATCATCTTATCTCTTATATATTTTTTTTATTTCAAAGACTAAAAGTCGCATGTGTATTCTATAATTTGCGAATTTGTGGTTTGCAGCACGTCGCGGAAGCAGACTTTGGAATTTGAGTCAGGATTTAGTAAACTTTCTTCTTCTGCAAAACGCGGATCACGCGGAGCTGCGCGTTTCTTCAATTCGCCTTCTATCGCGATTTGCATTTCACCTGCACTCATATTTCTCGGTTACTAGGTTTCCAATCAACAAAGAACTTCGACATTTCAGTATTGCTTCAGTATCATATCTTCACTCATATTTCATAGACACTTTCCTACAACCTTTTGCTCAAACATTAACGAATTTCTTTAAAATCTCTGTAATACAATCATTTTTATATTTACTGAAAGATTGACAATTTTTTTTTAAATATTTTATGCAATCATATATTTTTTATATTATAAAATTTCTGAATTTCTGTAAATTATTTAAAAAAAAAATAGAGCCAATAAAAAAATGTAAATAAAATTATGTAATACAATTGTAAAATGAATTGCTCAATATTTAATAAAAAAAAATAGTAGTAAATGGAATGGATTTATTGTTTCTCGAGCGCGAGAAGACACTGAACCTATTTCCTCTCTAATTGTGAAGCCGATCATCGAAGTGGTGAACGATGATAATAATAATAGTCATTTTCTGTGCGATTTAATTGCCGCAATCTCTCTCCGAGAAGAACGGTCAACGCAACTTCCTCACATCTAATGTCACTAATGACACTTCCAATCTCGTTTCTAAAATCATTTTCATTTACATCCAATTATCAAGAATATAACTATCATTTCTAATCATTTGACATTTAATTGTCATTAATGACATTTTTAATGTCATAAATATTTTTTTTAAATTTATATTAAATTGTCAAAAACGTTAACGTTATTAATGATACTCATGAATATTATACTGTTATTTAACAAATTTGACATATGTCATTCTTGTTGTTTATATCTATTTAACGAATATTTATTGACACATCTGTCAAATGTGACAACGTTACATATTGGTTACATAATTTAACTGATATGGATAAAAATATGAAAATTTAAATAAAAAAGTTAAAGATTTTATATTGTCTATAACTCAAAAAGTACTTAACTGATTTTCAAAATTTATTAAATGTGAGATAATAAGCTATGGAATTGGGTTATATAAATTTATAAGTTTATTGTTGATTTTTAATTAAAACACTTGCAAACTTGGTCATCACTTTTATTATACTTTGCTGATGACACTGGTCACTGGAAAATACACGTTTTGTTTGGTCCTTCCTTCTAGTGGTGTAGATGGACGTGTTGTGATGCGAATTGCAAGCGGGTAGCAAGATGCGCTCGGAAATATATGAGCTCTCCCGTTCTGTGCACTTTCATCGGACAATTTAGGTCTGCAAAAGTGTGCCCCATCCGGGAAAAACTTTCGCGATGTTGTGCACTACAGGTCAGGAAATATCGATTTTACGATTCCGATCGCCTCATCTTAAAATGGTCCCTAACGCTATTTGATCCCGTATTGCAAACGCGAAGAAAGATGCAGAGAGAGAGATCGAAATGGAAAAAAGGCCTATGATAGAGGAAGAGGTCCTCGTTCGCCAATAGTTCACCATATCTAGAAGAGTAAAAGTAATTTTTCCATGCCGCAAAGTGAATGTTATGCCCGAGCGCGAACCGGAGTGAATCTTCTCATATAGTATTATAAACGAAACACAGCCGAGGGATCGACGTGGGGGAAGTCTGTCGGGTATTTAAGCCGACGAGGCTCATCATTTGACATCAGTTTTATCTTAGTGCTTAGTGTTGAGACATTTATAACAAATACATCAGTTATGAAGCCATTTGTGGTACGTATACAACACACTGCAAACCATCAAACTACGAACAGCAAAAAAACAACAAAGTTCTTTCAAATATTCTGAAACGAACTTCACAGCTATTATCAATTCCAACAACAAAGGAAACTTTGTTAGTTTTAGCCAATATTTGCAACAAAGTAATATTCAAACACCCAAAATTACAAGAGACTTCAAAGTTTTGCTTTATTCTCAAAAATTGATTGATGGTCATTATTGTTTTTGTTTCATTAATATTTGTTCAACTAATTTTTTATTAAGTAATCATCAATCAGACTAACATTTGTCTATTTGTTGAAATATGCCAAAGTCATTTTTGTATAATTTCAAATTCAAGTTGTTAATCTCATAAATTGGCAATAATGTTTGTGTTTCATTTAGAATTGTAGATAAAATTGTTGCTTCTCAAAACAGAAATTTGCGACTGAAAAAGCAGCAATGAGGAAGTGACATTTTACGCAGTCACGAAATTACCTGTTTCCTCTCGATCGGTCATAGACCATCATCATCATCTAAACTTTCTCGCGACTTCTGTTTATTTATTTAATTTTTGTTGCTTTTGTTGTTAAAAGATATTGCATTTCATTTTCTTTTTCTTTTTTACAACGATGAAGAAAATCTTTCATCGGCCCATTTAATATTTAGAGATTTGAAATGATCATGATGTTAGAGGTTCGACGCGCATACACAAAGAACGATGATGCCGAAGAAAGAAAGTAGAAATTTTCGCAACAGAATCGTGCCAATTCGCATATGTGCATTTTTTTGTTGTGCTAAATGGAAATAGATACATGCACATGCAATTTCACTGCTGTGCTCCTTACTGAAAGTGGGATTCAATGATGATACTCTAATTGTCAATTTATTTTGTTTTAGGTGCTTTGCTGCGCCTTGGCTCTGGCATCAGGCCGTCCCGAGGCCGGCTACAGCTACAGTCCACCCTCTAGCTCCTATGGGGCGCCTTCTGGAGGAGGCGGTGGAGGTCACGGTGGTGGCGGCGGACTCGGCGGTGGCGGAGGATTCGGCGGCGGTGGATTCGGCGGCGGCGGATTTGGAGGTAGCGGTGGAGGCGGATTCGGCGGCGGCGGATTAGGAGGCGGCGGATTAGGAGGCGGCGGAGGCTTCGGCGGCGGCGGCGGATTTGGAGGTAGTAAAAACAAACCAAACAACAAACAGCAAATGCAATTCCTCAGAACGCTTTCCAAACAACTAAAACAGACAATACAAAAGTTGTTTGGTATAAAGCTCGTAGGATTAGTAGTCTTCGAATAGTCTTGGGATTTAACGGTTCTCTATTATTTTCAGGAGGTGGTGGATTCGGCGGAGGCGGCGGCGGTGGTTTCGGAGGAGGCGGCGGAGGATTTGGAGGCGGCGGAGGAGGAGGAGGCGGTGGAGGAGGATTCGGCGGAGGCGGCACCATTCAGAAGCACATCTACGTGCACGTGCCGCCACCAGAGCCAGAGGAATTCAGGCCGCAAAGACCGATCTCCGTAGCTGCTCCACAGAAACACTACAAGATCATCTTCATTAAGGCACCATCCGGCCCGAACCCGACCGCTCCGATCATCCCAGTGCAACCGCAGAACGAAGAGAAGACTTTGGTCTACGTTTTGGTCAAGAGGCCAGAAGACGCACCGGAAATCAACATCCCGCAACCGGCGCCAACACAACCCAGCAAACCGGAAGTCTACTTCATCAGATACAGGACCCAAGTACGATCAATCAAATCAACTCTAAGACTCGAAGATACTAATTTATTTATTTAATTTGTTTAGGGCGGAGGAGGAGGCGGCGGCGGCGGTGGAGGCGGTGGCGCTGGAGGCGGCGGCGGAATCGGCGGAGGCGGTGGAATCGGTGGAGGAATTGGAGGAGGCGGTGGAATCGGAGGAGGAATCGGCGGCGGAATCGGCGGAGGCGGTGGAATCGGCGGTGGAATCGGAGGCGGCATCGGCGGCGGCATTGGCGGCGGTATTGGCGGTGGTATTGGCGGCGGCATCGGCGGAGGCGGCGGAATCGGAGGCGGTAAGTCACGAACAAAAGCAATCATCATCTATCTCTCTCTCTCTCAATTAACTTAACTTAATCTAAATCTAATTCTATTCTACAATTTCTTATTTCTTCTCCAATCTATCTATTCTATATACTATTTACACCAACAAAAGGAATCGGAGGCGGTATCGGCGGTATTGGCGGTATCGGCGGAGGTGGTATCGGTGGCATCATCGGAGGAGGCGGAGGTAATTCAGACAAACAAATGGACGTTACAGAACAGAAAAAAAAAAGAAAACAATTAGAAACACTCATTTCCATTTCACACAAACGCTTTTCTCTCTGAATCTCTTCGTGAGCAGAAGATTTTCACTTTTTTTCTCTCTCCATTCTATTTTATTATCTTCTTCTTCAAACACGAAGAAGAGAAACTTTGACGGATTATTACTGCAATTAGCATCTTTATTTACATCTCTAATTTATGTATAGGAATCGGTGGAGGCGGTGGCATTTCCGGTAACTACGGGCCCCCCGGCAAGTCCGGACCATATTAAGTCGCTGATCCAATGGCATCATCGGCCGCTCATTCGATGAAGACCCTGCAACAATAACACCCAACACCAACAGCAGCAACAACACCACCACTATCATAAGTATTTACCACCAATCATTCATCCACTAAGAGAGGGTCTCCGATCGGGCGGCTGCCCCAAAAAAATAAACCCACGACGATGATATCCATCCATCATCGTCTACTTCCACACCTTTTCTCTATTTTTCACACCCATTTTTTTCTGTACTTCTTTTCTCTTCGGAATCGACGTCAGAGACGATGCAACAGTGCCAGTTAACTTCTTCATTGAGATATTCATATTTTTTGATAATTTGCTGATTTTGTCTGCGCATTTTTCATCGTTCGACGATTATCCGATCCGCAATCCATCGCATCGAAAGAAAAAAGATACAGAAACTAAACAACAACACCCACTTCTTGCGTTTTCTTCAAATCTTTAACATTTTTTTTATACTATCTGTATATATTTGTGTGCAATTTATTATTATTACGTTTTATTATTATTATTATAATTATGTATTACATATGTTTTATTTTTGTATTTTTGCTAAATACGGTGACAAATAAATGTATTTTTATAAAAAAAAAAACTATTTCACTTACCTTTTACAATTCCAATTCTAAACTTGATTCAAAAATATAAAGATTTAAGTTAATTCAATCATCAAGATTTCAAGTTCTTCATTCAATTCTGAATGTACTTTTTTTACCAAAAATCTCGAAGGTTCAAATTTCTTAAAGTATATAATCTTTAAAATTTCATGTTCTCATAACAGAAATCTAAAGATACCTAGTCTTAAAAACAAATATATTTAATCTCCAAGGTATCAACTTCAACCTTCAAGGTCCATGATTCCAAATTCTAAAAATCTTCAAAAACTAAACTATCAAGTTCTATCTCCATTTATTGATAACATTAGAAATCTTGACTTAGATTAATCATTAAAATTTTCCAGATTCAAAATTTTTAGACTTCATGACCAGAAATATATAAGATACAAATTTAAATTTTTTATCTTCAATCTTTTTTCTAGATTCCAAGTTCTCATAACCAGAAATATTTAAAGTCCATCACATTTTTAAATCCCAAGTTCTCAGATCTTAAAATCTTTAAGTCCCAAAATTTCTTAGATTTTCAAAATTTTATTATTTTTTTTAAGTATTTTTTCTAAAGAGTATAGTAAATGCATATTTCATTTTAACCAAAACAAATAAACAATTTTATTTCAAATTTCATCCATTTACAAACATAATCTGTACAAATATAAAATACTTACAACCTTACGAAAAATATACTTAAGTACAAATAGTAATTAATTAAAAATTACGAAGGAGAAAGTAATATAAAAAAATAATAATTAAACACTCGGAGCGAATTTGAGATGAAGAGAGTTAATTTACATTGTACATCGCTACAAGGCACTTCAATTTTCACATCATTTTTTATATATCGATATACTCTCAAAAGGTTATTGGAAATAATTTAACTATCGTTAACAGTAAACGGTTTGTATATAATTCTATACTTTAAGAGCTACCAACAATGATTTCGACGGATTAACCTTAAGAACCTTGACTAAAATCACTCGTATTTTCCTTTTTTTTTTTGTAATACATACATCAACATTTATAAATATAAATTTATGTATAAAATATAAATCACTCGTTAAACTTATGGAATTTTTTTAACATTACGCTTTTCCTTTTACTTTGCGTCCTATAAACAAACCGATTGTTTTGGAAAGAAAAAAAGATGCTTATAAAACGAAGAAAAGGAAAATAAAATATAATAATAAAGAGACACACTCGATGGAATACAAATTGTCGTGGGTTTCTAATGTCTGGGCACGTTAGCCATGGGCATATCTTTGGTTTGCAATGGTCCGACGTGTCCGGTCGCCAGATGCAAAGAGCTGAGACGATTTGCTCCGCGAACCAAACGCCAGATGGCGACAACGAGCATCAGAAGACCTATGACCAGAAGGATTCCGGTGAGTACGGCCCTGGCTACTGGAGGCACGCTCGTCGCTAATGCCATCAGGCTCGTCATCTCTTCAGGCAGACTATCAATTCCCTGCAAATAAACAGTAATCAGTAATGAATTCAGCGTAATTTCAATGAATTTCAGCTTACATCCTCGAACCAGATGATTGGGAAGATGATGTCTGGGAAGGATGCTACTTGTTTGATGTCCGTCACTTGCGATACGGCCAAATTGATTTGGATCCTGCCCTTAGCTGAGAGACCTGCTCCCATCAACTAAAACATAACAAAAATTAGAATGAATAATCAAAATATAAACAATTTTTACAACTTACAGGTTGAACATCCATGTAGAATTTGTGCTTTTCTGGATCTGGGGGCGAAATACCCTCGAATGCGGTCCTGTAGCTGTCGTTGGCCATGTAGAAATGTGGGAAGGATAGCAGCACTGGTGAATCTATAAAAATAATTTTTTTATTAACTTCAGTTCAAGATTCTAAATCTGAGATTACAATAAATGTAATTATATCTAATTTAGGTGGTAGTATTTTTAAGTCAAGATCACTTGAAATACTTTATAAATTTTTGGTTTTACCGTATTGACAGAGTGAAACGTTGAAGAATCCGGATGGAGCACATGGTGGACCATGAGGACAGTAACATTGGTTCATCGGGTTAACATCTGGACTGGCGAAGACGTCATCGGCAGGGGTGAATCTATAACCGGGCACGTTTCCAGCCACAGTAACTTCCTTTTCAAACCTATACAAAATATAATATAATATAACTTTTGATACAACATCTTCATAACTTAGAAACTTACTTGAGTGGTAAAAGCCTGCAAAGATCTTTATCGTAAATGTGTAAGGTGGTATTCTTGGTGATGTGAGGAGGAAAGACTGATCCATCAGATCCCATCAAACTGTTGCATTCTTCGTTCAAGTAGTGAGGTAATTTCGCAATCCCGTTTACACGATCCACTAAACCGTATTTAGTGATATCTGAAGCTCCGGTGAACATCGTCACGTTATCTTTGGAAGTACCATTTTTCTGCAAAAAATAAAATAAAAATTAGTAAAATTTATATTAATTATATAAATAATGTTCAAGAAAACTCACGTTGTACATAAGTCCAAACTCTTCGTAAGGCAATTTCTGTTCTTTGGGAACCACGTCTTTGGCGAGCTTCAGCAAAGGATCTTCGTAACCCCAAAGCAATTGACCCACGGATACTTCAACGAATGGTTTGATTTTCAGGATGTCCATGATGCTGGCCATGGCGAGTCGCAGGAATTTAGCTGCATGTTTCGATTGGGAGGTGGCGCTCTGTAAAATGAATACAATTGATTTGGTTATAAACACAATTGGAAATTGATGTGCATGGAAATAAACGAGTAATTTGCATGCAAGAAGCGTTGGATTTTGTTGATTCTTACCAGCATAGGGATGTTGGGCACGACCACCACATCCTCCTCGAAGCCGGCCGACAGTGATTCATCGAACACGTAGATTTTCTCTTGGTTGAAGGTCAGCGTGCCGTTGTCGTGGAATCTTATATTTTTCTTTTCCCATTTTTCGCTGCAAGAAATAATCACATTATTATAATGTTTAACTAATAACTCATTAGGTAATATCATTTTCAAGTCAAGATTATGTGGGTATAACTTGGAATAGTTAAAGCTGCAAATAAATTAAAATTTTCAAATATAATTCATTTAGGTGGTGGTGTTTCTAAGTCAAGATTGTAAATTGATTTCCAAATACGGTTTATAGGTTATTTAAGAAAGAGTTGGAAAGTTTTTTTTCATAACAGAAAAAGCAAACTTTGAGAGTAGTATATATATATATATATACAAGTAGAGTGTAACTGTGAAATTTTCATTCATGCGACGACAGTCCACGGCGTGGCTTTACGTCACACACGAAATGCTGCTTCCCCCTTTGTCGGGCACTTTCTCCGCGTCGTCGTGGAAACGTATGCGCGGCTCTCACAGTCGTCGGTTCACTTTCATTTCCATTACGTAACGGGAATATATGGGCTTCAGACGCGTGCACTTTCACCGCGGTTCCGAAAAATCCGTCGCGATTATTTAACAAATCATTTCATTCATCATTTGTCATCGTTTACAAAGAACTTGTTAAATACTTACGTGTAAACGTATGGACCGAGCTCATCCACAATCGGTTTCGAGCCGTTGGTGAGGAACTCGTCGGCATTCGTCACATTGTAAATGTAGACTTTGATCATCGGCGTCACGGGAGGTTTCGACCACCAGCCGAAAGTCTGCGTTCCATCCCTTAAAATTACTTGCTGAAAAAAAAAAACAATTATTTTTTAATATTTTTCTAAAATAACAACAAATATGTTAGTTGTATTTAAATGATTCAATTGACAAGTAAATTACTTATTGGATTGAGTAAATTACAGGCAATTTCGGTAATGATACCTGTACGCTAATTGCTTCGCTTTTGTTTCGTCCGAATTTGTCTT
The DNA here is from genome assembly GCA_963457615.1 of Nicrophorus investigator. Classification (NCBI taxonomy): domain Eukaryota; kingdom Metazoa; phylum Arthropoda; class Insecta; order Coleoptera; family Silphidae; genus Nicrophorus; species Nicrophorus investigator. Next base: position 7,194,133 of record OY735141.1, read on the forward strand.
CCTTGAGACCGCATTATTCCAGTGATTAGCGACAATTACCGGAATAAATGTTTGCTCGGAAAAAGGCTTTCTCCGACTTTAAATAACAATGCGCATTCGAGTCGCTAATGTTTGTTGCCCGCTTTATAGAGCAGATCCGCACTAATTCAAGCATGCCACAGCTTTCGGTCTGTAAACTTCGAACGATTTTCCACATAATTTCTAATAAATATCAATCTTCATTTTTTAACCACAAAAAATTAAATGTCACTTGTCATTATAAAAATTGACAGATTTAAAAATTATAATTCAAATGTCATTTTAATTAACCTTACACTTTGATTTTGTTTATTCAGTTTTAGATCTGTCGTAAATTTTGTCACTGTATCAATATGTTAATTATGAGTATGAAAGTGTTAACAATTTCCTCACACGTCTGTGATCATTGTCAATATTACATATATGGTCTAAACAAAAAAAAAAGTTGTTCATTTTCGCATTGCGAAGCGATGAATAATAACAGTTGCACTTTCACCGTCGACTCATTTTAATCCATACCGAAGTGCTTCGAACTTCCTTCACGTGCATACATATTTTTTATTATTAATAACATTATTGGTTATGAGCAATTCACTGTCGCGGTTTTTCGCATACTCAAGAATCATCGTTTTCAAGCGAAAGACAGAGAGAGAGATTGAAATTAATTGAAACATAAATCTATTGTGCATGCATCTTTCACACGGATCCCAGACGCATGCATAATATTAATAATAATGATAAAATAATAATATTCCGAGAGCGATGGCATTGCGCAACGGCGCGAATTCAATTCCTATTTTCACTTTGTCCATAGAATTCAGCAAGAACAACGAACGACTCGACATTTCATGTGTTTACGTATTTTTATTATTATTATTTATTCAACGTTCTTAAATAATTCAAGGAAGAAGAAATACGTAACGAAATTAACAACAAGACACGCGCATCTCACATTAAATATGTTTTTTTAATTAAAAAAGTTTTACGCTATTAAATTGAGCTTGTAACAAATATTTAGCGTCTTTAGCAACCATATGGCATCTATAGCAACCGTTGAGTGTCCTTAGCAACCACATGGCGTCTATAGCAACTGTTGCGCGTCCTTAGCAACTAAACTGCTATTTACTTAATATACTTATAACACAAATATATGCAAAATTATTAATATTATCGAATTCCATTTCTCTACAATAGGTATTCGTAAATTACAAATCATATCTTAGTATTTGTTGTGCTGATAAAAAAAAAACAACTAAGCGTGGAAGTTTTGCTATTATTTTTGTATGTTTGTTTGATTATTAAATGGAATGCAGCCGATTTTAATTGAACGCGTTTCGCTATAAATTTACTTCTTTTCTGGACGACGAGGAACGGATGACATCTATAATGTGCGTCGCAGAAATGCTGGAGAGAAAGAGACTATAGGAAATGCACTTCTGCGTGGAACGAAGACGGTTTTATGCTCTGATTGTCTTCTGAATTTATTTATACATAAATAATAGAAGTGCACATTGTGGAAATTTCCAAGCAGAGAGAGGATAATTCGTGTCAATTAGTTGTGAACTTTTGCACTGAAGGTGACTGATCCTCGTTTCATTTTAAATAATATTTTAAATTTTTAAAGTGAAAATTAATCTTTGTTTGGTAACTTTAGTAAACAATTTGATACTTAAATAACCTTCAAGTTACAAGCAATTAAGCAGCGTCCATAGCAACCAATTAGCGTCTTTAGCAACCATATAGCGTCCGTAGCAACCATATGGCGTCTATAGCAACCATCGTGCGTCATGGTATATAGTTAAACATAAATAATGGAGAGGAAAAATGGAAATTGATTTCGCAAATGCTGATGGTGGTATTTCCAGTGAGAGAGGATAATTCGTGTCAATTGGTTTTTGAACTGCGTCGAAGGTGACTGCTTCTATGTATTCGCACCGTTTCGCATCAAAAAGATGGTAATAATAATATGAAAATAATGAGAGCGTTCAATTTTGTATGGTTATGAAGTATTTTTGAAAGGTGAAAAAGAAAATGATTTGATATACTTACTGAATTTATAATTAAATTAAACCAGCTTGTGAAAAATATGGCCACTAATACTCCTAAAATTATGCATAACGTTGCTAGCGCTGCTACCAACCCTGTAACAGAAAACAAATAAATAAATAATTTTAGAAAATAGAGATTTAAAAAAAAAATAAAACGTCAAATGTAAAATCTAACCTATAAGTACTGTAATAACTACATATATAAAAACATGTTTTAAGAGTGAGATGAATTGCTGATTATTTTGCACTTACACTTGAAACGATGAAAAATGTCATTTTTGTTGTCGCATATAAGTTGAGAATCCGAAAATTGCATCATCGTTTTTCTTTGCAAAATTCGTCTAACAGTCGCCAAAAAAAACAAAAATAATGGTAGCCAACTCGATTCACTATTATTTTTCTAATAAATACAACCATAAAAAAATAAAACTTCATATAATTAAGTTATGAAATTCGAATAGCAAATTTTTTTCTCTCAATTTTCTGACACTGACAGATGCCAAGAGAAAACAAAACGTCAGCCAACTCGATTCACATCTTCCAATAAATAAAACCATAGAACTACAAGCAATTATGAAATATGAAGAGCAAATTGCCAAAGGAAAACAAAAACAAATTGCGACAACAGCGGCCAACTCGATTCACTCTTGTTTCTCAACGTGAACAAATGAAACTCTAATAAATACAAACAATTGCAGTTTCGAAACGCGATGCGCTTTTATTTGCTTTTCTTCTCTCATCTCAGTTAGCAGAAAGCCTATATGATTTTGACTCGCAATTATTTGTGTAAGAAAAAATAATATGGGAATTGGGTCGACATCAGTTTGATGAATATTATTCAGTGGAAAGTCGCGATTCGAATGTAGTGGGAATCGCGAGCGTAGCGTAATTTACACAATTATGAAAAAAAATATATATATAAATAAATAGAGAGAAATGGAAGAAAGAAAACTATTTGTAAATGATTTGAAGGGAGACTTCTGTCGCGATGGAATCTTAATTATCCGACAAGGATAATTTCTTGAAACTATTTAAGTCACTCAACCGAGCTGAACTCCGATGGTTTACTTTACTTAGTTTTGTAGCAATTCTGTTTATTAATGTGAAATTAGAATAAATGTTAACTTTATTATTATGTAATCGTATTGTAAATAAATTATGGTGTTTTTGGTATGCAGATCACGCGAATCTAAATATTATAACTAATTTTTTAGATTTTTTTTATTGCTCATTATGATGAACTTGCGATACATGCAAATTGCGGACAATATGACCATTAAAATTCCGAAAGCAGTAGTTTTGGATGTGAGTGAGTGAGCGAGTGCGTGCAAGGATGTGTATGTAGTCGTAGCGATCGAGGCCAGATGAGTTAGAAGAAGGTATCATCTTTCTTTGGACGTACAGAGAGAGGATGTTCGATGCGTTGGAGGAGAATGATGATGAAGACGAAGAGAAGAATGGTTGATGTCTTCGTGTATTCGAGGTGTGTCTACTTGTTGCTGCTGCAGTGAAACCTGTTCAGAATTGTAGGCACCTTGGTCCACTGACATTGCGCAATCGAAACGCACGCATTGTGGTGGTGCTGTGACCCATTTGTCATAAAGATATTATAATACAAACCAAAAAGGAAAAAGAAAAACACGCGGATATCCAAGAATGTTGTTGTTCTTTCTTCATCTCTCGATTGGATGGCTCGAGGGATCCATTTCGAAGAAGTTACGCAACATTCCACTATGTTATTATTATAAGGCGGTCAATGTAATTTTAAACCGCAGCAAAAAATAATGGGAGTAGTACCAATTATCAACATTAAGTGAATCATATTATTATTAGCAATATTATAACAATAAATCCGGTTTATTTTCCATCTCATATATTTCCAGTAATAATATTTAAAACTTAAGAAATATTTGCATTTTTACAAAATTTCCATTGAAAATTGAATCATTAATATTTTTTCTAGAATTATTTCATGACTTAAAATCAAAACTGAGGATTAAAAACTGAATTAATAAATGGAAATCAAGGATTTAAAAAAGTGGCAGTAGAATTACAGCTTTTTTTCACTAATTCCATTTACGGCGCTGCTCTGCTAAAATTAATGTGCAGCATTTTATTCGCGGCGTACAATCAAGGTTCCGTCGAAGAACGCGCCTCATTCTACCACTTTTTTTTCTCCACATATTAAAAATATCTTCTCGATCCGGAGAGTCCAAAGGTAATCCTGTTTTGCTCTTCCAAAACGCGAACTTTGAACCCAAAAGATTCTTTAAAAGTTGTTCACCGTCAAGGATTTCGCTACTTCTTTTTATTTTCAATTCAAATGGAAAAATATCATATTTTTAATAACGTTTCCAATACGGTTATGCAACAGTAGCGGAATTCTCAAGAAAGTCGTCAGATCGAGTTTTCTTTATTAAGTTGTTTTATAATTATAACCAAGTATTATTTATTAAATTTATTATAAAAAAGTAATTATTTGTTTAAAATTCGAAAATCATTCGAAAATAAATTTAAAAAAAATTGTAATTATTTGAAATTTTTGTAATTATTTAGTTTCCATGTTGGAATTTGCTTATATAATTAGAACACAAAGCGAACATGCAATTGTTTCGCTTTAACAATGATATCGAAATAATTTGAAAATCTGAATCATTTTATTGATTAATAAAAATTTGATTCATTTGAAGAAATAACTGAATCATTTGATAATCTGAATCACCTTTGAAGAGTGACCGCATTCGAGCGGCATGCAGACTTCGCGGACTCATTTTTGCTCTTGGAAACGTTACGAATTCACAAAGAATAACGAAACACATGTTTCCCTATTGATACAATCGTTTACACGCGTCTTCATTCATTCATATAAAATTAAAATCGAGGCTAATTCTATTCATCTTTTACTGCAAAAAAAAAGTGTCTCATCGGTGAGACGACCTTTCGACACATTTTTTCAATAGATTCCAATTAAAAACGCAAATTTTATAAAAACTACAACACGAAATTTAAAAAATATTAAAATCTACGATTTCCCTAAATTTCCATACGGGCACGACGTGATGCAACCAAAAGAGATCCCAGCTGGCAGAACAATGCGAGATTACGTAAAACTCGCGTTTTGTTTTATTTAGGTTCTTCTGTTTTTCTTCATTCATTTATTTTTTCTTTCATGGATTCCTGCGATCACAATTGCGGCGAGAGTTATGGGAATCTCTTTAGACGCAATTCAATTATGAACGTTCAATCTCACGTTTGAAGAAGAAGAAAAAGCGTTCTTGTGCAAACTTTATAGAATTAGTTAACTTTTTTAGAATAATTTTGTCTACGGAAAATAAACGAATCGGGTCTTAATTGAAATCGAAGATACCTGTTTCGAAATATAATCTTGTTTTGATATTCGAGTTGGCGCTGATAAACAAATATGCAAAGCGAAACAAAATTGAAATAAAGAGAAACAAAATCAGACATTGTCATTGAAATTGATACGACAAAAAAATGTACAGAAAATACGTGAAATGGTGAAAAATGTATACATAATCATGAAATTAATGGATTAAATGTTTTATTTATAGAAGATAATCCAATTGTATTAATTTTGAAAATTTGAATCAACAAAAATATGATGATGTCAACCTCAAAATCGTTAATAAATAAATAATTTTTCCTGCATGATCTCATCTATTTGTTCCATTTTACCTCTAAAAATTGATTAGATTCTCGTTTTTTTATGCATTCCGATTTCGAATTCCGTAAATTAGCGAATTCATTTATTTATTTTTCGACGTTTCTAAAACGGTACGTCAAGGTTACCATAGTGCACGAAAAACAAACTAAGTTTATTTCCTTAATGCCGTTTATTACTTACATCACACAATAATCACACAAAAAAAGCTATAATTTAAAAATTATTTTTTATGAAAAAAATATTATATTTTTTATTACGTGATCTAATTTAGTTATAAATTTTCGTTGTGAAAGTACATGTATTTTTTGCGTTATGCTTTGTAATAGTTAATTTTATGAACATAATATTTCATTCTGAGCGGAGAAAGAATCCGGCGTGTTCTCTCTCGGTATCACTTCGATTTCTAATCATTTGAATACGCGTGTAAAAACTGTGTTTTACATAAGGAATATTTAAAAAATGGCAAAGAAGAAGTTGGAAAAAAAGTGGAACGCCGTTAGTTTTATTCATTTATGCACGATTATATAAATCTGATGTACGGTTTTCTGCTTTTTTTTAAGAGAAATTAATGATAAACGTTTGGTAATCAAATTTTTGAATTTGTAATTTTATTAAGTCTGATGTGCTGTGTTTGAAAAATTTAAGATACAATTTAGTAAAATGAAAGAATGAAGATCAAATTTGGGAGAATAAAAATAACATTACGATTAATGCAAAGTTAAGATGAAATTTATGAAAATGAAGATGAAATTGAAAAAATGAAATTTGTGTATAATTTTGTATTGAAAATCGTGCTGACGAATGAAGGTTGTAAATATTGAAGAGTGGTGATCTAATTGCGAAGAATGCGTCGTTGCCTAACAACAGCTTCGGTAACCATGACTTTGGATTTTGTTTTCTGAATGAATGTTATTGGATCGAGCAAAATGTAAATGAAAGGGAGTCGGATGATGGTGATTGCAGGTGGATCGAGGCTAAAGCATATTTTATTTATGAGTCTGAAATGTAAACCGCCTCGAAAAAACTACATAAATTTTTCGTACAATAAATCGCGCATTAAACGTTTCGAAGGACATCGACTGACTTACAAATTAAAATTAAGAAACGAAAGATAATGATCGTAATGTCTTCAATGCCGTCTTCGAAAATAACATATGAGACATAAACAATTTGATTCAATTCAAATTATTTATAAACTGAGATTTAAAAAAAAAAATAATAATTTTCTAATTTTCCGGTTATGAACTGTCATATTTTTAGGTTATTAAAAATAACTTTGTTATGACAACATTTTTGACATTCGTTGTTGATTGAGAGCCATAACCCACTAGGATTTCTATGCATTATTTACTGGTTTTAATTCATTATTGCGGTTGGTATGAGCGTTTTCATAAAGTAACGGAATCCGTCGAAGGTGCATTCAAATCGAACGGTTCGAAAAAGAAAAGGTAAAAATGTTAACCGTTCACCATCTCTCTTTTTGCTACTAAATTCTTCTTTAGAAAGACACGAGAAAATTATTATTCTGCAAACTGATGTTGCATCAGTGTTATTGACATTATTTCACCGGATGAAACATCATCTAATGATCCCTCATAAATCTGCGATGCGTAACCGTTTTTCCAAGCTTCATTACATCTTAGAATAAGTTTATTTTGAGATGATGTTAAATTTATAACAATATTCATAACATTACGGTAATTACGGCTTTGATCGATACAATAAAACGAGCGTATTAATAAACGTACGCCGAGCTACGTTCGAGGACAAATACTTTCAATTGCAGATATTCCAGATTGTTAATTGCCTTTGCTGTTGAGTAGTTCAGTTATGCTGCACAATAATGTCTGGTATCAGGTGAACCGTAGCCGCGGGGCGCATTCTTTCGTTTTACTAAAGTTTAAATTGGAGGAAGCGAGTGAAAACGGGACCTGCTCTAAACCACTAATCTCAGCTGCAACCAATTATGTCTGGTCGTCATGGTGATCCGTTGCGTATGGAAGGCTTTCATTAACACACCTCGCTTTTCTTTTTATTTTAAATAATTAATTACAATTATATATATAAAAAAAAATCGTTTAAGGTCGTGGATATAATTTATTTTTATTACATCCAACTTTTACGAAAGTCCTTGTTAATTTGTTAATATTTCCGAGATTATAAAATTAATTTCAAATGTCAAATTTGTTTCTCAATTCGGATCGATAGATGGCGTTTCAATGGATGACCTTCAAAATGAAATTGTTTTATTAAGAGACCAAACATATTAAGTGGATGTGAAAAATGACCTTTAAAGCTGTTTTCTTTAAAAATATGAGAGGTTAAAGTGCAAATTCTCTTCTTGTTTCCAAATAAATAATGTTACCTAATAATTATTTTACGTGCCTAGGAAACGCAAGAAGTTACGAAATGTATCCTTACATTCGAAATAAATTAAAGAAAAAAAGTGTACCTATAAAAAAAACGGTTTGTTTCCGAAATAATTCGTAATTTTAATGCGTAATGCGTTTTTAATTTCGGCATATATGGTTTTACATAATTCAATTATGAATTCCTGCTGCGTTTTCTTTTCTTCGAGTGTCGAGTGTGGTGTATGTCGTCGTCTGTGCTGCTTCCATTGCGTAAAGTTTGTGCGAACGCAACGTAAAAACCGTTTGCACCGCTTTCGTAAATCGTCAATATTTACGGATCGATTGCGCAACGAGAGTAATGTAATAGACTCATTGCAGAGGCGATGGTAAAACGTAAACAATTTAGCTCAATTGTCTTGACCCGAGGAAGCAATCAGGATATTTTTTTGAGAAAAAGTCTAAATTCTTTTTTTTTTTCAGGAATAAATATTTTTATTTAGATTTTCTTTATTAGTTTATTAAATTAATTTATGAAAATTAAAGTATATAATATTTCAGTTATAAACTTTCTGGACAGCTGTTAAACAACTGAAAGCAATTCATTGACATTTTAGTTTCGAATATCATTGACATATTGACAGCTGTCATCTACATTTTTTTTGACACTTGACATTTGACAGTTACTAAAAAATCCGGTATATTTAGTGGTTCATTGAGAATGAATACTTAAAATTAAATATGAGAGTGAAACAAAACGCATTTTCCATTATCAATAAAATAAATACTTTGTTTACAAAAATGTACATTAAACAAAAAAAATAACAGCGCACACTACATTAATGTGAATGTGTTATGCGATACGGCGATATTGATAAATAAATGCGCGCTGCGAAGCGATTCATTTGTTTATTGTTATGGTTACAGTTTATATATATGCATTTTTGTTGCGTGCGAACATTGATATTCGTTTGTTTTAACGTTAATGTTCATTTCAAGCAACACTAAAAATATATGCAAAAAAAAAACGTAGCTTTATGTTTCCATTCATTTGATTTGGAGTCCAGTTAATTGCGTAGAATTTGCAAAATTTGCAAAAAAATAAATAACGATATCGCATTGTGTATTGATATTCACTAATGGTCTATGATTTATCGTTTCTGCTGGAACGCGAATTCCATTAATTATACGTAACAAAACAATGTGTGCATACGAAATGGGAAAATTGTTAGACTCTAAACGTCACTTTTTTAAACGCAATAATTCGCATTGTTTGTCCGTGCATTAGTAATTTTTCAATAATTATTTCCTAATTGTAGACAATTTTTCAATAATTACTTATGAGAATTAATAAAATATTATTAAAACACAATGAAAACATTACATGAAAATATATTTTTTTAAATAAATATTAAGCTTTTATCTATTGAGATTATGTCAAATTTTATTTGACAGTAGTTGTAAGTGTTAGACTGTCATTTTTTTAAAATTTTGATTTATTATAAATTATGTTTTGGAAATCAGAGTCATAAAAGAAACGTTACTGTTAAACGCCATTTTTTTTTCTATTGAGGTTATGTCAAATTTTATTTGACAGTTATAAAGGGTAGACTGTCATTTTTCTTAAATTAGTATTTATTGACATATAAATTATGTTTTGGAAATAAGTGTCATAAAAGACATTGGATTCATCTCCATCTTCTCTCTCTTGAAATTATGTCAAATTTAATTTGACAGTTTTGAAGGACAGATTATTAAATTTGTTTTCGCATATTAATCATGAAGAAAGAAGAAAAAACTGTCAAATATTTTAAATTATTTGCATAATTACAAAAGTTACAATTCTTTTCTATTACTATATATTGAAAAGTTTAATAAATTGTTGAAATTTCAAGTGTTTAAGAAAATTTTGTAATGTTTGAAACTGAATAGAATAAGAGTTAATATTGATGAATTGAAGAAGTCCAAAGTGGGTTACATTTTTTCCTTGATGGTTTTCAAAATTTTCGTGCTTCTAATTGCGGTTGGGTGATCGAAATTATGCAATTTTCTCTAATTAACCGCGTTTTTCTCCCGTTTCCAGAGAATGTACTTTATGCAAGATACACTTCGTCTCTCTTTTCCTCACGCAGTTCTTCATGTTTCTGGTAATTAACGAAACGTTTCGTGTTTAATTATGCATCCAATAGGTCGCACCAATTTATGAAATAAAAATGACTAGGATTTTAAAATCCGCGTAATATTTATTAAAATTGTGTAAATTTTGTGCTTTACCTAAAGGTCAAACATTCTAGTTGCTAAACTCTGGTAAGCCACTAAAATTTGCTAAGGTCATCCATTCAAGTATCATAAGATGCTTAACTATCATTAGATATTAATAAGTTTTGGATTTTTGGCTACAGATGTCTTTTTAGTAGAGTACAATTTAATTTCTACGAGATAAATCGTTTAGTTTATATAACTTTTGTGTGAAAGAATGAGTGTCCGAAACCTATGATGCGAGAAATGAACCGCAACGCAAAGGAATTAAAACAAACTTAGAATAGGAAAAGATATAGAAAAAAATAAATAAGTTAAAAGACAAATACTTACACCACTTCCTCAAGAAACTGCTGGACAGTTTCGACCATAGCTTTTCCTTGCCCTTCATGATTCAAGTTTGTTGCAAATTACGTAATAAGTTTTTCGTGCAAAAATCCTCGAGTTTCGCTCGAGATAACTCTTCTTTGAACGAAGACAATAAAAAAATCAGTAATTCTTTTAACTCATCTTTCAATTAGAAACACCGAAAGTTTTTGTCACTGCACTTTCAAAAATCTCCCAAATATTTGTGTCAATTTCAGCGCTGAAAATACAATAAAAATGATGTAAAAATTGTAAAATATATATTAAAAAAAAAACGGCGTCAGGAAACGCGATTGGTTTTCATTGCTTCTTCGTTCGGTTACGCAACACCTGGAAGAGTCGATTAATTATACTTTAGTGAGGCGAGGAACTTTCGAATTCTCAATCCCTCAAATTGATCAAATATTTTCTTAAGTTCAATGAACAAATATGATTATTTCTTACTTGATTTAATCTTGATTTTTTTTTTTAAATAATTTAAATTATTTTTTTCATTAAATAAAAATATTTTAGTAAAGTTCTTCATGTTTTCATGTTTGTGTTCTTTTTGTTTGTTATTTCTGTAATGTTTTCTTAATGAATTGGAATTAAGTTAGAACTGAAATCGTCGTGGGAAACGCGCAAACTTCTCCTCATTTCCTACCGTTCCAATTCCACTGTTTGCGACCAATTAAACGTAACGTCCAAGTTGGCCATGGTCTGATAACTCCCCTAAACCGAGTCCAACCCATCGTTATTGTCGTTAAGCACAAAAAGAACGGTTTAATTAACAATTTCACGTCGATTGCAGCGATTTTCTAAAAATTTTAAATTTGGCGCCCAACGTGGGGCAAATTTGCATTGGTTATAACTGCCAAACCAATAAAGATTTTACCATTCTAAAATGAAATTTACATTATTTGAACGTTCATCTTTAGGTGTGAAGATTTGTTGGTTGCTCTTTTTTCCATTTGCAGAATCGTTCATTTAAAGATTACAGCTCTAACGAGCCAATCTCGACGCTCGCAGCGAGCAAAGTAGAAAGTTCTTCCTGGCTCATTTATTGGTTGTGTAGAACGCATGCAATTATCGATTGCGCAAAGGCGTCTTATATAAGGAAGTATTTGCGTACGAAACGCGTGTAACACCCGGCCGGCGTTTAATTAACCCAAACGCAAGAATCCTCGAGAGAATCCCAAGTATTTTACAAATTGAAAACACCACTACAAAAGCTACTTTGTAGTCTTTATGTATAAATACATCGTAGGCGGCGTTAAAAAAAGAAAATTGAAAGAAATTTATACACGTTTTGTAGGTCACTTCTGGTCGAAACTAGATTTACTCGTAACTACACGAACTTCCCAAAACCTAAACAATTTTCTCTTTTTTTTTGGTTGCTGTAAATGCAAGGATAATACTTCAAAACATCTTTCTTACAGCAAGTACTAGGAAAAACTGCTGCTCTCTTCTCCAATTGATCGCGACGTGCAAACAACTTAACACGATTGCACAGATCCTAATCGGTGATAGGATTCCCCCCCCCCCATTCCGAATCGATCATTATACGCATCTTGACACCTGTGACATAACCTAACTTAGGTTCCCGCGCGCAGAGTAAATACATCGGTGTCACCTTGGTTACAGCAAAAAAATCCAAGCCCCGTCAGAAAATAAACAAATGAAAACATTAAAATTAAAAAAAAGGTTTTTGATACCTGGAACTGTCTGGTCGGTGGTACTCGAAGTGCATACCGAATAGCTCATGAATAATTGAATAGTTATGGTTTTTTCCAAACCAAGTGCAATGCTGAAGAACAACAACAACACAATTTATGTTCTATTTAATATTGTATAATAAGTGATTTTTTTTTAAATTTGTTGTTTGAAAAATGACGTAAGATGTCAAATCTTAAATGTTTAATGGAACAAAAAACTTAGGTTATGTCAACGTTATGTCACTGAAAAGGATTAGAAGAAGTTTTGAAATGTCAAAGCAATAAAGTTAACTATGATTTATATAAAATAATTACATTTATGAAATATTTCATTTGGCATCTGACAAAATAAACATAGAAAATTTAAATTTATGAAATATTTTATTTGACATCTGTCAAATTAATAATATGACATACGTCAATTAAATAATGAAGTATTTCATTTGAAATCTGCGTTATGCAATATAAATGTTTATAGAATAAAGTGATTTTCCGTACGAGGAAAACACACAAAAAAATGGACTGCGTTCCAAGGTACAATTTAATTTACTTATATAGTTAACGATATGCGCGCTCTATTAATAGATCAATTGCATCGCACTTTGCAAACTTTGTTTCTCGCGTAATTATCGATTGGGAAACACTCGTTGTTAAAGATTTCCTCTGGTTATTGACGATCGAACGTGCATCAACTTAAAAATAGATTTTAAGAGCCGTGCACTGAATTCTAAAAAAAAAAGAGTTTATTTTCATAATTAATCTTAAACTTTCTTAAATTCATTTGCTTGAGCAAAAGCAAAACTGTTTTATTTTGAATACAAAAAAATTGCGATTTTGCAACGACTGCAACGGAAATGTATAAATACTTAAATTGTTATGAAATTCTAATTTTGGAATTGTTTTTGGATTTTTTTTTTGTACATTATCTTAAAATAGATTTGGAGCAAGTGCTGTGTATTAATATCATTAGTGCGCTCATTAAGATAGTTGGAATTTGCACGTAAACTATGGACGGATGGAGAGAAACTATGGTCATTATTGGCAGCCTTGGAATGGAAATGATTTGATTTTCGCATTGACGTTCGAGTCCGATCAACTTGACCGCAGAATAATCTTGTTAGTAGAACTCCTCTACTTCTTCTGCACATACGAAATGCACGTGTTGAAATGATGACTCACCACACGTGTACTGCACCACCAATTTATTGTGTATTATATAGCTTTTGGCAGCTACACATTTACTATTGATCAATAAAATCTGACATTGACTCAAGGGAAACTCGTGGTCAACATTTATATTATCATTGATTAATTAAACAGAAATTAGTCATTTTCTATATTTTTAGAACTTTTAAGTCCTTTTTAATTAGCTAAGACTTTTACATCCAGTAATAAAAAAAAAAGTTATTTGTATCCTTTAGTTGTGACTTAAGTAGCGGATGTATTGTATTTCAATAATGAGTCATTGCTCACGTTTGTAGGAATTCATCGAATCGATAAATTAAATAATGTTAAAAATATAAGTATATTACTTAAGTTACCACTTAAGTAACAAATTTATTTACTTAACTATCATTAATAAAAATAAACAATTTAAAATCGTTTTTCACAAATTAGGAAATTATTTTTATCATTTGATTTTATGCAATAATAGTTTAAGCTTGAACAATTTTGTAATGGTAACAATTAGAGAGGAAGTGTATTGACTTAAGTAGAAAAAATATTTAATGCTTGAATGAATATTTTAATTAGTTTAAGTAAGAAATTTTCATATTTTGACTTAAGAAAGTAAACATTAATTTTCAATGAAAAGGTAAATTTTTTTTTAGTCTAAAAAAAATAAAGTTTGTTTTAAGTACTAAAAACAATGAAAATGAAAAACTTTACTTAAATAAAAGTACTACATAAATTTGTAATGTTTCATGAAATAAATGTTGGTTTTGTATGTAAATTTAGTTTAAGTAAGAAAGTTTGATTTAAGTATGAAATATACTTAAGTAAAAGTTTTTCGTTGCTTAAGTTTGTATGAATTGTGCGTTGATATTGTCGGCAGGTTTGTAACGAGTTTAGGTAAGAAAGTTTCATGTTTGATTCAATTAAGTAACAATAACAATCGTCGTGGACGACTTAAGTAAGATCTTAAGTGGAGCGAACGGTAGAAGCGCGTTGACACAAAAACCTCACGCCGTCTTCTCAGGTGGTGCTCCCATATCTTCACCATATTCAGGTGTTAAACCAATCGAATTTCCTTCCGCTCTTAAAATTTTAAACTTACATTCTTTTCAATCTCTGTGCGTTTTTTTAAATTAAATTTAAATATATTCCACCTGCGTCTTCTCAATCTTTCTCTTTCTTTTCTTGAGCGTTGTTAAAAGTAAGTAGTCCAGACACCACAGACACAAGAACTCACCGAACTGAACTAAACAAAAACAGTTACGTTCCACGCAAGTATCCGACGCCGCGGCCAACCATCCCCACCTTCGATTCCCACACCTGCACACTTAAGCACACTTAACCCCCACCAACCATAGTTACGGTTGACCGTGACAACCACAAACCTTAAATTTTGACCCTTCCTAATCAACCCCAATAACTAATTAAAACCTATACTAATCATTAAGCAATTCCGAAAAATATAGAAATTAATTACGAATAAAATCATTTATAAATACAAAAGTTTTGTATTGACTTTTTTTTTTCTATTTCTATTTGGTGCATGATTTCGCAGTGCGGAAGAAATGAGGGTAAAAGTAGTCGTCACATGCATCCTCGCCATTTTCGTGTAATAATATTGTCGCTAATTACCATGGTTACAGTGCATTAACGGAGATCGAAGGTTGCGTTTCCATTATTGTAGATGTCAGTGTTCGCAACCTAAATTGATAATAAAAAATATTCATTTCATTTAATTTGTGTTGAAAAGAAATATTAATTAAAATAATTAAATACAGTGAATATTCATTTAAAAAAATAATTAATTTTAATTATTCGGAAAATTAAAATATTTAGTTATATATATTTTTTTTTAAATTTAATTTAAATGAATTAAATAAATGGAATTCCTATATTACACAACCTTCGATTCAAATAAGTTAACAAAACAAACCTTGTACTTAAAAAAAAAATGTAAATTTTAAATTCAAAAGTTGATTTAGTTCCGCATTTATTTCTCTATAAATAGAGGAAATGCCTGAAGACATCAATTAATTAACTCAAAAAATTCGTGTTAATTTCAATCATCTTTTCATTTATTCGTTATTTATTTTTCAACAAGGTAAACGACGAGACGACCTTTATCCTAAATTATTGACAAAACAAACCTCGCACGTTTTAACACATTTCCACTGTAAACAGACGATGGAATTTTTTTTTTCTGATTTCCTTTACGTCGAATAAAATTCTAGAAAGGAAAAAGAAAATTTTAACATCGTTTTTATTTTTTCGATTAAAATTGAAGCAATTAATTTAATTATGGTAATTTATTTGATGTATCAAAGCAAATACAGAATAAATAAATTGGTAATTGGTTGACCTTTTGTTGAAAATTACCTTTTTTTTTTGGTTTCAATCTGTATATTTCCGACGTAAATTAATTAATATTTATAAATTTCATAAAAAGTTATGCAAGATTTTTCTTGTAGATTTATAAATAATTGATAAAATTTAATTTGAATCTAATTTATTTCTCGTCAAAATATATTTTGCAAACAATTATGTAATTTTAGAAATTAAATTGTATTTCGATTAATATGCAAAAATGTTATCAAGTCGTAACATTTATATAAAAAATAGACGATCGGGTATGCAAATTCCAATGTCAATAACAAAAAAATTTCCATTAAAAGTCCAATAAAATTAATTATTGGATTAAGTTATGCATTAAATTGAGTGAAAATACGTTAAGAAATTGATGGATTATTTATTGTTTGAGTGAATTGGATTGTAGAGAGAGAGATTCTTTGCTATTTTTTTGTGAGCAGCTTTAATTAGGTAATTAAATCCGCATTAGTTGAACCGATAATGATCGTCATAACCGGAGGATTACGTAAAGCACGTGTGCAGACTTTCTAGACGACAATGCGATCAGGATGAGACCGTTCGGACGATCTGAACCATCAGCATTAGAAGCGAATCAAAAAGACATTTGCATAATGATCCTTTTCATTCATTATTTCATCCTTTCACAACGATTTCCAAATATACAGATTATAAAATGGACAAAATAAATTAATAAATCTTTAGTTATTTGTTATAAATTTTCAAAATTAAAATTTCACTAATCGAAAATTTAAATTTTTACCTGGATTTTTTTGTATAGATAATAGTTTAAGAATGCCATTTGTTTTTTTATAAATTAACCTGAAAAATTAAATTTTAAATTTTTATAAAAAATGAGCACTAAAAAAATAAAATGTTCTGAAAACTTAATATTTTTTTAGTAAATATAAACTATACTTAAGAATTTCATTGATTAACTAAAAAACTGTTCATAATATTGTAAACATATAAAATAAATAAATAATGACTTCTTCAAGAGGAAATAGAAAATAGTTCAAAAGATCCGAGTGAATGTGTAAATATTTAGTTTGGAATGAAAAAAAAATCGCTTTGCTCGTTTATACTACTGCCAATTAAAACATCAACACGGCTTCGTGTTTTAAAACAAAAATCAAACGCAGTGCGAGAGAGAAAGCGAGAAAACAAAAACAATCTACTGTTTACACCTTGTAAATGGTGAATAGAAATTGGTTAAACTTTATTGTTTTTTTTATTATCGTTTAAAAACGTATTTATTGCTGCAATTTGATAAGTAATTTTATTCAGTTACATTATTTGTTTTTGACGCATTTGTCAATTAAAATCAGTAATAAAGTGACGTTTTTGGTGGCGCCATCTATCAAAAACATACAAAGTTTTTTTAAAAATTTTATTTTTGAAACTGTCAGTTATATATTTGTATATTTCTATTTAATATTGAAGATTTCGACGTATTTTTGAGGTTAATGGTGTATTAAAATTGACAGATATTAATATTCGAACTGACAGATGTTATGTAAAACAGTGAAAGCAGATGGCGCTGATGAAAATAATGTAACTGATCGACTCGGAATTCCGGTATTTTCTTGGATTTTTCTAGTAGAGAAACGAAAGTGAGTTTCGACTTTTCGACGATCGATTCATCAATTTAGTGCGGTAATTAAAATACGTAATGGATTTCGGTAACTTTCACTGTTCAAATGCGACCTATTCTTCATTGTTGTTGCACATATACACAACACTTCAAAAGAAACAACCTTCCTGTTCATTGAAGACGTGCAGGACGTTAATAAAATTAAAATACGTGTCGTAAAAAAAGAGTTAAAGTTACGCAAAACTCACATCCTGATTTTTGTAAATAATGAATTAATTGAAAACAAACAAAATTTGTTTGTTGTTATTCTTAAGGACATGCGAAAGACGTTTGCAAATTTATGATTTTTTATGTCAAGAAATTGCATTTTTCTCATGTTTTATTCAAATCTCTTCACTTATAATTTGTTTAATGCTCAATTTAATTTAATTTGTTCAAAGTAGTGAATGTGACGTGCATCAAAGTCTGCTCTGCAAAAAAAAAATATGATTTACTTGTTTTGCTATTCCCATGGAAACCGTATGTTTATCTTGCAAGAATCCAGTTTGCGATGAAATTTGTACTCTTGCTTGGACCGAAAATGGTATAAACAGGAGGAACACCTTGTAATTATTCCGGTTTTCGTATATAACGAAGCAGGAAAAAAAGGCGAAAATAATATACGAGAAATATTATAGAAACGCGAAAACATATCGATCCAATTACATTGAACAACGTCCAATATTATTTATTCATTTTAATTGCAAGTTGAAAATTACTGCAATTATTTACTGCATTAAAAAAAAACAAGAAATTACATTTTTATGTCAAATTTCTTATTTTTACTGAGGATTAAATCATCGAATTATTTGATTTTGGAAACCTTGATTTAATGAAACACGATTGATTTCAAGGCATTTGAAACGATTTCCCTTGAAATTTGTAATTAGAAAAAAAAGGACCTCGTGAAATTCGAAACTTTTCTATTTTTAATTGATGTTTATTCTCATTTCATTTAATTTGCATCGAGTACGAAAATAGAGCAATTTAATATAATTGCAAACGCGGCAATAAAGATTCACGTAATGTCCATAAAATTCATTAATATGCGAGATTTGTTAAACGAGATTTTCAGTCGTTTCAATAAATTTGTTTGTATGTTTTTTGTTTTAAATAAAATTAATTGCTTGATGTTAACTAAAAAAATATACGTCACCTTGGCAACAACAAATTATCATGTTTTTGACATTTGACATTTCATTTTTACATAATTGTTATTAATGAGTCTACGAAGGAAAGTTAGACAGTTTTATTTAAGTAAAATTTAAATTCGCTTGATTGCAGCGTTTTTCTTGGATTTCGCAAACTCGACTTGCATAAGAATGCGACAAACTGGTTTTTGGGGTTTTACTCAATTCATTTTTATCTTTTCAAAATTATTTACATTTCTTTCCTTCACGGGATTTAATTTCGAGTTTCCTTCGATCAAGGTGGTTTTCTTATTCGTAATGAACGCAGCGCATGGCTTGCACCAATTAAGATGATTGCGTGTAAATATAGATGCAAGGCCTTGACTGAAGTCGAAAATCCGGAGAGAACAGAGCAAAATTTTCATTTTATTTTCGCTGCGTTTCCTGTACGATAAAAATAATTTTAATTTACAAATTTTAGTAACGAGTAAATAATTTGTTCAATATAGACATAAAAAATGTATTTCTATAATTCCGATTTGATTAATGTTTGTTAGTCTTGTAGCATAATGTATTTAATTAAAATATCTGATAATTCATAACCTCAATAACGAACGCACGTTTGGTCTTGAGATACTTTTACCATGGCAACAAAGGAATGCAACCTTCGCAGCTACAAATATGCATAAGTAGTTGACGTAATAGTTGCGCATAAACTTAGGTTTAACCACCACGCATAACACAAAACAACCCTTCGTACAACTTTAGAGCTAAGAAGGTTGCTTAATTATACGAATTATATTTTTATTGGATATTTTCATTAAAAATTAAAAACCTATAAAAATGAAAAAACAAAGTGTCATGAAAGAAACGATACTATTTAGATTTACCGCCATTTTTGTCCGTTTGATATTAAGAATGTTTTTGTTTGATTGTGATATTAATTAAACCATCTAATTTCATTAAAAAATGTTTTGATGACTTAATAGTATGTTGATGTAACAAAAAAATGAAATTTATTAAGAATTTTGAATGAGTAATACAATAAAAAAATAAATTAATTCTAAGGATTTTTAAAGGATAGTTATGAATCATGTTTGATTTAAACTGATTGTATTCAGTATAATTGTTTTCTAAGAAATTTAAATCAATATCTTTTCTGTTTTTCGTTAAATCCATTAATAAAATGATTATGTTAAAGAAAGTTTTGTTTATTTTGAACACTGGATTTAAATAATTGTGAATTTTTGGATAATAATTGTGGATTTTAATTGTAGATTTGGTGTAAACTTGGTTGCATATAAATCGTGTCTTAAGATTTGAATTTTAACGGCGAAATCCTTGAAGCTTGTACCGGACAATTCACTTTTATTCTCTCGTTTATACACTTAAATATAGAAACGATTACGGTAATTGCGTTCAACGTTTCATTACGCAATTCCGTTTTGCTATAAGCAAAAATAATATAATAATAGATAAAAGAAACACGCGATTTAAAATTATTATTAAAAAATACATTTTTTGATGGATTTGTGTAAATTTTTTGATGAAGAGAAAATAGTAAAAAAATTGTTAAACTTACCCCAGAAGGAGAACCATTTCTTTCGTTCGATGTGCGGAATGATGGTCATTTCAGGATGGCTCTCGGATGGCGACTGACGATCAATTCACGGTCACGCAACAAATCCGGTATTGTTACAATGCGAATGTAAAAATAGAAACCAACAAAAATTTGTAACAAAACTTAAAAAAAAATATATAAGCCGAACAAAAACGCAGCACTACCCACGCACTGGATTCCTTCTTCGAGATGAACAGAAGATAAAAATAAATTAAATAAAATTGAAAGACACCGAGAGGAAGAGAAAAACTGGAGGAGAAGAGGTGCTTTTTGCTCGACGGTTCGTCGAAGATTGCGCGAATTTTGTGTACGTGGGTGTAAAAATTTTGCAGCTACAAGTGTATGTATGTGTGTCTGCTTGTTGAATTTCTGCACGGAGGAAAACGAAAACGAAAACAATAAAAAAGGTAACGAAAGAAGTGAGAAACCGAAACGGGTTGCGCAATTGCGCGTGTGTGCGACTTTTGTCGCCGTTGCACATTTTTGCTCCTTTGCCCAATCATCGGTGACCGATTCGGTTTTCGATTTGCGCAACACTTATGGAAATCGTCGATTGTTTGTCAATTTTTGCAAGAAGATCGAAGAGTGAAAAAAATAAACACAAATAAAATCATTTAGTTTCTATTGTGATTTAATTTCAGTCATATCGACAGAAAGTTGAAATCATTGCATTTCTTTAATTATTTTTTCAATTTTTTAAGAAGATCGAATTTTGCCAAAATATGAAAATCGACAATTATTTCGAATTTTTTTTAACGTTTCTATAGCAATTTTAATGGCCGTCATCCTGAAATGTACGTTTCCATAGTAATTATATTAAACATCTATGCAAAATATGGAAATCAACGATTATTTATAAAGTTTTTCTGAAGATCGATGAAGGTGAAAAATACAAAAAGCAGTCGAAATAATTGCGTTTCTATTGTAATTTTATTGGACGCCATAAAACGTCATCCCGAAACGTCCGAATACAAATTGTCGGTTTATGCGTGCGACTCCAATTATCATTTACATCGAAAACTAATTGCGAGAGATCGTTATTATGAAAATTTAACGCTGAGTAAGAATGGATGGACAATTTGCATCACGTACTCGGATTCCTCAGACATTGACACATTTTCTTTCACGTTTTAAGTCGTGTCATTGTCTACCGAAGGATTAATATACAAACAAATACCGATTTAGAATAGAGAAAAAAAATATAATATGCACTTGGTCTAATTTATATAATTTTATTTTTATTAAAAAATGTATACGTATTTCAAAATTAAAATCGATATAATAAATTTTAATAATAAAATTAAATTCCACAGGGATCCACACTAGGTCTCATTTATAAATATTTTATATTTTAAAATTAATTAACTGGGATTAATTGTAACAAAATATTTAGATTCGACGAAGTTTAAAATTGTTTGTTTCCTGAAGTCAAATTTTTCAATTAGTATTCAATCTTTCGTTTTAATTTCTTGCATTGCTTGAGATGAAAGGGATGTTTTGTGCTCGTCGAATGGTTTTAATTAACTTTTAATTGCTTTGATTGAAGAATCCCTGTGTTTATTGTAGAGAAAAATCACTTTTTTATTAAATTACTGAAACTCTGTTTTTCGTTTCTTTAACCACTCGTCCATGAACATTGTTTAACAGCATTGTCTCCTGCACGTCCTTCTCCAAACAGCTTTAATTGCTCCGATCGAACAGATAGCTAAAGAAACATACGTGAAATGAATGAATCATTCATAATCATCAACAATTTCTTTGCATAATTTACATTGTTAAAAAACAACAGCTTGTTTTATAACATTTTTCTATTTTGAGAAAAAAATAATTTTGATTAAGGTGTTCCGCAAGGTAATGTACTTTGTCCTATTTTATATGATTTTTTTATATTATAACAAAATTTACAAGTCATCAACATTAAAAGTAAGTTTATTATTAATAATTAAATTATTTTTTTTAAACTTACATAATTGAAGCACGTGCAATGATATATTACCTTGTTTTTCAACAAAAAATATTAATTTAATTTTTCTAGCTTTTGATTGCATTTTCCAACAATTTTTACGATGATTTCTCTCTGCCGTTATCGCTTTCATACTAATTATAGCCTATTGTTTTGTAAAACGTTCCGTGTCCGAGTAATTTTCGATTCGGTGGAAAATGGGCGTTCGCCACGGAACGCAACGCCAATTCATTAAACGGTTTTACGTTTTCACATAAAAGAAAACGCACGCTAACAGCGCGCAATTAAACAATCAGTTAGAATCTTTATAAATTACGTAACTCGCATCGATTTCTTTAATAATAGATACAATAATTCAATCAATTTTATTTTATTTACAAGAATTGTATAATTAATTAAAATAATTTTATAAACTATTATATAATATTAAATACAAGAAAATAAAATCGATATATGCAACCAAACTTACATAAACTGAAAACTAAAACATTTTTCTGGTAATATTATACACAAATTAAAAACTTTGTTACTACAATTACTAAATTAATTATTATTGTTGATTAATAACATGAATTTATTATTTATTATTATTAATTGAAATTTTTAAATTTTAATTATTTTTTGTTATTTACAGTTGACAGGTGACGTTTAAATAATTTATAAATTTGTAACATAGAAAAATGAAATAATATTTTTGACGTTTAATTTTTTTTATTTAAAATTGCAGATTAAATTTTCGATGTTTTTGGAAATGGGAATATTTTAGGTTTTGGGCTGCAAACAAATACTTAAAAGAAACCTATGTAAATTTCGTAATAAAATTTATTTCTTTTTGAAAGAATCGTCTCTCTGTTAAATATAATTTGCTTTCAGTATCAACTTCTTTTTTTGTAATGTTTTCAATTTCATATTCGACTTTATCCATAAATCCATATAAACTTACGTCCTAAAAATGTTTTAAACATAAGGAAACGTTTTCCTGCCCGAACGCACGTATCGCCGCAACTTTTCCACACTTAATCAATCGATTTCCATTCACGCCGTAAATCATAATCGAATAATTAATGGATAAGCATAAACGTACACGCAATTATCATATTAATCGATCTCAAAGGAGAAAATATAAAAGAAAAACGCACGTCGATTCTTATAGAAAATATAGAAAAATATAAATATATTATTTTTTTTTATAATTTTCTTCAAAATTTAGCACATCCTGAAATTCCATTTAAAACAGTTTTCTGTTTTTTATTTTGAATAAATTATTGAAATGGAATTAGTTTTGATTTTGTTTTTAAAACAATTGAAAATAAGTTTCACTTAAGTGATAGACAATAAAGAAAGTTTTGTTTTTCATCTCAATTTACACTAAAATTTTGATAAATGAAAAACAAAACTTTTGGATTTGTTCATTCCATTATGATTAATGATTAATTAATTAAGTTAATATAAATATTTTATGTTAATAGTCCCTAAACAGTGGAGCAAATTTGTTGCCATTTTTTTTGGCAACTGTTATTGTTTTCCTGCGGTTTAACTGCAATTAAGAAAAATAAATTAATTGAAGTAAAATGTATCAAAATATTATTATTTTTTGATTAATTTCATTTTGATTTAGTTATAGATTGATTTTTCAAGAAAATTGCAGTTAGGCCGTTTTAAGGGTTGATTTCCACTGTGTATCTATTAAATAGTATTAGTGCTAGATCGTGAAACAAGATAAAATACGCTTGTTTTAATTATGTTATTGGCATCGGGTGTCAACAGAGGGCGACTGTGAGGATGATCGCTGCTGCGATCGTCGCAAAGGGATGGCAGTTCTTGGGGGCGGAGGAGGATCGCACCAGAGGTCTCCCCTTCTGCGAGGTGAACCACTGGTGCAGGTCGCTCAATTCTCCGAAACCGTGCTGGTTCTTCGTTTGGACTAAACACTCGTACACGGAATCCGCTTGCAGGTTCACCAGGTGGTAACTCTGCCTTCGCTCTCCGGTGACGGCGTTGAAGATCTGATGGGGACGTACCAGGAGGTCGTGCCATTGACCTGGATGATGGTACGAAGCGTTTATCTAAAAATTATAAATTGTTAATCAATTAATTTCAGGATTAATTTTTGTTAATCTAACCTGCATCATTCTGTAGAGGATGCGCACTTCCAGGATGGGGAAGACGCTCTGGACGGTCCAGGTTAGGTCGTAATCGTGCGGGTTCGAGTATTGGGCGCTCGTGATACTCGGTGGACCCGGTTTTCCTGAAAGTTCGATGTACTTCTTCTCCTTCCCGATGGAGTTCACCACTGAGCAGCTGTAGTTGCCGAAGTCGGAGAGCTGCAGGTTGCGGATCATCAGGGAATGGGTCAAACCTTGATGGCTCATCAGTCTTCTATCCGTTGGTTGAAGCAGGAACGAGTTTTGATACCAAAGTACCTAAAAAGAAAACATTTTTAATTATATTTTTATAGTTATAGTTTTTTTGAACATGTAAATGCAAAAATATAGAAATTTTCAATAAAGATGAAAATTTACTTTGAGATTGAAGTGTAAAGATTCGGCGGGTAAGAAGATGCTCGCATTGATACGAAACAATGTGTTTTTCTTTCTTTTTTTGCTTCTCCCAATCTGCATTCAAATGTCTCTTTCGTTGCGCACGTTCTTTTCATCTCCGAAGATGTAAAGGAGGAAACGATTTCCATTTGCGGCATTGTCGAAGGGAATTAGTCTTATATATTGGGAGGGATCCGCTCTCTATCTGGGAAATGTTAATTGAACAACTTTGTAATTATACGCTCTCTCCTAATGAGGAAATGGAAAATTGGCGCGGTGGTACGGATGCCGGAGAGGTGGGATAAGGATGAAGATCAGGGGATGGGGTTCAGCGCTGTGATAAACTTCGGCGGGGTTCTGCAAAGTTTGATTGCCCCGAAGTCTTTGCCGGGGATGATGTCCGGGATCAAAAGGGAAAACCTCTTCTTGGATCTCACCTCCGCCGGAGGGTCTGCGTGCACCACGCAATCCAACTTCGCCTCCAATCCTTCGCCGGAGTTCACCCACGAACGCAACACATTCACTTCTGGAGGATCTGCAAACAAGTATCACTTTTTTTAACAGTTGGTATAATTGCAATTTTAATCGAATAATTTACATCCATATCGGATTTAGGATGAGAGCGATTCATGGATGAATAGAGAGAAAGAGATAGAACAGACTAATAGTGGGATTAACTGACATTATTAGCATTAGCCGCATAAATCTGCTCTTCCTCGGTGATGCCGCCTGTCTGCGGCGAGCGGATTAAAACCGTTTAACCCCCGGCTAATATCCGGTATATTCATTGTAACCAAACTCGACTCACGAAATCGCATACAATTTAATTTAAATCCATTCACTCACACACACACACTTTATTTATTCTCATAAGTCAACCTTTTATAGTTAATCTTTAATAAGTCAACTTTTACAAAATTTCTGTAGTCAATTTTGCATTTCCAAAGTTTAGTCAACTTTTTTAATATGTCAACTTTTAACAAATTTTGTATAGTCAACTTTTTACAATTACAACTTTTAACAAAATTTGTCAGCAACTTTTCACAAATTGTTTATTTTTTCTAATTATGTCTAATTGACTATTTTTTAGTAAGTCAACTTTTTTTACTAAATTTTTCTGCTTACAGCTCTACTTTTTGTACTTACAAAGTACGTGTAGATTTATGGTTCCGGTTACAGGTTGTCCGATTCCGTTGGAGGCTGTGCACTCGTAGATTCCCCCGTGCTGCCTTTGCACGTCCGAAAGTGAGAGCAGATATCCTGTTTGCACCTGCATTCCCGATGGCAGCAATCCATCCTGCAAAATAAAAAATAAAACTAAGTAAATATAACAAAAAAAGGCCCACGATTAGTTTTAATAAGTAAAAAGTTTCATATTGGTTAAAATATCTGATAAATATTGCCTAATTTATAAAAGTTAAGCAATAAGAGTTGTTGATAAGTAATTGGATGGGTGAGTGAAGAAAATTTAATTTGTAGTGAAAGCTTCTAATTTTCACTAATTAAAACATATGAATCATAATAAAAAAAATCAATATGAACATACGCTCTTTTTTTGTCTGTTTTTTTGTTCGCATATGGTAAATAGGAAAGGATTGAAGGCACGTAATTAGCGCCGGGGTGGATGTAATCCGCATTTTTTCACCGCACAAAAGGCGGGATTAAAAACGCAAAGTACAGAGAGAAAGAGAGAGAAGGAAAGGGAAGTAAATTAAACGCGATTCACGGCAGAAAGTTTCGCACTTATTAGCATATATATATTTTCCATATATCGTGAGTCAAGAATTAATGAAAAGTAAAAAAAAAATTTAAATAAAAAATATTTAAGAAAAGAGCGCGAAATTCAAAACATAAACAATCAAAATATAAAAGTGATAATCACGCAATTGGAATAACAAAATTTGAATACGAAATTATGTAACAAACGATGAACGGCAAAATTGAAATATAATCGCATTTGTGCCCTTATTCTATTATTTTTTTGTAATGAGCGTTAATTAATTATTTAAATTATAATAAATTGGAGAGATTAAATTTGCACACACCAGTAAAGACCAGAATCGTGAGTGTGTGTGTGTGTTTGTTATGTATGTGCATGCGCGCACGTGAATTTGCATTTAAACTAAATCGAATAATTCGAAATCTGTTAATTCAATCAAATTGCATTACGCACATAAATACACAAATTCATACATACATATATGTGTATGTATGTACAAATACATGCACATGAAAAAGCGACCGCTCTACCATCAATAATTATAATGCGGATAATTTCCGAACTCCACGGCACACCGATTTTGACGTGCAGACCGCTAAACCTATTATTTTCTATTAATATTAGTTAAACAAATCAACGATACAAAAAAGAACGAAATTAAATTTCGCTAAACGCAACATAACACATTATTCAATTATTATTTAAGTTGGTAAGCATTTTTCATCTTTTGTTAGTTTTATGATGCAGTCTGTGGGCACCATTTAAAATGATTTTTGTGTAAAATACAATTTGAATTAAAATTGCAGATCGGGTGTCTCGCGGACATCCGGGGTATTATAAATACAAAGTGGTTCATTTCGGATGGGGAAGACTTTGTAATTTTACTGCTGCAGACGGTTAATATCGCGAACGTGTGGAAATAAGACGTTATAAATGCATGAATGTCCCACGGAGCGCAAACTTAAGTACTTGGAAACAAAAGGAAATGGTGAAAATCGAGTGCGAATTAATTGAAACGTTACCTTTTTCGACCATTGAACCACCGGCGTTGGATTCCCCGAAGCCCTGCACTCGAAACTGACAGGTCCACCTTTCCTAGTCGTCGATTGTCCATTCGAAGGCAACATTTGTAATGTAGGAGGCACTGCAAAAAAAATCAATCGTATGGCGTATTAGAATTTTAATACTTGACATATTTAGATGTGTGTATAAGGATTGTAATCAAAGGTTAAGTTTAGTTTGAAAATAGGATGCGGTTCGAAGTTCATGTGGTTTGCTTTCATGGTAACCAGGTAAACAAGACCCAAAGATGAAGCCTAGGAGCGCCAACACAACAAATAATAAGCGGGTTGAGGGGTGCACAAAGTGGTCGCATTATTTCGGTCCGTGTTTTTGTTGGCGGTTGGTAGCCCGAGATGAATATTTATGCTGGGGGCGGCGGCGGCGGTGGTTGCTGCGGCTGTTGGCGCGCGCGATCGTTTCGCCTGATTGCGAATTTAAAATGCAAAACAGTCAATTTGCATTCGTTAAAAACTTTTACTTCCAACCAACCCCACATTCAAACAGCCACCCTTCTCTCACACCACGCAACCCTCATTCCACGGACGGTATCTATGGTCCATATAGCGAGCATCTCCTCATCTCCTGCGGGGATTCCCCGCCGACTCTAATCTGCATGCATTACGAAGTTCGACCGCAGAAACCGAGCGGCGGTCACTGCAACAAACCGCAATGCGATGATGGCACTTCAATCGATTATGTAATAACTAATAACACCTGGACGTCGGGAACTTTCTGGTCTCTTTGTCTTTGCTCTCTACCAATGGATGTGTTCACGTGTTCTGCAGCATTTATCCTTATTCCCTCGACTCAATTGAAGAGCGGCTTTACCGCGCTCTCGAACAAAACCACCTTTGTTTGTTGCTCTCGACGTTCAACTGGTTTTTCTTATCATCGCCACATCCTGAACTTCTTTATCCTCATTTCACAAAACATCGCAAAACCAACGAAATTTCTGTACATTCATTGAGAGAGCGTTTCATTTCATCCATAGTACAAAGGACGAAAAATCAGTGATAAAACTCATTACGTTTTAACTCGTACTCTCTCTGTAAATCTACATTTGGGTCAAGTTGATACAAAATTTTAACAAAATTAAAACAAACTACTTTTCTCTATTAATAATTACGCCCTTTTCAAAACAATATGTTTCATTATCTTTATTAAAGGCTTGCGAATTTTAAATTATTCACCCTTTTAGCGGCTTTCACACTAATCTGGCTACATCAAAAAAGAGACGAGAAAAAGTAAAGAAAGTGCGCTTCTTAAGTTTTCAGTAAAGAAAAATATTTTTTATGAAAATTTAAAAAATTTATACGATAATAAAGGATTGTAAGATTACTTTTTTATATGAATAATTTAATAGTATTAAATCAATACCATAATTTGACAACTTTGACAAGTACTTGTATTTTCAAAAGTTCTTGTCAAAAATATCAAGTTTATTAATAATTTGTAATTAGAAATTGTAAATGAAAGTGAATGCAATTATATTTGGCAAATATCGAGTAATGATTAACCGGCTTTGTATAAGCTGAAACAATCCGTTGACGTCGTTATTGGAGCGTTCAAAATGTGCGAGTGTGTGTGTCTGGGTGTGGATGTGTAACGACGTAAAGCGGGGCCATTATTCTCCGGCTCCGACGAGAAATCCGTCGTAATCCATCACCACACCAGAAATCCAGTCATTTTTTTTTCAGACGGAATAAGCTTCGATGCATCATCGCAATAATAACGTGAATTCAAAAAGTGGATATAAAAATTTCTATTACGAAACCATATAAATAAATCAGTAATTTTAAGTTGGCATTTTCGACAATTTTTTTCGAAAACTATCAAATTACAATGTAGCTTAGTTACCTAACGGAGTATAGTTATTATAGTGTTAATTATAGTTTCTAACTTTGAATACTAAGATGTTTGTTTTACAAGTGGAAACTTGAATAAATCGATATTCGTAATTGAAGCTTTCAACTTAAAATGAAGATTATTTACGTAGAAAAATTTTATAATAATCTGAAGTGATTAGGGAAAAAATTTGATTCGAAAAGTAAGTATTGTTTAGTTGAATTTGAAATGATCGAATTTAACGTTGGACACAGAAATTCGTGTCATTGAAACAATAATTTCGTGATCAAAGGGCTCTGCGGCAGCCCTTCCGCCCAATTTGCATGTATTACCATAAATCTGTAAGGTTTTGTTGCCATGGCCACCATCGCTTCGCCGGGTGCTGATGTAACGCAGCAATAACACGTTACCACAGCAACGAAAATCGTTATGCAATTAAACCAAAATAATTACGCAGCTTCGATGTCCTCACTTATACAATCTTTCAGAAAATAAAATGTTAATGTACTTTTCATGAAAATAATTAAAATCTGTAAATATTTTTTTCATTTAATAAAAGTTTATTTCAATAATGTTTGAAAATATATGAAAGTTAAGCGAATCTTATTGATGTTGATTTTCATTTTTAAATGTTAAAAAAATAATTGACCTGAATTATTTTCGCGTCTCTTGTGGCGGAAATCGGAAATAATAGAGTCCGACGAAATAAAAATGATGGCGAGTTGGGAGCGGAAAAGTGTGGGGTGGTGGAGACGAATTATTCACTCAAAGCACCCTTCGTTCTCTCCATTCAACTTTTATTTTTTTGTTTTAATTTTATTTTTTATATTTCGCTCGCCTCTCCTCTCTTCATCCCTTTCAACCCTTTTTCCTTCGCCGTGTATCTGCATGCAGCCGCCTCCCGTTTCGTTCCATTCCAAATCCCTCGATTGTAACGAGATGAGGGAAGGGTGGTGGTGGTGGTTCAGTTGAAGCGGAGGCGGCGGTCGCGGTTCGAAAAAGAGTGGCCCCGGGAAAGTGAATTGATCGTCGCGGGGGCTTTTTGCCCGCCGATTTCCCTTTGTGGCCTGAAATTGCCCCCGCCGTTCTCGTTTTTATTTTCTATTTGTCCGCCCCCACCCCGATCCGCTCCTATTCCTTTTTTCATTCACTTTTTCTTCGTTTCACACCAATTGATGTCCTCCTCTCTCTCTCTCTTGTCCCTCTTTGTCCACCTCTTCCTCCGCCACCCGTGTTATCGCTAATGCTCTGCGATGCCACCCCCCGCGCTTCATCCCTCCAGCTTTTTCACACTTAACCGAGAAAGAGGATTTCCCCAATTGGATTAAAGTGCTGGCAATCATCATCACCGTCGTAACCTTCCCCAAAAAACGCACTGTATCGTGGCTGCAAGTACATTATTTCTTCGTGTTTCATTACCATCAAAATGAAGAAAAAAAAAACAGTTTAAATTTACACCATTTACTTAATAATTTAACATTTTCTGATCATCTTAAATACCAATATATTTTCCAAGAGATTTTTGCATTTTAGAATATTTTTATAAATCTATTTTCAATGTTCCAATATTTTGAAAAATAATTTAATGAAAAATTCAATGATTTCATGTATTTTTTTTATAAATAATAAAATTAACATTACTTAAGTATAATTTCAAATAATACGTCATATATGTAACCAAACATACATATATGAAATTTATTTTGATTACTGCTACCAATACAACTACTATTACGGTTTCTATTAGGACTACTACTACTACTGCTATTAATGCTACTATTACTAAATTTATTATTACATTATTATTATTTCTGTATTGACCAAATACACACACTTTTTTTAATCTTTTTAATCTGGTTATGCCAATTGTGAACTTATGCGTATGAACATTTCGAAAGTTATGCAATTAAGTCTGTATCCTTTTGTATTTGTATGGATGTGAAGGGTCGAATTAATATTATCTTCTTATCTGTTGGACCGGCGTTTCAGGGTTCATCGACGATTCGTGAGCATCGGACAGAAGCGAAGAGACACAGTGAAACAGATCGGATCATCCCACTTATACATAATGGTAATATGCAAATCAAATTATGCAGACAATCCAACGATAGAGAGAGTTGAGCTGAGCTGAGCTTCGGCGTAACACAGAGACAGCATTCCGGGATTAATAACATTCGTCTGCTGCGAGGGATTTCGATGTTGCGGGAGGATGGAGACAGTCTAATTGCATTTCATTTCATCAAGTGATTGGCGGGATTAGCTCGAAGGGATATCATTTAAAATTTAGTAGTTGCCAAAGTGATAATATTGGCGGTGTCTGCTACCGCATCCAGCATTTTGTTACATATGTAGATTGGTGCATAGACTCAGTCAAAGAGAGATAGAGAGAGAGATAGCAATGAATGGATCGTTTGAAATGGACAGCAGATGCAATTCCATTGAAGTAAATTTGCGTTAAAATTGCTAAATTGAAATGGGCACACTGCACATATGCACGTACGTGCATCCAGCAATTCACAGACACAAAGCCGGCTTAATCTCAGCTCCGACAGCCACACAATTTATTGCTCCCACAATATCCAGCAGAATATATAAAAAAAAAGAACCGTATAGATGGCAAAAAAAGGAAATATACGTAACGAATTGCAGCAGTAATAGTAGGAGTAGTAGCAGTATAAGTAATGATATAAATAACATGTGTAAAAGTAGTAGTTGTAATAACAGTAGTAGAAGTAGTAATAGTAGTAGTAATAGTGATAGTAGTAGTAATAGTAGTAGTAACAGTAGTAGCAGCAGTAGTAGTAACAGTAGTAGTAATAGTATTAGTAACAGTAGTAGTAACAATAGTAGTAACAGCAGTAGTATTAGCAGTAGTAATACTTAGTTCTAAGTCTTTGTTAATACCTCTTAATCCAACAAATGAAATATGTATGTTTCACAGCTGCAAAGTTGAAATATTTCGTGATCAGAGGTAGATTTAGCAAGTCGGTGTTTCGTCCGCGTTCCCCAGGTGGCCGGCAGTCACGAATGACGTTCCTAACTAATCCTTAATCCCTTAATTAACCCGCGGTCCATTCATCAACGCACGCAGCAAGCAGCTGGCCTTCCCGGAGATGATGATTTATTTGGAAGCCGAAAACCTCCCGAAGGCGATTACCGCAGCAACGTTTGCACAGTACGTTTCTCATAACCGAAATATAAACAACAACTGCAACTGCAGCAGCGGACTACTCGCATTTGATCTCGCATCTGTAACCTACTTTAACTATCAACAAAAGCAATCCGCCGCGATATGAGGTAATAGCAAAATTGCGGTGCATCTCATTTCCTTAATCTCGAAATTTATCTACTCTTCCACCTAGTACGAAAGCAATCATCCATTTACATAAACGGAAAAAGCATATTTTGTAGCATAATTTGTTGTAACTTCATGTATCCACATTTTCGGATCGGCGAAAGAGAAGATCATGTTTATTTTAAGGGCGAACGAAAAAAGTTTTCCGAACGTTTCGTATTGCTTTAATTTGACTGCAATTACTTTCTGCATGGAAACATCGAACGTTCCGTACATTCCTTCGACGATGTAAACGAATTGCGTGTGATTGATACGTCCGTCGCGTGATCTTGTCGTATTTGTGAATTGTGATTGCAAATGTAAGGGGCGCTGCACAACAAAGATATGTCACGAGACCCGTGTTCTTTGTATATTACTTATATCAGAAAGACAGAAATTGGAAACAAGGATGTACATAAATTAGAGATTATTTCCAATACTAACAAGTCTCAATATCATTATTGATGTTTTTAGTAAATTTTCAATTGAAAATACTAATTTCGTGTTAATTTAGTTATGACAATTTTTATTTGACATTTGTGTAGTTCTGATAATCTAATTTTTATAAGATGAATTAGTTTTTTTTTTTAAGATTAACATTTCAAGCAAATAAAAATTAAATTTGTTATTGAATTTTAATTAATTAATCTGTGCGACTTTCTGCGGTTAATTGATTGTGTTTCTAGTGGATTTTATTTATATTTTTTGCTTCTGTGTGTTTTTTTGTTATAGTGAATAGTGTATTCGCATTGTTGCATTGGAATCGGGGACGCAAATGCGAGATATGATGTATGAAGCGCGTAATTCCAGTTGTCTAGCTAATATAAAGTGTGCATTAAGGTTGGGGTTGGGGGGATGGTTTGTAAGTATGGTTAGCAGATTGGATCGACGAACTCTCGAGCCTACGGGGATGTCGGACCACAATGGGGCTTCGGGACGGGATAATATTCACGAAAGGGTTCACCCTTTTCCAACCCTCCAGAAACGGAGCAAAAGGTAGATTAGATGCGGGCCGCCGGCGGTGGTTCGGTTACTGCTACTACTACTGCTACGGTTATGGCACGGTACGATTACGGTAAGGGTACGGTTAAGGTAGGTACCAATGCTAACATGCAAATAGTTTGCATGCTGGTCGGACGGAGAAGGAAAGAGTGGAGCGCCGAGACGCCGCGCGATGTTTGCGCGCTCTCCGGACTCCGACGCCGTCGACGGCGCCCGCAATTCCCCTGCTTGTCAGTGGCAGGAGAAGCCCGCGGGTCGCGCACGGCGCCGCTCCACCAAACCACCCTCAACCATTTCTCCCTCAACCTCACCCCCGCTCTCCCTTCAACCCTAATCACGCAAATCCCGAACGGCCAAAGTTCGGAACGTCAAAACCGCAAACCGTATTATTACACTCACACACACACACAGTCACGTCAGATAGACAGACAGACACGCATACTGGATCCGAGGCGCAGAACGACTACCGCCTCCTCCTCTACCGCCCCCGAATGAATTAGCGGTTCGTGGGGGTTGGATCGTAGATTGAAAGGGCGAAATCGGAAACATTAAAATGAATTTCGGTACCCCAATTTGCATATCGGATTGGACAATTGTTAACGCAGCTGAATAGAGAGAAAAATCTCGAACAATACTGTAATGATTGCGAACATTCAACTTTGAAACACATTTTTAGTTAATTAATTTTACCAATTTACTACAATTTTGGACAGAACCGTAGGACTTTGAAATATTTTTGCAATTTTTGATAACAAATTCAATCATTGTAATTTTTTGTAATTCTTGATAGAACCATAGACCTTTCTTTCAAAGTTTTGATAGAACCGCAGATAATAGAGATCTTTTGCAATTTTTGATAGAACTACAGTTTTTTCAATTTTTAGCACCATAGACTTTTTCAACAATAGTCTAAAACAGTTATTTCTGCGCAATTGCAACAATGTTTTATCATTAAGGTTGGTCTATTGATTAATATGCCAACAGTATGATTCATGCGAGCGCAATCAGGATTTGTTTGGTCTGTATTTATTGCGGGTTTAAGTGACTCCCACAGGCGAGGAGCACACATCCATCATGAGCGCCGTCACAGTCCGGACACACGTATCAACTTTAAAAGAAAAATACAAAGCAAAAAAGTCCTAACACCGATGGAAAAAAGACGGATGGAAAGAAACAAACAAATACTATTTCCGGATAGGCAGCATTCACACACGTAGCACGACCACGTGTTGCATAAGTAATAAGGGGTGGAAAATGATACACGATGCTTGAAGGCAATCCGCTGTGACATTAATATTCAACATAACTTTGAGTGGAAATCGTGTCACCATGTTCGAATTGCAATATTAAATAACGTGTTCTATTATGATACCAATTTTGTAAGTATCATTTTACTATTATCTTTATGAGTATATCAAATACAAGTGTTGTTTATAACATATGTCATATACCACAACTGTCAATTTAGAACTGTCATAAATCGCAAATTTGTCAATTACAAAATAATAATACCAACTTGATTTATAATATTGATTTTCTAAAAAATGACTTTTATACATTGATAGCAACTGTATAAAATTGAATATTATTGAAAATTCCTCAGGAATTTCAATTGCGTTTAATTTACGCGTGCAATATTTTATCTAATTAATAGAAAAATAAAAAAGTGCGCTTTTCCGATGCGACGATGCGCAACAGTTGGCCAATTGAATGGAACGGCCTTAAAATTCGCAATCGAAGCGGATGCGAATTTAAATACGGAATCCGCACAAAATGCAAATATTCGAATTTTGTTAATTTACTTTTTTCACGTTTTTTGTTCGTTATTGTTATTTAATTGTTAAAGTTTTCGATTCTCCGTAATTACAGGATTTTTTTTTGCAGGAGAAAATCTCCAAACTCCGTGCAAAAAGTTAATTGAAAATAATTAATTAAATCGCTTGCTGAAAGTGAATGGAACTACAGCTTTTATTTTTAGATAATTCTGAAAACAATCAGTTTTAAGAAATTTCAAATATTACATTTATATTTTTTTTTTCAGGACTTAAACTAATTCAGTCAATAATTGAAGTATAAACGATTTTTTTATTTTTTCAGGACTTTGAATGAAATCTTTCATCAATTCAAAAATTGAAAAGTTAATCGAAAATAGTTAATTAAATCTGGCCTAGAACTATGGGATATTCAATTAATGAGTATGAGTGAGAGATGCAGTGTGAATGGAGCATAATTCTATGCATAAGGAGAACAAATAACGTAGTAATTAATTAATAAATTGAACTGGCCGTGCGCGTATTGTGCTTTGCCGATTCACAACACCCCCTCGTCCTTGTACAGTGTGGTAGGCATTTGTTCCGGGCGGACGGCCAATAAAATGCTTTCCGCGTTGGCGGGTTTTATTTGAATTTGATTAATTAATGTACAATTATGAAGGGACGATCATCGATCGAAACGCGAAAACCGAACCCGAAACCATAATTCTCCTCCCCAACAGCACCGGCCGTGATTAGGATAGATTAATTTTAAATTGCAAATTAATCCGGGCGGTGCCCCGCGATTATTAGAAACTTCGTTCTATCCGGATTACCCAACAATCGAATCCATATGCATATTTTGCCTTTCAGAGAATAATTTTCTATGTGTCAAATTTAGATTTTGACATATGTCATTTGAAAATGAATAAAGTATATGTCATTGAATGAGGTTATGGTAATTGACGTTTTAAATGTCAAATTATCAGAGAAATATGATGTTTACCAGATGAAAAAATAATGCGGATTATGAGAAACTTTGTTCGAATCGGATTAGTCAACAATCGTATCCATCTGCATATTTTGAGCGGTTCTTTTTGGCTTTGGAGGGTAGTTTTCTGTGTGTGTTCAGGATATAGGGACGCCTACGAAATTGTACAAGGGATAAGTTTAACCGAACCAGGAACATCCCGAGGCGTTGTAGCGCCGCTCCAGCACACTTTCCAAAGACCAAAGTGTTTGAGATGTTAAAGAGGGATGCAAGAGTTGGAGTGTGTGTTTGAGAGAGAGAGAGAGAGAGAGAGAGATAGTGGGAAGGAAAGGGTAAAGTTCTCTTCTCTCTCCCTCTACAAAGGGTTCTGCAAACCGCTCCTGCGGGTGCCCTACGGCCGCGCCGAACCCTTTATGTGCTCTCGCATTGACTTCGCACACTCCCACGCAATTATTATGCAAATACGGATTAATTGCCGGTCATGCCGCCGTCAAAGTATATATGCCCCGCGCAACATTTGCATCTTTCCTCCAATCACCATCCCACCAATTCCAACGAACGCTTTATTAATCATAACTCGCCTCCAGTTTAAACGACATCCAGTTCACCAACTAATTACGAACTTCTTAATAATGTTCCATAAACCCTCCCAAACTAGTTTGAATCGTGTCCCATGAAACGATCCGGCGACTTTGAACAACAACTGTAAACCATCATCATTACAACATTAGTAAACAGTAAAAGCGAAATTACTTTCAAATTTGACAGTTCCAATTTTTACAAAATTTGACAGTAGAAATGTCAGTTATTATAATCTCAATTATATTATTTGTATTATTCTGTCCATATTATTTTTATTCAAATTATGTTGATAATTATTTTTAAATTGAAACGTCAATTCTAAAATATCAAATACGAACTGTCAGATATAAATTTGGTAGTCGATTATATTGAAATTGCAGGCACCAGTTGTTGCATTAGCTGAAAGTGCTAATAAAATGCAGTAATGTAAAATGTTTGTAGGTACATTTAAAACAAAATCAATCTGGACAATTGGTAATCCGACTGCGAAATAAATGACACATTAATCGGTTGGGTGGACAAATGGCAAACGACACTATTTATGACAGCTTTTACGGTCGAGCAGTGAACGCGCATCAGTCATTACCGGGGGATTTATTCGGTAGGCAAATTTCAGCAGATTACCGCTTATAAATAACGATCATCTCCCATCATTAATAAAAATTGCAAATACTTGATTTCCAACGCCAATTCTCCATTTGCTAAAATAATTATAAATTATTTCCGAGCATTACTAAATTTAGAAGTGCTTGTTTGTCAAATTTTAAGTTCTAGTTTCCTAACAAGAGATGGCGTATGTAAAATTGACAATATAAGAACGTCTATGTTATTGTAACGTCGTTGTTGCCAGAATTAGATTACGTAAATGATAAACATGTTTTCTTTGAATTTAACTGCTAAGTTACAAGAGATGGCGTTTCGCAAAAAATTGCGATCCGAGCGTATTCTCGTAATGTCAACATCGATGGCAGCGGAATTGGATTACCGGTGAATACGTTTCTGCATGGAACATTGCATGCGACGACGAGGGAAAGTCGTTTATTCAAAGGCACTCGAGTGCTACACCACTACACCTACAATTTTTTGCTCTCGTACTTCGCATACTTCGACCAACTTTTTGCCTCCGCCACTTCTGGGACGCATCTTCTATTTCGATTCATCGAAGTGCGAAATTGGAATCGAAGAATCACGTAATGAAAAGTAAAACGCCACCGGGCACGTCCAAATTGGCGAATAAAGAAAGCGCCACCTACGATTTGTTCGGTGAATTATAAAAAATAGACGGAGGGTTGCAGTAAAGTACAACAAAATAAACAAACGAAGACAAAAAAAAGTGGTGAGAGAGGATTGAAATTAATTCTCCCTCCGTTTTTTACGTTTTGTTTCGTTTCGTTCGTTTTTCCCTTTTGCGGCAACCCCTTGGGGTGAGGGTGTAAGAGGGGGTGGAGGGGCGGTCGAGTTTTACGGTCGCGATAATAAAAGCAAATTGGTTTCAAACCCCCATCGTCTCAGTTTTTATAACGCGGAAAACGCCGCTGATGGAAAACGACCCACCGTTCTTGCTTTTCCTTTTTTCCTCAGTTGGATCGTCCTTGTTTCACTGTTTGCCTTTTTGCAGCCGCCGGTATTTTCATTTACCTTCCTTCCCTTCCAACCAACGTGTGTTTATTTGCCAGTCAGTCTGAATGTAAAGATAATAAAATTCTGGAAGTGCGGAATCCGCCGCCTTGGATACTGCCGCCCCCGCCAAAATAAAAGATGAATCGTCTGATTTTATGGACTGTTAAACGGCGCCACCCTCCATCTTTTTGCTTAAATATTAAAAACGATAAAATCCGCGGCAATTAAGCGCTCAGCCCACAGTTTTATTACCTCTGTCTTGCTTCCATTCATTAAAAAAACACACAAAGTAGTAATCGTACAAATTTGATACACATTTTTTTATTAAAGTTTAGCTTATAAAACCAATTGCACAAGTTGCATAATCTGCTAACACAACACATTATTTGATTGGGTAGTTAAATGTTTGCAACGTTAGCAACGAATGTAAACGCTGACATGTGCAGAGCGTTTATCAAACAATCTCCGAATTCGCATATATATATATATTTATTATAGGAAATGGAAACGCATCGATAAACAGGAAACCCGTAATTACGCATAACCGGAAGCAATTTATATTTGATCATCGGGCAAATCAGCTAATCGGTAATTTACAATTTGCTAATCGACTTTTGCATTATTCGAAATTGAGCATCCTGCAAATGGTCACTAATTGAATTCCGCCCTCAACAATATAACAAAAACAATAACACAAAATCGTAAATTGGAAACATTAATAAAACGCAAATAATAAACGCAACTATGATTTATAAACAAAAATAGATGCACGTTTTTGGAATCGGATCCAAATGCATCTGTATATAAAACAAAAACAGCAATTACCATTCATAAACAACACAAAACAATAATAATAACAAAAAAAAGAGGAAATGCATATTTTCCGGCGCAAAGCGGTGTAATACGGTTTGATTGCAATTACTGAAAAATTGCTTTTTATTCCGTTTTTATAATTATAAGCTATTTTCGTATCGAATCAAGTTGCCTGGTTTTTCAATATTTCATATAAGTCAATTGTCATTTTTGCATGAAATGTCATTAAAATATTATTTTTGTAACAGCTCGACTGAATTTTTGACAATTGGCACGAAACATTATTAAATTGTCATTTTTCCACTTTCTTAATATTGAATGAAGTCGCCTGATTTTTTGACGTTTCATATGAAACGTCATTAACGTAGTTATTTTGACATTTCGCAGAAATGTCAATTAATTGTCAGTTTTTGTGCTTACTTAAAATCTCGACGGTGTGAATCAGGTCTCCGGATGATCCATCTCCGATTTGACACGTGTAGTCTCCTTGGTCCACGTGCTGGATATCCCTCAGCTGAAGATTGTAGCCGGTCAGTGATAACCTGGGATCCCGCGAGATCATCGTCTGTCCAGCGCTGAGGAGGACAGCACCTTTCCTCCAAACAATCACAAACGAACCTGAAAATTTAACATTTTGTTCAAGAAAAAAAATCATGAAAACTTTTCAAAAAGTTTTGATATTAGAAGGCAATGTTGAATCTTTGTGCCAGATTCATATCCAATTGCGTAGTAATTATAATAGTGTCGCAAAAGTTGCGTCAACGAAATCCGTTCATGAAGTTTTAGTCAATTTTATTATACATGCAGATTAGAATATGGATTCATCTATATTCATGAATAATATCGGTTCGCGGAGCGCAGAAAACTGAACAATTCCAATTCCCCATTCGTAATTGGAATTATTCAAATTTTCCGCCCTTGAGCTTTAGCGAAAAGTTTTGCCCCTCTCTGTCTAATACTCGATTAAAGTCCGCTTGTAATTTATATCGAATTAGCGTAATTCATTCCGCCCGTCGGAATCTCTGCTTCCCTCCGAGAAACACTTAACCCTAATTAACTAAATTGATTAGACAACAAGCTTAATTAGTTTTCTATTTTCTGTTGCTATAATTATTTCACTTCAACTTCAAATTAAATATTTAAAAAAAAAAAACCCGGCGCATCCACCAAAATTATTATTATTACCCCTTTTTCGATAATTGAAAATATTAATTTTTAATTATGTAAAATTATGCAAAAAAATATTTAATTAAATTGTTTTAATAATAAAAAAATATAATTTTCACGATTTTGTTAATGAAAACTGCAGTGAAATTAAATGTTTTTTTCGTTGCCATAGTAATTAAACATTTGGATGGACAAAAGATGGTAACCGGAAATGCGGCTGCGACGATTCAAAAAATTCGCGCCGAATTGCGGCGGATGCGACGGGCGTATCGGAAACCGTTTTCATTAAAACGACAACGGCTCATTACCCATCCGCAATTAACTGAACAATCAGGGGTTCAGGCTTCGAAAACCATCACCCACCACCCCCGATCGACCCATTGCTGCCAACCCCTCATCCACCCCCTAAAACAATGATAAAATCAATGCAGCTCGGTCGAAATTAAATTATCCGCCCGGCAGAAATGGACAAAAAAAAACAACAAATCGAGTAAATAAATAAATAAACGATCGGAAATGTACGGCATCAATTCAATTACTGTTAATTTCCGCGTAAACTGCGCCGCTCCGTTATTATTAACGTAGAGTTTCCATTTCACTTCAATTTTTTTTTGCGCCCATGCAAATATTTAATTAAGAATTAATTGTTGATACGCGTTTATTTTGTTTACGGACTCACCACTTGATAATTTTCGATTATCTGCAGAAATACATGAGTAGTGCAGGTTTGAATATAAAAATTTAAAAAAAAAAAGTTATACACATATTAAAATTACAAATATAATAAACAGATTGATTATATTTTTACTTATATTTTTAGCAAAAATAACAGAATGTTATTATTATTGTTAATGTTATAAAAATATTAATAATTGCCTTATTTGGTTATGATAACACGTGTTGTCACGATAAAACAGGTGTTCCACGATAAATCACAGCAGTTCTAAAATTTTTACATGTATACAAAAATGTCGCTCATTTCTACGTCTCGATGACTAATCTGCACGTGCACCTGCGATTCTCAAACGTTTAAACAATCCATATTTGGACACGAAAACGTCGCACTTGTCGATGACTAATCTGCAGCTGCAAATATCAAACACATTTTTTGCTACGATATAATTGAAAAACAGTGAAACTAACACAAAAAGTACTGCGTTTAAATTAAATTAAAAAAATGTAAATTTTCATGAAA
The DNA here is from genome assembly GCA_963457615.1 of Nicrophorus investigator. Classification (NCBI taxonomy): domain Eukaryota; kingdom Metazoa; phylum Arthropoda; class Insecta; order Coleoptera; family Silphidae; genus Nicrophorus; species Nicrophorus investigator. Next base: position 7,236,057 of record OY735141.1, read on the forward strand.
AATGTATGTAATAACTTTAAACTACTGAAAATATAGGAATATTAATAAAAAAAATACGTAAAAAGAAATAAGAAAAAAAAGATTTTTTTTTACTATGAATTTATTTATTTCAACAAAAATTTGTAGGAAATGAAAATGAATTTGTTTTAATTTTATGTCAGCGGTGAAATGGATATAAATATGAGTGGGCTGCAAAAAAAGAAATGAAAAGCGCACGCATTTTGTTAATTTGAGAGTTTTTTTTTTCAAACATTTCAAAATTAATTACCGCGAAACCTCAACTCTCATCATCATCATTATCACATCTCTCTTTCCAACTCATTGAATATATGCTAAAAATAAAAATAAAACTTATGATGATTTCAATGAATAAGATTATGAAGTTCATCTTTTACATACATAATTTACTTATTTTAGAGATGATGATCATTTCTATCACATTGAATCAATAAAGAGAAATGATGAAGGGTTTAGTTTAGTTTTTTTGGTTGTTGTTTTTGGTGTGCGCGTTTTGAAAAGGGCTCTTCTCGGGCAAATAAATAAATATAAATCGACGTTTCGGCTTTGGCGGCACCCACGGGGATGGCCCTTTTTGAGCGCGCGGCACGGCACGTCCAAACCGACGAGTGGTCGTCCTCCTCATCATCATCATCATCATCAAAAGGACCATCCGTCCTCTTCTCTTCATCCTTCAAATTAATGATGGGAATGTAACGATGAACTGCCTTTGGTTCTCAAATTAAATATGTCTTGGAATTTTTTAATTGCTCCTCTCTCTCTCTCGTCCTCACAGCCCATACCTACACATTATCTCTTTTTATCTCACTCTCACATACACATAGATATATGTATTCTATGGCTCTCTCACAGTTTCAATTCTGCTAATTGCTCGGCACGGCCACACCGCCGTTCACTTCGGATCGATGTTATATAACAACCGCAATCCGGGCATCGTCGCTAATACTCGAGCACATGCATGAAATGTCTCTCTCTCTCTCTGTTCATCTCCCAACCAATTCACTCAATCATTCGCTCCATCTTTCTTCAACCCATTGATACGTGCCTATAACAGAGAGAGAATGAGAGAGAGAGAGAGTAGTCTCCAGTTAGCAGCACGGGGTCGCCCGTGTGCAGCGAACACAAAGCATCAACCTCGCATCACGTCGTCCGCCCTTCGAACCCTTCACCATACAATGACATGCTGCATAATATATTCAGTTGCTCCCCAATGCACGCCAATTACTACACATATAAACACACATGATCCATCGCTTATTTTCTTCACTTTTTCCTCTTCATAAACACAACTTTGCCACCAACCACTTCCAAATACAGTGTTTATTACAGCATTGATAAAATTCAGTTAAAATTCATTAAAGAACCACGACGTCGTTGACGAGGAGAAAGAAGCGAAGAACAAAGGGCATGCATTTTTTTTCCATCCGAAGTCGATTTAATCAAGTTCCCGCAGGAACGCTCCTTGTTCTTTTGTTTTTCACTTTCTTGTTTTTTATTTCCCGATCCGACTAAACCCTTTTTCCACTTCATGCAATTCCACATACAGTTTCGTATTTATTATTATTTTCACCGATGCATTCAAATCAAAGATGGAAAGAAATTCATTTCTGAAAAGTTAAAAATTCAATATTCTTCTATAATTCGGATAATTGAATTTGTTGATTTTGAAATTTTTTTTTTAATAATATTTATGAATAAATATTTACATTTTTAAATAACATTTAGTTTATTTTTTTTTAAATCAATGAAAATTTACAAATTTTTATATTGAAGATATTTCTTTTTTTCAATGAAAATGTGCAAATATTTAAATAAAACTCAATATTTACAAATTTTTATAAAAAATTTAATTTTTTTCTGGATATTCAATGTAAATAATGGATATTTACAAATCTAACCTTTTTTAAAAATGAAATAGTTTGTTTTTTGAAAATTATGAATTTTTACAAAATTTTCAAAAAAATCCAAATGCTTCTAAATCAATGAAAATTTGTAATAGTTAATATAAAATCTAAATTTTTTATGGTAAATCAATGAAAATCCAGATTTTTTTAGAAAATCATAAATATTTACATAATATATCGAAAATCAGGAATAATTACAATATTTTCAGAAAATATAAATTCATTTAGAAAATGAGGAATATTTACAAATATTTAAATAAAATCAAGATTATTTTAAAAAAATCAACAACATTTATAAAAGTTTTAAAAGAATTTAGATTTTATTAAAAAATTAACAAATGTGATTTTAAAAAAATTAAATTCAACGTGAAATGTGATTCACTCTTCAATCTTTTAATCCAATCTATAACGTAATTTAGATTTTCTTATGAAAATCTAAATTACGTTATAGATTACAACACGAATTACAACTTAATACTTTCACCACAAAATTTGTTATAGCAAAAAAGCGAAAACACATACTAAAATTGTAGTAATTTCCTATAACGAGCTCGAATAAAGACATTAAATACGTAGTTTCCATAACGGATCGAGACGGCAATTTACTCACGGCATTAATCATTCTCCAGCGATCGTGATTCCGCGTGTGTAATTATCCTTTCGTTGCGTGCAACATGGAAATCGCGTGCGGTAAATATTTACATTTTACGTTTGTCCGGATCGCATCGGCAAATATTGAAATTTTAAATTAAAATATGAAAGACCTAGCTAAAAAACATATTGCAACAAAAACAACTACAAAAATATTGAACTAAAAATTATCGTAACCGAAACGAAAAGAACCATCGCAAAGCAAACATTAATAATATCTCGTTTTCGCATATTTACATTCATATCAAATTATTTGTAGATAAATAAACATTGCTGCGCTGCGCTGCGCAAACTGTTGAATCAATTTGTTTATTTTGTTGTTAACTGTGTGTTAATTTACTTGCAATCATGTATAGATTGGATTTTGTATGGTTTTATTTATAAGGGAAAAAATGGTGGATGCGCCTGGTTTATCAATGAAAATTGTTGTAACATTTAATATTTATGTAATAATCATATAATTTACTTCATTATTATTACTTTTAATTAAATTTAAAATATAATATTTTGAAAAAAAAATTGGAAATTTGTGGAAACTTTAACTTAAACTTAATATTTCTATTAAATTTAATAGTTACACAAAATTGTGCAAGTAATTACTTGAGTGGGTGATCAATAAATAATTTGTTTATTACAAAATTTGAAATGTAGGTAAATTTTCATGGAATTTAATATAAATCACTAAAGTTGCAGGACTTTTCAGTCGTAAATCAGATGAGGTGCGTGCAATGAAGGTGTGCTTGTGTTTAATTGTGCGAGCGTGATTTAAACTGTTCTCGACTTCTTCTTCACCTCTTGTAGCAGCTAGATTCGCGTCGCTGAACAAGTTTATTATTTTAACGACATAATTTACAATTTGTCTGCTGGGGTTTACCTAATCCCGCTGATTTATTTATTCGCCGGATGCGAAGCTCCGAAATTTCCATGCATATCGCCCGAAATATTTGCTCTTGCCTGAAACATCTTGCCGCAAGATTAATATTAATTCTTCGTCGCGTGTGTTTCCTTGTAACTCACGTGAAACTTAAGTGTGACAAAGTATTTTTCTTGAAGAGTATTAAAAATCTAATGAATATGTAACAATTCAATTTGCGAACAACAAAAAACTTAATTAATAAAAGTTCTTGTTTTCATTCATAAATATAAAATTGATTTGTTTAACAAAAAATAGTGAAAATGTGTGTATTTTGGTGAAAGAACTGGAGACGACGTGTTTCGTTATTAAATCCGCATCTAAATGCAAATCCATGTCGCCGATCCCCGCATGCACAGATGCCATAAATATTAATTTGCTACGCGATAGAATTGCCATCGGATTTCGTTACCGCAAATTCGTTCACATACAATTGCAACGGTAAAAGTTTAACTTCAGTGATTTCAATGCAACCAAATATAATTTCGATTTACATTACTAATGTATGAACAGAAGAGTATAACATTCGTTATTGTATTAAGAGCGTTTACATTCAGTTGCAATTCGTTCAAATAAAATTGCAACGGTAACGGTAAGAGTTTAACATGCGCGATTGAAATACAAGCGTTCACATAAGTTAAACCACTGATTAGCCAAGCAACGGTAATTAATTTAACTTAAACCTGACTTCTTGTTTTCCAAATATTATTTCGATTTACATTACTAGTAAATGCAATTCCTGTTCATAAAGAGTATATCATTTGTTATTGCAATAAAAGCGTTTACATTCAGTTGTAAGTCTTGCGGCTGCGGTTGCAATATAATATTCTAGACCCAACTGGAATTCGTTAGTGCCGTCTTTCATTATGAGAGTGAATGTGCAAGAGAAAGAGAGAGAGAGAAAGTGGTGGTAGTAGTTGTAGTAGCAATGAGATGGAGGCGCGCACCCTTTGATCATTAGCCGAGCTGCGGCGGTAATAAGGGCCCAGCGATTACGTATTCAACTTCCGCACCGCGAAATTTTCAAATCCCGTTCCTCTCCTTGCAAGAAGACATCCACCGCACAAAAGGCAATGTCGGCCATTTAAAAAGTGGTTTAATTCGAATTAAACCACTGCTTCTTGTTTTTCTCGCATTTATTCTCTTTCTTTTTCCTTTGCGCTGCTCCCATTTCTTTTTATATATAATTAAACTTTTTTTGGCGTGCAATAAATCCCTTAATGACGGGAAATGGTGAACTAAGGAAGCACGAGAAGAAACGTATTTTAAATTTAAATGAGTCTCATTATATGTATATAAAATCGAGTTTAAAATGTCATATTTTAATGTCAAATCTTATCTGTCATTTGTCAAAATATTTATGAAAATATCTTATGTCAAATGTCAATTAAATTGTCATAGTTAATACAATATACATTTAAATAAAGATTTATTACAGATTGTATATTTTCTATAATATATCAACAAATTAAACCATCATTAATAAAATCGTATTCAAATTAAATGTATAATCGGTTGCATAATTAATCCAATTTGAATAATTGCGGAATTCGGTTGAGTTTCGTAATTAGTATTTAATTATTACTTCCATTATATTCATTAAAAAAAATAATATGGAAATTGAAAATTAATTTAATATTATTATTTTTATATTTCTATTGTAGATGGAGCTACAAATAACTGTGCTCTATGCAATTCGCTTTGCAAAGAAGTTCATTAAATTGCAGATTCATTAGGGTGCATCGATTCCGTTGTTGCCCCCCATACGAACCTACGTTCATTGTCTCCGCGTTTGCTTTTTATTTATTTTTTTATACAGATTTTAGCTGAATATTTATTTTTTGTATTTTTTCGTTCGTGCGTTTCTCGTTGATTTGTGAGTTTTATTAATCGCATGGAAATGATTAAAATTTTAATTAAAATAGCGAGGGAGAGCAAATGGGGGTTTGCGGGGTGGCGGTGGTGAGGCAGGACGAGCGGTCGGGTTTTGGTGGCTTGTATGTATATACGTGAATGTTCACGTTTCTCTCCCCCCGAAAATGAAAGGGCGGTCCGCGCGATTTGCTCCCCCCTCTTTAACCCCCCAAGCCCCAAACACACACACGCAAAACAACAACAGCAAATAACAAAGCAAACGCGTCGGAGGGAGATGGATATATGTTTGTTGTGGTAGTTACCACCCCCTCGAACCGCGCATCAAACCATCCTGACTATGAAATTATTAATCAACAATGTTTTCGGCGAAACGCAATTAATTATAACGCAACAATAACCGATCCGCACCCCCGCACGCGCGCAAGAAAAATTATAATTGAAAATTGTAGATAAACAAACGCCGACGGGGCATTATTATTGCATAAACAAAAGCAAACCCAACACAAAAAGCAACAAACGACGTGATTTTGCAATTCGATATTATGAATAAGGTCATTGTTAATTCCTCGTCCGCACTACAACTAACATACGAATTAAGTGACAGTTAGAAGTATTGCAAAATAAAATTGACGCAATTGTCAAATGAAAATCAATTGACACAAATTGGCTAATGGCAATATCACTGTCAAATGAATGCAGTCGTTGTTAAAATATCAAATAAAAACAAAAGCCAATTGACATAACTGTCAAAATTTAAAGGAAATGACAGTGAATTATAATAGTAACGTTTATTTTTATCTTGATAGTTGAACAATACTTTCCGACTGCAAAGTCATTGTTAATTGCTCGTCCGCACTACAACTAACATGCGAATTAAGTGACAGTATCGCAAAATAAAATTGACGCAATTGTCAAATGAAAATCAATTGACACAAATGTTAAATAAAACTAATGGCAGTATCACTGTCAAATAAATGCAGTCGTTGTTAAAATGTCAAATAAAAACGAATGCCAATTGACGTAACTGTCAAAATTGAAAGGAAATGACAGTGAATTATAATAGTAACGTTTATTTTTATCTTGATAGTTGAACAATACTTTCCGACTGCAAAGTCATTGTTAATTCCTCGTCCGCACTATAACTAACATGCGAATTAAATGATAGTATTGCAAAATAAAATTGACGCAATTGTCAAATGAAAATCAATTGACACAAATGTTAAATAAAGCTAATGGCAATATCACTGTCAAATGAATGCAGTCGTTGTTAAAATATCAAATAAAAACAAAAGCCAATTGACGTAACTGTCAAAATTGAAAAGAAATGACTTAATTATAATAGTAACGTTTATTTTTATCTATACTTTTCGACTGCAAAGTCATTGTTAATTCCTTGTCCGCACTACAACTAACATGCGAATTAAGTGACAGTATCGCAAAATAAAATTGACGCAATTGTCAAATGAAAATCAATTGACACAAATGTTAAATAAAGCTAATGGCAATATCACTGTCAAATGAATGCAGTCGTTGTTAAAGTGTCAAATAAAAACAAAAGCCAATTGACGTAACTGTCAAAATTGAAAGGAAATGACAGTGAATTATAATAGTACCGTTTATTTTTATCTATACTTTTCGACTGCAAAGTCATTGTTAATTCCTCGTCCACACTACAACTAATATGCGAATTAAGTGAAAGTATCGCAAAATAAAATTGACGCAATTGTCAAATGAAAATCAATTGACACAAATGTAAAATAAAACTAATAGCAGTATCACTGTCAAATAACTGCAGTCGTTGTTAAAATGTCAAATAAAAACAAAAGCCAATTGACGTAACTGTCAAAATTAAAAGAAATCGACAGTGAATTATTTTTCTCTTGACAGTTGAACAATACTTTTCGATTGTTAATTACTAATTCTGTTTGAAGCCATTTGATTAAGTAAATAATGCATTTCTCTTTTTTTGTTCATTTGTTATTTTAATTTATTTATTAAATCACGTGCGCTTCGGTCGTGCTGCAGCTGTCGTCGTCGTCGTTGTTGTTGAAATTTGCATTTCGATTTGCTTGCAAATCTATTTATTTATATATATATATATAGAGTATGGGAATGTGTGGAGTGGGAGAGGGAAATAGGCATTGGCCATGTATATATAATATCTATATCCTGGATTGGAATGGGAGAGGATATGGGATCTGGCGAAGTGAGAGAATATCGGGCCAAATGCGATATCAATTCGGGATCGCGTGTGCGTTGCATGTGCGGATTTGGATATCTGCTCACATCATTATTATTATTATTATTATTATTATTATGTTGATGTATTTATGTATGTGTTGGTGTGCTAGTACGTGCGTAGGTATGCATGTATGTATGAGAACACCGTTCTTCCGCCCGTGGCCGATTTTTCAATTGGAAAATGCAAATCGAAAAAACTCTACTCGAAATACCTTTCTATCATAACATACATAAATATATCTATATATATTTAAATTGCTCAATACATTATAAAATCTATAAACTAATCATAATATAATTATCGAAATAAATTTGACAGAAAACTGACACCATTTGACATTTTACAAAATGTCATTTTTACAAGGTTAATAAAATTTGACACAAAATAAATGACATATATTATTTATAAATGTCAGCAATTGCAATATCTTTTAAAATTTACTTTTAGTTAAAATTGTATTCAAAAGTGTACGTGCTTAACTCTCATCAAAACTTCCTTTAAATTATACATTAATACAATACTATTTTAACTATACTTCAACTTCATGATTATACGCGCAAATTCTAACAATAGTTGTAGGAATTGCGGGAGACAGATGATTCGCGTGAAGACTAATTTTTCTTTGAAAGGAAAACTTTTACCTCAACAAAAAAAATGGAAATCGCTTTTCCAGCCTGTAATTAAGCTTGCAAATAAGGAGACTCGGAGAGAGCGCCCGAAATAAATTCAAATTTCCCGGGGTTAAAATATTCACTCCTCGCTTCACCTCGTCATCTTTCCTCGCTTATGCACGTCCCTCCCCCATTTTTCCTTCTACAACTTTTCGTTTCTTCTTCCACGTAACTCCCTCCCACGTTGAAAATTAACTTAACCCAGCGAGCGAAAAATTTGCATTTTTATTGCCCAAACATAATTTCCAGTGGAAAAGGCCAAGAAAATTCGGCGAGGGATGGGTCGCGGAAAATTATTTAATTACATCGTCAACTCAAATATAAATTTTATTTTTTTTTCCGTTATTTCTTACTGAAATTCCTGCATGAATTTTCTTAAAGACTTAATTAAAATAATTATGGATTTGACATGCAATAAACGTTAACAAAATTTGAAGATATTTTTTTTTTAATATTTTGTCGGTTCTAAAGGATATGTAATAATAATGCCGGAGACGTATAACTAAGTCGGCGCGTAACGAAATCAAGAGAATGCGATTACGTCACGGTACATTGGGTCTGCGACGAAAATTCTCTTCCTCTCTTCATCCACCAATTTTCCTTCCGCCAGAATCTGCGAATTCTTACCTCCCTCATATATACAATACACGAAAAACCGCTTATTCCGCTCCTCCAATTTCGTCCTTTCTTCCTTTTATTTCTATGTTTTTTTCTCTCTTATTTCAACCTCCATCATTTCCGTCCGATTGCTATTATTATTTGATTTGATTCTGTTTCGTGGCTCTATTTTTGTCGCAGCAAATCCATGCCGTTACGGCTCCAATTTTTGTTTTGTTTAGTCATTTGTTTTATTTTTATTTATTCGTTGCCATGCATTCCCCGGCGTTGTATACGTATTTAGTTTTGCCGTTTTACGACTGGCTGATAGCGATAGTAAAATTATATTTGCGCTCGCATTAAACGGGCGGTAGCGTTTACGGCTTGAGCGCAGTTGGGGGGGCGGCATGCGATTACAGCGCCCCCTGCACTTTTGCGGTGGAGGCGCCGGACGAGAATTCGACTTTGCGAATTACGTAATCCCCTTTCTGGCGCAGCAATTGCAAATTACCATTCTACATCCTCTCCACGAAAATGCAACAAGAAAACAAACAGATAAACTTTTATTTAATCGACATAATTTACGTTCGATGCAATTTTGACCTAATTTTCCACAGTATTAACAAATTAATGATAGAATTAACTATCACAGTTAATTTTAATATCAGTAATTGCTTAACTAAGCATCAGAAAATTAATTGTGAACTAGTAAAAGTTTGATATTTTTTATAAGGATTAAAAATTTTGTAAATTGATTCGTATGTGTCAAAGGGTCCCTTAATATTTATTTTTCGTTACCCCCTTCACCATTCTTTGTACCCGGCATCCTCATCATCATTATAATAACACAGACAAAGATATTCCATATGAAAGGGCGATGTTACATAATGCTGATTACATATCTTTTCCACCCTTTCTCGTCTCTAGGAAACAACACAAAACAAAACAAAACAGTAAAACATATGCACCCAACTCTTTCTTTCTCGACCATCTCCGAAATACGTCCATCTCCGTCCAACTCTAACCTCAAATTGAAAACGGATCCGGTTGGGGGAAAAGGGAGCGAAGGTCCTAATCGCACGATCTCTTCTCTGAGGTCCTTTTCATCGGCAATCGCGTCCCAACATCTAGGAAACTCGTCCCGGCTTAATAAAACATTCACCGATCCTTTAGAACGCGTGAGGCCCTCTCGATCCGACCGCATCTTCAACAGCATCCAATTTATTTACACGCGCGGATTTCCTTCCCTTCAAATTAGCGTTTAGAATGTGTCCAGATTCCACCTACGTTTTATGTTACTTCCCTTAACATTTACACGAATATTGAATTACTTTTCTTCTCTAAAATTTCCAATTATTATTTTTTTTACCAAATTTAAATTAAGTTTCATAAACGAAACTTTACTATTTTGTTTTGCTGTCATTATTTCTGATTTGAGGTTACATCAGTTTTCAATTAATATTTATTTAATACAAACTATATATTTTCATATAATATATAAAAAAAAATCTTGAATTAAATTAATTTGTAGAAGAAAAGTGCAGATGAAAATTGTCATTATAAACTATAGTTGTTGGAAGATGGACTTCTAGAAACTATGTGAATAGTGAATATTTTAGGTCAATTGGAACTAATTTTATTAATCCAATTGACCTAAAATATTCGGTTTTGAACGGATTACACAGAATTAGTGGGAAAACCTTCCTCAGTCCCAAACGCGGATTAACAAATGCAAATTAATGGCCTTCACGCTCCACCGAAACTAATATATATATTAATTTAGGGAAAATCAGTTTTAATCAATTATAGATTATCTCCATGTAAAATACAATTTTTAGCATTTTTATTTTTTCAATTTAATAAAGAAAATTTAATGAAAATAATCCCTACTCTGCAGAAATCCTCTGAAAACTGAAGCAGTTAGCGTAAGCTTTACGTGCATATTTCAGAAGGACTGAACAAAAAATAGATATTATATGAAAACGAAAAGGGTTGAGAGAGATGGTTTAAATCCGCTTTTCCGGCCGGACAGGAAGCGAGATCGCGGTCAATTAAGCCGATGTACGAGGAAAACGGGAAAAGTTGGATGGATTTTGTTTTTTTGAAGGAATCTTATTAAATCGAACTCAGGTGATCCACGCAAGCGACGTTGGAAACTTTATTTCTTTAAAAGACTTTTGCGAATCAAAATCGAGTAGAAACAATGTCGAAGTTATTGCTTCAATATTTTTAGCGAAAGGTTGCAAAAGCTTTACATTCGGAATCGAGGTTTATAAGTATATACGTGTGTATACGAGGAGCATCCTGCAGTTTATGCAGCAGCCGTGTGATATTCCTTGATTCCTGCGGATTTTATTATCGCGCGGGGTTATATAATTCTATGCGCTGGATGGAATATCCAGGAACTGTAATTGCTCTCAGCGGCAATTTGCATATAAATTGTAAACAGAGATGGCGCTATTATCCATGGGATATGCGGAATGTGCGAGTGGGAGAGAGAGAAAAACCACGCAAGATAACGCGACATACACTCTGTATATGTATATATATATAGTATATATATATATATATATATATATATATATGCATATATACATACATATATAATTTGGAGCCTAGGTTGGTGGATAGTTGATATTTATCGTTCCCTCTTGATTCCACGCCCGCAACACAAACTACCCTTCTCTCTCTCTCTCACTATCTCCATCCCTCTTCCGCTCATACCATTGCACATACACAATGTTGCCGCTAATTAACGGAAATTTCCGCGCCACGGCCTCCTCCTCCTCCTTCTGCTGCTACTGCTGCAATGAACCTCGTCCTGGCCATTATCGATAGTCCGAGACTTTTGGCTCTTGGGAGACGCGCGCTCGGCCGATGATAAATTTCTATGATTGATGATGGCATTGTGCGGCCTGATCTTCTCCGCGGTGAAAGAACAAAGAGGAGAGGAAAAAAATTGAGAGACGCCGACAGAAAAAAAAATGAAAAAGAAACGAGTATAGAAATAAATGGATTTAGGAAGATGAAATAAATAGATTATTATAGAGGAAGTAATTATATCACATCGATTCAATAAGCAATCTAATTATAGCTTTAATAGTTTTATTTTCAATTGTGTTTGGTGTTCCTCAAGGAATTGTATTTGGTCTTATATCATATTTACATCAATAGAAGAAATTTAAATACAAAATATTCCTTCACTCGCCCATCAAAATTAACTCATTGAAATCTAATACTTACAATACTTAAAATTGTAAAAAAAAATATATTGATAGTTTCATAATTTTTCAGTTTTATTTTAGAAATGTTCCATCAAAATTTTAGAATTTCTCAAAAATTGATTGAAACAAAATTTCAACCTTACAGCATTCCAATCTACTAATTACAATAAAAATGTAATAATAAGACAAAATTTAGTCTGAAAGTTTCATAACTTTTTAGAGTAATTTAATTATTTAATAATTTCCCAAATATTTCAATTGAAAAAGACAATATTTGCGGATATTCATTAAGGGATAGTTTAATACTTCTTGCAGTAAGCCAATCATTACAGCAGTTAAAAAAGTAAGAAAATTATTTTAAAAAAAATTATATAATTTCTCAAATATAAATATTAAATTAAATATGTGAAAGTTAAAATATGTAATAAATTTTGATACGTACAAAAATAAATGTTATTGCTAAACGCAAATTAAATCGCATTAAATTCTTGTCGTGTTTCGACCAACCGATGTATAGGAATTTTATTAATTTGCGGTCGAATAATTGAAGGGGTCAAAACGGGGGATGGGGGGCGGATAAATCACGTTGATTGATCCGAGCGAATCAATAATTCAAACGTTCGTACGAGCATATTTGGAGCTCATGCTGTGAATTACCTATACACTAGAGAGTGAGCGAGAGAGATTGAATTGATTGCGTGTGGGTTGGAGAGGGATGGGGATGTAAAAAAAGCACTCCCTCTGTCGGTTTACGAACGCACCCATGAACGCAAACAAAAACGGGATGCCACACGCATCATCGAGGCACTACGATCATGATGTGTCTGTCTGTCGTCTATAGGTATTGGATGCAACATCTCCCCCACATTTGGATGGATGCTGCTGCATCGCCGGATAAATCGAGTGGAATATTTATACGTGAATGTACACTGTTACAGCATGCATACATGCATTTCATACAACAACTACACATATTAAAAAAAAAACAACAAACAAAAAACTCAATAAGTAAACAAGCGTAGCAAACAGAAACAAACAGCGGGAAAAACTCGAACTACAAGCGATGCATTGAAAGAAAGAGAAATACTACCAGGTTTGAGGACTACAAAGTTCGAGAGTGGGTGAGTTAGAGTGAGATAGCACTTCGATCACCCACTCGTAATAGCTAACCTTTTCTCTCTTTCTCTCTCTACATTCAAGTGTTTTTTTTGTTTCTTTGTTATCCTATCAATTTGTCAGAATTTGCAAATAGCGAGTGTAGGTTGTCAGAACGAGAGGGAAAAACATGAATAAATAGATAGATTTAAATCTCTCTTGGAAAATGAAATGGATACGTGCCCGTTTCAAGTGGCTAATCGAAAATCTATCCAGTCCAAATGGCAACAATAAAAACAACAGAAAAACTTGTTTAGAAAAGTTTAGTAATATATTTAAATTAAAATCAATTTTTTGGGAAAAATTCAGTAAAAATAACAATTTAATTTAGTAATTAAATATCCTTTTAATTTCCATTAGTTACCTTGGAAACTAGTCGTAAATTTCACGTTGATAGTGGCAACGCGTAAACTAAAAACAAAAAAAGAAAGCGTAATAATATCGCATCAGATTGGTTAGTAACAGGTTGGAGTCGTCGGTTGGTGGCGCCGTTAATATTAATGAATGCGGCCTTAATGAGCTTTGCACTTACGGTGTGTAAGGCCAGATATAATATTAAGCACACGATGGGGGAAGGGAATGTTGGCGCGAGATTTAAATAGACTGGAAAAAAAGGAGGGTGGAAAATGCAAGTGGCGTGCACGCAAAAGTACGTGTCGTAGGTTGTCGCTTATTGCGAGATCGATAACTTCCTGCGCATAAATTACCTCGGATAATCATTTTCCGCGGAAATCGCGGATCGTAATTAAAGAAAATTACGTGCATTTTCCATAAAGCACGCAACTATATCCGTAATTGCTTAATAGCGAGAACCGTTCGCTGATTATAATCGTATAGTAATGCATTTTTTATTTAAATTTTATACGCGATTATACCAAGGGGTAAAAAGGTGAAAATCTTTAATAAAGTAGTTTACCATTAATCTTACTTAACACTGATTAAGTCATATTTGACTATATCACGACTTATATAATATTTTATGACTATTAACTGAATTAGATAAATATCACGACAGAATTAAGTTTAAGAAATAATTTAAATAAATCAAAAGTTATGGTGGATGCGCCGGGATTGATTTTTTTTATTTCTACAAATTTTATTACTTTTAGTTTAAAATTTGCAAATTTTAAAGAAAACTTTTATTATATATACAACAATTATACCTCATAAACTAACTAAATACTAATTACATAATTTATATATAAATTATTTAAATATGCAAATAAATTCAATTATGTAACTGAATTAGATAAATATTACGACAGGATTAAGTTTAAGAAATTATTTAACTAAAATTTTATGGTGGATGCGCCGGGATGTTTTTTTTTAATTCTGCAGATTTGTAATTTTCAATGATTTTTTATTAAATTTATTAATCATTAGTTTTAATTTAAAATTTGCAAATTCTAAAGAAAATATCATAAAAATAACGTAAATTTCATTAACAAACCCGTCGCCTCCACCATAAATATAACAAAAAAATAATCATATATTTCAACCATTATACATAATGAACTAACTAAATACTAATTACATAATTTATATATGAATTGTTGAAATATGCAAATAAATCATGTTATTATGTAACTGAATTAGTTAAATATCACGACAGAAATTATTTAAGTAAAATATTATGGTGGATGCGCCGGGATCTATTTTTAATTTAAATTCCACAGATTTGTAATATGATTTTTTGTTAAATTAATTAATCATCAGTTTTAGTTTAATATTTGCAAATTGAACCCGTTGCCTCCACCATAAATATAATAATAAACTAATAAAATACTCATTTCATGAATTATATATAAATTGTTTAAATATGCAAATAAATCATGTTTTTCATTAAAATATGTTATTAATTATATAATTTTGACCATTATTTAAATGAAACACACCTAACAATCTTTTATTTAGTATTTTTTATTCTAAAATTATATAAATTAAGGACGGCGCCGTAGATACGTTTATTTAAATTTCGGAAAGAACACGTTTGCGCTTTTATTCCTATCAGAATTGATGCGGCGCGTTGCGAATTCATGAATATTAACTGTGAGCGGTGATTGCTGTACATTTTTCTCGCTAACGAAGTTTTCGTTACCAAAAAAAAAAAAATACAGAAAATAACTTCTCTTTTTCTCTTCTTTATTTCTCTCTACTCGATGAGTCCAATTTGAATATTTATGATGGAATAAGAGTACAAACAAAAATTTCAAAAAAAATGTAAACAGCGTCACGATGTAATGCGAGGCATTCCAACCCCGTTCCGCGCATTTGTTCTCCGCTTTTGTGTGATTGTATGCGTGATCGTGTGTATGTTTTAGTCCCTTTTGTATTTCGCTTTTAAATATGCAGCCCTTCAACCGGTCGGAATTATACCGCACGATAATCGCGGTCGGCAAAACAAAATGATGGCAATTGTTTTTTCAAGCGTTTGTGCGTTTCGCTGGCAACCGAAGTACGTGATCTCTATGTGTATGTATAAGGCTGTCTGTATGTGTGTGTGTGTGTGTACGTATACGTATATCTCGGGCGGTTTTAATTTGTATGCAAATTTCCGCGGTTGAAACAAAGCCGCCTCACCCCCGCCCGCCCCTGCGTTCAAAATGGGAGATACCATCCACCCGACTCATCGCTCCGAACCGGTTCACATCCCACTTTTTCCTCCTCTATTTATTTTCATTCCGTCATTTAAAAGTTCAACTTTTTTCCTCTCTCTCTCTGTATGACCATCATCTGAAATTCGCGTCCCGTCCAATCAAGCCCTCTTTGCGTAGCCCTAAAACCTATACCTCTTTTATTTTTTTTCTCTCCATTTTATTTTTATTTTTCAAATTTTCAAATGGACGTTCGAAAATCGAGTTAACCTTTTAAGAGTCTCTAACTTTTTTACTTTCACATGTAATTTTTACAAATTTAAATCAATTATTGAAAAAATGTAAATTTCAGTTTCAATTTTCAATTACAAATAGTCGTTATAAAAACTAGATTTTCCTTAAAATAAAGAAAAAATTATTTTTTTATTATTAATAAAAAATCAATAGTAAACTAATTATTATTTCAAAGAAATAAATTTACAGATAAATCAATAATGAAAAAAATATTTTTATTTTACATTCGACAATTTAAGATTTGCTTTTTATGTATTTTTTATATGTATATTTACCTAAATTCTGGACTTCACACGGTAGGATCACCGTATCTCCGGTCACCACGCGAAATGTGTTTCCACGGGATATGAACCTGGGCGATAGAGCACCTCCCTCGACCACACTTCCACCAAAAACTGATCCTGAAAATTTAAATTAAAAAAATTGTAATATCAATTTTTTTGTCTTAGAAAAACTTACTTCAACAAAATAATCTTTAATAATCAAAGAAAAATAATTAGTATTTTTATATATTTATAGAAGACTTGATATGTTCGTAATTTATTTACAAACTTTATGATTTTATGTAGAAGTGATTGCTCAAACATTTCATTAATAAATAAGCCATATTTGGATATAAATATCAACCAAAAACCGTAATTGCCAGCCAATGAGCGAACAGCATCATTAGTAACCAATAAACAAACAACGTCGCTGTCAACTAATAAACGTCATTTTTGACGTATTTGAATATAAATAAGCGTCATTATCAACCAAATATCGACATTGTTAATTAATCAATAAATGTCATTTTTGACGTGAAATTGAAATAAACAATAATTGAAATAACCTCACATTAATCTCTGACAAAATTGAGATTTAAGTGAATAATAAAAGTATTTGTAATAGTGGATTATTTGATAAATAAAAATCAAAATTGCAATCGTATTGCGCATTATTTTTTTATACATATATTTGTTATTGTTTCCTGTGATTGAGATAAGGTGTGATATAAGCGATAGCTTGTTTTATTTATGTTATCTATACCAGCGGTAAATTTGAGTAGTAGACGAAACATGCTGTTAAAGTTGATCACGTTTTTGACGATTTGGGCGATCGCTGCGTCTTCGGAAAATGAAGAATTTTGGTCATCGATAGTCGAGGAGGAATCTTACCAACTGGAATTCATGAGACGCATCACTGAGGTGAGCTTTCAGTTGCCCAAGATTCCTATAGTCAACTGCAGCAGCGGCGAACCTATAGATGAGATCTACCAATTGGACTCTGCGGTCATTTGGAATTTCAGGTAAATTGAATATTTGAGATGAAAAGTTTTAATTCGGTTGTGGTTGTAGGCATGATTTGTACAATGTTTACGAGAAGTACATGAGAAACTGCAGGACTAAAAAGTACTACCCGCAGCTGGAGGTTTGTGTGCACTGCTTGAGGATGCAGAGAATTCAGATGATCAAGGATGTGGACATTCTGTTCAACATCGTCTCGGATATATTCAAGAATATCGTGACGACTAACAATAAGATCTGCGATGAGCTCACCAACGAAAATCTTATCTGATCGCATCAATGTAAAATAATTTATATATTTTTTATAGATAATAAAAAAAAACGTTACTTGGAAATTCAGTTTACTCATATTCAACCAAAAATGTTTTTTTTTTTAATTTTTAGCAACAAATAAATGTATTGCATATAAATACATATCATTAGTAACCAAAACGCGTCATTAGCAACCGATAAGCCATGTTTATATATGACCAAGCGTCGTTAGTAACTAAAAAGTTTAAGAATAACAGAAATACAAATACTCATAATTTTCTGTTGAAAACTAATATTAACTAGAAAATCATTTTTCATCATAAATGTTGTAAAAAGAATAATTTACATATATGATTACGTCTCAGAATAATCGTATGTATTATAGTAGTGTACGTAATAGATTATAGATGTTTTATCGAATTACTGAATTATTAACTAAGCGAAATGTAGGTCCACGCGAAAGGTAAATAATGGAGAAAGGTAATTTTCCAATCAATATTTTACATATGGACAAATTGATATGTCATTAGAATAATATACGTAATGCTACAACATTATCAATTTGTAGTAGTGCGTTTACGTAATGGAATTTAATTAAGGATTTTTAAAAATTAATGCTAATTGTTTCTTATGAATGTTTCATAAGCAAGCAATTATTATAAAATGACAGATGACAAGTGACAGATGACATTTGAAAGGGATACGTCAAAAATATATTTCATTAGGCACACTTTAAAAAACTATGTAGTTTATTTACAAAAAAACAAATTTGTAAATGGTTAATATGCAATATGATGCAAAATTATGCACATTTAGTGGAAGGAGAAAATGACAGATGCGATTGATACGTCAACATTACGCTTCGCTAACCGTCGTTTCACATGCCGAATCCTCCTCAGATTTCAATCGCACGCACCGGATTTTCCTATTTTTTTATATTTGCTCGTCCATTCGAAAGTCAGGATTAACCGGATGGATCCGTGCCCCCTTTTAGATAGGTTTAGGGTTTAAGGTGTAAAGGTCCGGCCGCAATTTCCATCGCAAGAAAGGGCAGTTGAGTAAACAGAACAAGGGCGTCGAGAAATAATGCACACGCATATTATTTATCGCCGTGCACATGGACCACGCTCTAAATAACATAGAGAGAAAAAAGGGAGAATAGGGTGATTCCAATTCATATGCAAATCAGGTTAAAGTAGCCGCAGAACGAGTCGAAACTGGATCAGGGATGAATGGAAAAAAATGTATGAATGGATTTCGGTGCGCCCCCCTTTTGTGAGTCGTCTGCTAAACAAACACTCGTAATCGAGAGACACGAGAGGGGAGGTGATTTTTTAGCGCGCGGTGCCCACGTTCGACCCCTTTTTATCATTTTGTTTTTAAATTTATTTTTTTTGTTGGTAAGGGTGAAGTGGGGATCGTTTAAACCTGGACGGGATTTAACGGATTTCGAGGTTCGACAGGTTCTCTCTCTCTCCGCTTCACTTCATGTCAATAGTTGGGGGGCAGTTGTGGTGATTATTCCCACCCCCAATGCACACACGCACGTATATAGGTATGCCTATATAGGCATGATTATTGATGGTAATGTCCGCAATTATGGCCGCTTTTCCTGCTAATCAATCTTTCCCGCCGCTGGCCATTTCGCATTTCGGGCACACAATGCAAACATTCCGCATTCAAACACACACACACAAATAGCCGCACACGCAAAACGCAAACACAAACCCGAAATTCGTTTCCTCCTGTCCCTTTCCCTCATATTTTTATTAAATTATTGTTGAAACCCTTCATTTCCTCACGTCAAATGTAAATTCCCAAAACGCACAATTGCATAAATGAGTTGACATTCTTGATAATCCCATTAATTACAAAAATTGTCTCATTATTTCCACGACATCAAAGAGCAATCGTGCCTTTACAATTACTTGAGAAATCAGACAAAAATATTATTGGCACGTTTCGTAATGCGAAACCCCATTTAGTGTAAAAATTGTTTATTGATTGAATCCCAATATATAATATAAACTGACGTCACTTCCAGCAGTCAGTCAATTTCCTGGAGCTGAGAAAGGCGCTCTGGTATTTCGCATTTCAAAAAGGGAAGATCAAAGGGAAGACAATCATCTCAACAACAAAAATGGTTTTTTGATAAAGGAAAAATCAACAGTGGAAAAAAAGAAAATGAAAAGTTACTAAACCAACATTTTAGTTACCAACATTTGAAAAATAAAATGAAAAAAAACTAATTTTGAATGCGACAGATGTAATTGGTTTTCGATTACGTGCGTATATAAACAAGAACGATTTTTGCGGCTACGAACGTTATTTTTGGAT
Source organism: Nicrophorus investigator (assembly GCA_963457615.1). Lineage (NCBI taxonomy): Eukaryota > Metazoa > Arthropoda > Insecta > Coleoptera > Silphidae > Nicrophorus > Nicrophorus investigator. The sequence continues at coordinate 7,256,067 of OY735141.1, forward strand.
GATTAATTAGTGAATTCGAATGCTACGGTTCGCATTGTTCCGCTTTTGCTGTTGGTCTCCAATTAATTAACATTTTCGCATAATGGTTTTGATTAACCGCTAAATAATTATTGTCGAAGTCGTGAAATGCAAACATTCCGAACAATTGCGGCAGCGCACGGTCATTGTTTGTGCGACGAATTATTTAAATTATTTTAGATTTTTTGAATGACAAATGTTGATAATATACCCAAATTAACATTATTTATTATGTAAAAAAAATTATTTAAAAACAAAACTTTAATACTAACTATATTAATAGATGGCGTTACTTGCAATATATGCATCCCGATTAGCACAAATAGTAGAAATAAGTTATTTATGATGTAAATAAATAACTTGATTGATTGATGCAATTAGTATTGGATTACACAATACTAGGAAATATACAAGGGAGGACTTGCATAGATGAGTAGGTTGAGAGATGTCGGGTCCACTGGGTGCAGTAAAATGGACCGTGCGACTTGCCGCAACTGCTTTCTGCCATAAATTTTGTTTTACTAGTTCGTTGAGTTGCATACGCAAATTTGTTGCCAACTGTCAACACTTTATGCACTAAAAAAATAACCAAAACTAAAATAATTCATCATGGAAACCAAAAGCACCAGTGGTCAAATTTACTAACCAAAAATAATAACGCTAGATGGCGTTTTTGACAATACTATAATTCAACACGTTTTAGTTAGGATTTGCATTAAAACACAACAGAAGAACTGCATTATGATGTTAAGCAAATAGACAGGGGTGCGTTAAACGTGACGAGAGGGTGAAAAAAATAAATAATAGATGGGTGAATATATAATAACGGAGGAGGCGCCGTCAACTACTTTTTTTTCAGTTCTTTTTGGTAACGCAAACCTCGAAATGGCACAACAAAAACATCGGATGGATTGGCACCTCTGTTTGTTCAGAATGCCGCAGCCGCCTCCAAATTTCGAACACGACGCGTGCACAAAACCGGCCCGGTTTTCGGTTTTCGAAAAACAATTTATGGTCGGACATCAATGATCATTATTCAATTTCGGAATGGACATTAGCGAAAGAGAGATACATAAATAGAGTCGGATAAACGTGGAATATTCACGTACAGAGAGATAGAGAGAGATTTGGAGGGAGGTCTGGATGCAATATTTTTCGTTTGCCGAAACCACCGCCCCGTGGATTAATAAAACACACATATAGACCGATAACAAACGAGGACGGGATAATAAAAAAAAACATGGCCAACTAACAATTGGTCAAACAAATTTCACGCCGGTTTGGGCACCAATTGTCCAAACATCATGCATAAATACGCACCCCCTCATTCACCCGCCCATCCAAAAAATAGTAAACAAACAAATAGGGATGTTGATCAAGTATTAGTACATCCACAAGATATCAAGTGCTTTGTTTACACAGATCGAAAACATTATTTTTATTTCTATATACATTGTTTGTGTTTACTACAAGTTCCGCCATCTATTAAAAATGTAATAACTTCCGTAAGAACTGTATTTTAATTTAAATATTTAACTGTATATTTACTAAATATTTCTATTATATTTCGCTTAATTTCTTAGCTTTGACAGCTCTAAATGACATTTAACTGTCATAATTTTCCTTGCAACATAAAAAAGAAACAAATTGTCATCATTGTCAAAAAATAAAATGAATAAACAAATACAAATGTTAAACTTCTGTTATAAAAGTTATTACATACATATAATTATTCATGGCAACGATAAAACGCTCATAAATCGCAGATTGAGTTTGTTTAGTTTCCGACCATTTTAAAGCTGTGGAAATTAAATTTTCGCTGACACAAAAAAGCAAACGTTTCATTTTTTCCCAAACAGAACAAAAATTAAATTAAATAAAACTAAAACAAAACGAGCGTTAGATTATGTGTGTGTTTATGCGAAATGCGGTTGACTACTTTGACTATAGGAATATGAGATTTTTTTAATTAAAAGAATAAAACGCGCGTGGAAAACCGTACGCGCATAAAACTTTATTACATTAGCAGGAGCCGGGCATATGCAAACGGGGAAAAACTTTTGTGATTTTTCCGGCCGTTTCTTCCTTCGTTTGTTTCCGACGTCAGCTTTCGAGGGTCAGCTTTAAATTTGAATGAGCAAAATTGCGGTCCAAGCGTTAATCCAGCTGAAGAATTTTTCAGCAACAAAAAAAATATAAACGTTATTAGAGGTATGTCGGTATTTTCATTATAATAACGCATTAAAAATGGTATGTGGAGAATTGTAAGCAACTTTGGTTGCATATATTCAAAAAGTTAAAATTTATAGACAAATATAACTGTCAGTGTTAAAAAATGATAACTCAATAAATTAAACTTTCAGCGTTACAGATCAACTTAATTTAAAATACGAACAAAGGTTAGTTGTTGTTACAGATTAACAAAGCAGCATTACAGACAAACTTGTATTTATACAGGGTGAAGTGGATGCAAAGCAACTGTGGCCTCGTTTAATATACAGGGCAGTAAAAAGTTGGGTGAATAATTTCGTTTTGCGGGCGCAGAAATAAATTAAAGTCTTAAAGTTTTGAGTGTTTTCCTGTTTGGGAATATAATGGAATGATTGCGGTTTTAGAGTCCGCCCCCGGCATTCGGAATGCGAATTGCCGCCGCTGCCGCCTCCGCCTCAGCTTGCCCCCTGGGGGTGTAAAAAGAGAGAGGAAAAAGTACGAGACATAACATTATTTATGCACGCTATCTGGATGTGCGGGGAGGCGGTGGAGGGCGGAAAAAGGAAAAGGAATTAAGTGGGCTCTGCGCGAAACTGGATTTGTAACGAAAATACGATAGGGTGAAAAAAAAATGAAATGAGGAAACGTGGTGGGGCGGCAGCGGCGAAGCCTCGATTAATTGGCGGTGGATTAGGTAGGTCAGAGGTAATGATTTATAGGAATTGTACGTTGATAAACGACGGCCCGGATTTGCTGGGGGTGGGTTGTTTTCGGTGCAGGGGGGTGGCTGCGTTGGCGGTCCCGTCACCCCGCATTGTTCACCTGTCAAGCAGTCGTAGCTGCTGCACCGGCGGCGGCAGCAGCAACGCCGCCGCCTCCCCCGCTGACACCCCTTCCGTTAATAATTACCATGTATACATCATGCGAAACAGTTTGTGGAGTGCGCGCTTTATGATATAAAAGCGACATTTCCGGCGTTTAAGCCTCCCCCAGCGCTCGCTTCCCGTTTCGAGGGTGCACCAGTTTCGTATCTTGGCCGCAAACCCAACAACTATGTGTTTTTTAAGTCAAAACTTAAACCCTTTGACATTTCTCACTGACATTAATTTAGTTGACAACATTTCTTGAGCTTAATAAAATTCATTACCCATATTCATCAAAATAGTTGACATTTCCTATTTATATTCGTATAACTCATGCAATTAGTTTTATTTTAACATCTGTCACTTAAATCTACTTATGACATTTATTTTTGACATTTTCATACAATTCAATAGAAATTTATTCATTATTCACATATGTTATAAAAGACTATCTTAATATCATAATAAAAAATCATTACATTTCTGTCATTATGTCTGTCTTTTATTATTTACAAAATACAGTAATAATTCATATTTAAGATTATTATAATAACCATTATCAAAATAACAAAAAATGACATCTGTCATCTTTACTAAATTTGACTTTTGACGTTTTCTTATATTACAATATAATATTCTTAATATTTTAAGTTCTATTATAGATATTTGATATAATTATGAATATTAATGTAAATATAAAATGAATGCAAAAACCTTGACCTTTCAACTCGATAAAATACCTTTTGACATTACTTAAACTGACATTTATTTTGCAATGACGCTTTCAGCGTTTCACTTTCAATTTGCATCAACGCAACGCAGATACACTCAATGTAATAATCAAATTTGAGATTTTAAAGTGAAAATTCAAAACGTTTTGCGGGGAAATCGTGTAGAGTAAAGAAAATGAAAAAAAAGCATCATCGGGAAATAAGCAAAAAAAAAGAGGGAAAGCGGTGTGGAAAAACGAGAGCACGATAAAACGCGGGCGTCGCGATGCCATGCGGGCGCCGCATTAAAACGAATTGATATGCAATTAGCGGCCTTAATTGCTCGCTTTACAGGTAAAACACGGTCACGGATAAATATGGTTTAATTAAAACATAAATGAAACAAAAAATCAATCTAACCATATTTTCCTTTATCGAAAATAAATTGTTAAATAATAATTGTTAAAAATCATGATTTAGGGACAATTATAGATGACACTATAGATGCTTTTTCAATAATCAAACAAATTGTGTAATTAATAATTTTTGGATTGGTGATTGGTTAAGTAACGATACTATTTGAACTGGTGATTTTTAATACAATTTAATAATAGTTAAGCAACGTATGTAATCATTTACTATTAGCATTGGTGATTTATAGACGATTTAATAAAAGTTAAGCAATGTATATAAATGACACTATTTAAACTGATTTATACAGAACTTTACAATAATTTAATAAAAACTAAAACAATTTGCAAACATTTATTGCATCACGATTTATGCTTATAAAAACAAAATAATATTACCATGGTAAATTATGGAATTAAAAAAAATGCGAATCGAAAAAAAACAAAATTCTATTATTATTTCATTACCAATTTAATTTAAGAAAATAATTTTCGTACATAAAAATTAATATTTATTTTGTTAAATTTATATAAAATGTATATTTAATGAAATTTAAATTACAAAAAATTAAAATAATCGAAAACTAAACTAAATTTAAAATTATTGTTTTATGTAATTTTATTGTTTGTTGTAAAATTGGTATTTTATTTAGAGAACTTACCTCCATTTAAAATTCCATGTGAACCACGCACCAAGTCCAAAACGGTCAGCACGAAGAGCACCAGAACAGTTCCCATTTTGCACCGAAAATCATTTATTTTTGCAGGAATCGTCAAAATTAAAAGGAAACAATCAAGAAAAGGAAATTTTTGTTTTGGGCGCGAAACGTTGTCGTGATGATGAAACTTTTTCGAAAGTTGGGACGCGCGTCGTTTTCCGGCTGCGTTTGTGAGCAGCGTCGCGACGACACTGTCAGATTGGCAGCGTGAGGCAGAGTGTGTGCCAGGCGTCGCTCCACATGCACCATGCGCCTTTTAACAGTCCATATACCCACTACCTACCCCACTACCACCAATTCGTGCAACCCTTTTCAGCATCGTCCGAAAAAAAAGTCAACAACTGAATCGAAACTAGAAATAGAATTACGAAATGAAACAAAACGAACGAAACGGATAAATAAAAATTTCAAAAAAATATAAATAAATAAATAATAGAAAACAAAAGCAACGTTCGAACGAAAACTATTTATTGGACTGTAAAACGTTCGTCGTCCGCGAGCATCGTTTTGTTCACCCGGTTCGGTTTTGTTTCACCTTGTTTTTTTTTTGTTTTTCATTTTCTGCGCTATTTGTTTCCCGGTCGCTTTTTGTTTTTACCGAAATTAAATCGAAGATTAAATTAGTTTTCGAATCATTTAATCGGTTTATCATTTTCCGACCGAATTTCAGCGTAGCAGTGACACAAACAAACAACAACAAAAAGTAAATAAAACGCGTACAGAATCGATCCCCTCTAATGGCAATATCCATTTCAATTTTGTATTTATTGACACAATTCAATTATTTTTTTTAAATCCAATTCATACATTTTTATTCAATTTTGTTTAAAATCAAAATTTGCATCAATAATTTTGAATTTAAAATTTAATAATTCGAATATTTTTACAATATTTTTATATACGTATAAAACAGAGACGGATTTACGCTTTATCTTCATGAGCCTTAATGATAGTTAATCATAGAACCTTCTTTAAGGACAATACAATAAATATAAAAAGAAACTACCTAAATTTTGGATAAATATTTATCAATAATTTTATTAAAATTCACACATAAAAAATTAATAACATTTAAGGTGCGTCTTTAATACGAAAAATATGCAGAAGCAGAGTAATTTGTGTGGAATCCTTTGAAATGTTGAATCCCTACAGCGGTAATTTTGTGAAGAGTTGAAATAAAATTGTACGGAAGTTCAGAGTTTGCTTGGGGTGGTTGAAACTGCGGAACCGTTTCTGCATTTGCGCCGGACCCGAGGATTTATCGGGCGCCATTCATAATCCTTAGCGAAAGTTTTTGAAATCCGATACGTTACGGAATTAATTTAAATGATGACAAAGTTTTGAATGTCGCGAGGGGTTTTTGCGCGCAAAAATCCGACCGGAAGCGGTACCCCACCTCCACATTTCCGCTGATAAATCACCGCTCGGATCCGGCGATGCCTCTTATTATGCACAATTTATATATATATATACAGGGAGGGTGAAAAATTAACGAACACTTGAATGAATGGAAGAAAGAAAGGGAGAGAGACGCACTCGGAGCTAAGTTGCCGAACAGATCCGTCATTCCATTCATCCTTTAACAAGATCGCAATTCCGATTTAGTTTATTTCAACCCTCTCCGGCTTCGTATAATTCGATGCTTTCTCTTAAAAAAAATATATATATCCTTTCCATTAGTCGAAATAATTGAATTCGATTGTAACGCCATCTTTTGATAAATTTTAATACAGTGAAAGATTACTAAAAATTTATTAAAATATATGTGTTTTAAGAGGAAATATGTAAATTATATTGCAATGCCATCTTGCGATAAACCTGAAAATGAAGATTGGATTATTTCAAATCTTGGTTTTGCATTCTCGAATTGGAATTGATGTCGGGATCAATTTTGCAACAGTTGCAAATGATTATTCATTGCGGCCGAGGCGGCGCATTCAAAGCCGTCCGTAGATTGCGCTTGACGTGGGAGAAGAGGGATTAGTTATAAGTTGAGGGTCTCGGATTAATTAACCCGAAGATGAATGGACGTCGCCTGCCGCCTGCCGCCAAAAGGGTCAGCGATGTCAACGAGACAACATTTCTTCAATTTTATATTTCTTTATTTTGACAGTGCAGAAAATTGTCCTGAATCCTGCCCTGTAGACGCGCTAATTATTTTCGCTCGGCTCGTAAAACGTAAATGCGAAAATAAACAATTATTATTTCCGTCGGAGCTGCCAACCCCCGTTTTTCAGCGAAGATTCGCGGGGGGAGTTTTGGTGACGGAGGCGGAGGCGGCAACAGCGACAGCTTAATGAAGCATTCGGGCGTGAACTGAAATTAATAAATGTTCTTAGAGACTCATCTTTCAGGTGAGACAATTTTGTAATTAACAGAGAGACGAAGACGGAGTCGTCTTCCGTGCAGCCCGGCGCCGCCATCAGCAAAAGAGAGACTCACACGACCAATTTGTTGATGGAAATCCCTCCTACCTATCTCCACCACTTCGCCATTTACAAATCAGGCAACTTATGGTCGACAAAGCTGATTATTGAAACGTTATAATAACATCAAAGGAAAACTTCTCAAACGTTTATGTAGAAATTTCGTTACTGAACTTTACCCTATTTTTTTACATTACAATAACAACTGTTACTAAGGACGTCTAAAGTTGCTATGCAACAAAGAAAATTAATATTTATTACTCAACTTTCACAGTATTTAGCAAACCAAAGAAGCAAATTATAATTATAAAAGTAAAGACCATATTATTATCTTTAATTTTCTTCCTAAATAATCTAATTATTTTATATAATTCTTAAAAATTAATCGAAAAATCGCAATAACTTGATTACTAATTGTTAATGAGTAACAGCAGTTTTATCAATTGAAATACCGCTTTTTTATGTAATAATAAGTTAAGTAAAAAAAATGTTTTTTTTTAAATAAATAAAACTTATAAATGGTGAAGGCATTAAAATAAATGGAAAAATAGCAATATCTCCGTTATTAATTAATATTGAGTAACAACAGTTTTTTAAATGGATGCGTAATGAATAATAATAATAAATTTTACAAAAAAAAAATGATTTTTAAAAATCATGTTTGTCATTTTTTTTTAAACTTTGATTGTAAGAGCAAGTATATAGTAGACGTAAGAGATTTGTTTTTTTTGTTAGAATTGTAATGATACCAATTAGTGAAGGGAAAAAAGGTAAAGGATGAAATAATAAAGGGTTATGCAGAATCCCAATTAATATATTTGCTTTAATGAAGCCGGCAAATGAACAAATAATGCTTTGAACAGAAGGGTTGCGATGAAAATGAAGGAAAGAGCGTAATGGAATTGGGGTTTCGGTGGAAGGGATGAATGGAAACGTAGGAATATTTGATGGGGTTTCATGGCACGTTTGCGTGTAACAAGCATTGCCTTAATAATCGTCCATGGAATAATTATTTCGCCGGAGGGTTGCAGTTGTAATCGTACACATCTATATCTATATAGATGTTGCGCATTTACGTGTACGGTAGAGAGAGAGAGAGAGAGAGATACAGACAACATTCAAATTGTGGCAATTAAAGTGCGGAGGCGTAACGCGGCGCACAGAAACTGAAACTAATTGCGTAACATGTCGAAAATGAGAATGGCCAGCGCCGAAGGCACGTTTCAATTATTCCCCGCAGTTTAACAAGAACTGAACGCGCGCGGTAAAAGACGGATATAGATAGGTGTGGAATAGATGGATGGATGAGCGGATGAAATGAACGAAACGAAACGGAACGGATTGTTGAAATGAGAAAGAAAATCTGGGGATGAGGAAATGCGGACTAATCGCGTTTCGCGGAAAAGTTAATTCAATTTGTCACACAAGTTTTCGTAAATAAGATAAAGTGGATTTGTTTTCAATTGTGCGCAAGGCTGAAGGGTTACTCTTTCTTTTTTCGTTTATTTCGGAATCCTCTCGATTTTAAATTAATTAGAAATTCCGTTCTCAATTTAACTCGCAATTTAACTTCTTCCACCTTCCTCACTCAACGAAATCCTTCGTTTCAAAATCCCAGATACTTCCAAAACTAATCGCAATCACTTATTTTGTTTTATTTCTAACAAAACCTACCTGGATTATAAATTAAATGCAAAAAACTTTTTACATAATTTTATAGTTACACAAGAAGCGATTATCTAAATATAAATTTTCTTTAAATATCGAAGCTTAAAAATGAACGATGTTGATCATCGTTTGTGCGAAACGGATTTGTTGAGATGATTTTTTTTTCTCTACACTTTCTCCCTCGAGATTTCTCCGGAGCGATAAAGACGACGGTGATGAGCGTGTTGTCAACAGGAAGATCCCGCCGAGAAACGAGAGAATACACAAAAAGACACACAATAAATGATTATCCACCACAATGCATTACAAAAAATTAATCTACATCATTTTTTTAATTAATAATTAAAAAAAAACTATATAATAAACGAAAATATTTATCAAAATTATTAAAAATAGAATTGCAAAGCGGTGATTGGTTTAAAGTTGTGGCCATTTTGGAAATCGTTGTTTAAAATGAAGCTGGCGTCCCTTTTTCTGAGCTCTCATTGGTTGTTTATGGTAGCCATGTTTAATTTAATAAACTAATTCCCTAAAACGTATTATATAATAAAAAAAAACGTGAAATGATGTATATTTATTAAAATTAATAATTGGTAAAGAGAAAACGCAATTGAATAAAAATTATTTAAATCAAGAGCTGTGATTGGTTTTAAGTTGTGGCCATTTAAACAATAAATGTATTTGGTTAAAACTATGTTACCTAAAACAAATAATGAATTATTAAACACGTTATGAACAATAGGAAAGTAGTAATAATGAACAATTCCGTTTGAAAAGTGCATTAGTATTATTCAGAGTTAGCTGCAAAAGTGAATCAAATGCGGTAAATAATACTTTTGTAGCGTTAATGGGCGAGCGGGATGTGGGCGTGTAGTAATATTATCAGAAGTTGGGAGTTCATGGAGCGAACATTAGTTTCTGGTTTGCAAATTCGCTAATCTCCCAAAACCACGAGCGGCAACTGTTTCCTCCGCAGTCGCCCTACCAAATTCTCAATTCTCTCTCTCTCATTTTTCCACTCACACACAGACTCATCTCTCTCTCTCTCTCTCTTTTTGTCGTACAAGCACGCATTTAATTCCATGCATTTAACATCCGCTTTCTGAGAAATTATCATCCGCCCTTTATCAGCAGATTTCCGCTTTGAAAACTACAACAAAAAAATAATAATAAAATAAAATAATAAAATGTATTTTGTGATATGACAAATGGAGGATGACGAAGCTCGACAAATATTTTATCTTGCGTCCTTGAAGTCTAAAGTAATCTTGTTTTTTTTTGTCGTAAGTTTGATTGATGCTATGCAATTTATTGTGTTTAATAAAAATTGGTTCGTACATCAAATTTTATTTTTTATTTATTTTTTTCGGTCTCGATTGCGTGGGTGTGTTCGGTTGATAAGATATGTAAAGTATGGAGAATGAGAGGAAAGAATAAATGTGTGAGGAGAGGTCCGAATTAGAATATCAATCAGGTTAATCTGAGAGGGCAATCGAAGGGGGGTGGACGAGTTCGAGTTGGAAAATCAATGCGAGCGCACAATTCGATATCGGTTTCGAACTTGGAGCCGTTTTTGGTTAAGTGCCTTTAATACGAGGAGGACGCAAAGTGCGATTGGAAACATTGGAACCATTTGGAATTACGACAACTTCGGTAGAACTTCACCTGAATTAACAATAAAAAGTAAGTAATTTAAATTTTTCCAATAATATTCTTAGACTCAAATCATAAAGAATCATATCACGCCACGTGACATCACGTCACGTTTTTATATTCAAAATAATTGATTTAATTTAAAAAAAAAGTATTAATTTTTATTAAATTGTATAAGCATTTTAACAAATTTATAAATAATTATTCAAAAATAAGTGTTTTTTTTAATATTCCTATTTTTTTATAATTAAATTATATTGTTAACTGTAGTAAAAACGTATAAAATTTTAGAACTTATTTTAAAAATATGATTTGACGTTAAAGATGCGATTGTGATTGGTTGCATTTGGTGGCCATTTTGAGGAAGCGTTGTTTATGCATTATCCGATTGGTTAGAAGCTACGGCCATTACAGAACTAAATTATTTAAGCATTTTAGTAATAAAATTATCAAATTTTAACTCACGATTCTCGAATCTCCGCGTATTCCAGGCTAAGACTGAAAGTTAAACATTTATTAATTGTAGTCTTGCAATGCCATGTTGCTCATCCTAAGGCAGCTAGGATTCTAGTATTTACTAAATGCCTTCGAATAAGCCGCACTGCAATTCGCAACAATCACAACAAAAAGAAAGAAAGTGAATAATGATTTCGATGATTCTACCATGAATGTAAACAAATTCATCAACGAGCAGCTACTTGGTTCATTATATAATTGCACAGTAGATGCTGATGATGAACCCTCTCACAGTATGGTTGTTTGCACTTCATTAATGAATATTAATAGATTTTTGTTGATGGCTCTTTCCGTTGGATCACCAATTAATAAATGCTTTCCAACGTGATGAGCAACAACTATTTATGCCCGTCCATTATCGCAACCGGAAGTGTGCGCGTGAAGAGTGAGGGAACGCTTCGCTATCCCGGGTTTTTGTGTTTTCTGCTTATATCACGCGATACGTTTGCTCTTTTTTCCTCCTTCTTTGTTTTCTTTTCGAATTTCCCTGTTTGCTCGCTCCACTTTCCGCATTTTTGTCTCTTAATCTGACACATCCATTTGATCCTATCTCAAGAATGACAACACATTTAAAATTCAATAATAAAACGTAACAAAAATAAATCAACAGTTCGAAATCAAAAATTACAATATCAATATTCTTGAAAATAATTAAATTAATTTTTACTGCTTTACAAAATTTATTTAAAATACATATGCATTTTCCATATAATTTAAGTATGACTTATGTCAAAACCAATTAGGTTAGCTTATTGACATTAGACAGCTATCAAAATATTGAAAACAAAACAATTAAGATTTATTTGTTTATTGAATTTCGTGCTACAATTTCGTATCAACTTAAGAAAAAACATAATAATTATCGGTTTGTGGTCGCTTTTCCTTAATTGTTTTTTTTTTTTTTCAAATTAAGTTATTGCTTGAGTTTTGTGATCGGCGCCGGTACTGCAAGCAGGCAAAACCAGAAAACGGGAAGTTGATAATTTCGATAAGAGTTCGAGAACGCAGCAGCAGGAAGCAAGCAGAACCGCAATGTGTTTCCAACAGATTATTGTTTCTGAATATCACGAAGGAATGCCAACGAATCTAACCCAAACAAAAAATTCAGCGAAATATTCAATTGTTTATGGGTGAAAATGTTCGATGTTTGCTTGGGGTTTTCGGTGGCCGCTTTGGAGGGTCCAACTTTTGCATTTCAAGCTCGAGGCTGCAGAACCGCCGGACTCGAGTTATTAAATATAGCAGACCATTTTTTTTTGTTGTGCGGCGAAACATTTTTGAAAAGTTCCGCTTCCATTGTTTGCCGATCGTATTGTGATTGAAATCGATACCACTTGACTCCGTGGAGACTCCTCCACCTTAACCCCAAACAGAAAGAAAAAAATAACGTTTTCTATAAAAATCCATTTGGATTTATCACAAGACATTTTAATAGTTCATTCACTATTATATTGACAGCTGTCACATTTCGTTATGTCATAAACAGTTGTCAAAACTTAAGCAATTGACAGCTATCAAATAAATAGTTGTTTGACAGTTGTCAAATGTAATTTCATCATGTGACTTGATGATACCCAACTGAATATGTGAGTAAATGTTTATGTGGCTCCACTTAATTGACACGGACGAAACGCTTTACGTACAGCAATTCATTTTGTTTCAGTTGGAGGATCACTGGGGAACCGACGTTATTACAGTAACGTCAAAAGTTTTCCGTTCTTCTTATTTTGTTTTTTTTTTGTTTCGACAACTTTTCATGTGTAAATATAGATATACACATTTGCCGGAAAGTTCCGTGGAAAGAAAATATTTTCCCAAACGAGATTAAGTGAAACCGGGGAAATAAAACGAAAATGAGCGGAAATAAATCTATTAGGCGAAAGTCATAAACTACAGAGTTTATATCGGAGTTAATCGGAAGCACGGCCTCTGCAATTATTGACGAAATAACAAAAAAAATATATTTATTTTTTAAATTTATTTATTTACATTTTTGTATCTTGTATTTAATTATAGAGACTGGTTGAGATAACGATAACTTCACACCATTTTACTTCCGTTGATTAAGTAATAAAAACATGCAATCAATTGTGTTTTATTTGTATAATAAAATAAACAAAAATAATAATTAAAAATTTACATTTAGTTAAAAAAATATGAAAATGAATTTTAGTATTTTTCCTAAATATGCAAAAATATTTGTTTGTTATCTATTAAATTTTATGATTCAATTTAAATTCAAAGTAAATGACTAAATCGTTAGGAAATACAAATGTTGAAATATCCTCTATATTTAAACATTAAAATGAATCACATCGCATTCGCATATTTGATTTATTAATAACAAAGCATGATTATTCATGATATGTCATTGATGACAATTGGGTATATCAATTATTTAATTTGACAGATGACATTTCTAAATATTTTTTTGTTATTTATTTAATTTTCAATTATTTAAAATAACAGATGTCATTAGTGACAATTAGATGCGTTGAATGTATCATTTCTTTAGTGTTATTTATTAGGAATATCTCGGAATTGCGTAGATTGGTGTCAATCCTATCTAATCTCAAAAGCTGTGATAAATCAAAAGCAGTCCCAATTTTAACGCTTAGTATTATTACCTAAACATAATTGAATGTATATAAATTTATAAAATATATTTTGACGGCTTTTCAGATGAAAATAATTATAATAATTTTAATGATTTGTGTAGATTTATCGTAGATTTTTCATTTATAATTGATTATGTAATCTGATTGGTTTGAAACTTTGGTGGAATCCATTTTGTTGCGAGCGTTGTTGGTAGGCAATCTTACCTACTCTTTTTTCTGTGAGAAATTTGAAATTTTCGTATGACTATGCAACTGATGCAACACCCGGTTTGTCCGCTATTCGACATTGAAACCACGTCAAAATACTCAGTAATTGAACGGTAGAGCGGACGAGACGGTATTTCGTCTGATCATCGCCGCATCTCGTTTCCAGATAAAGTCCTTTAACTGAAGAAGGAGCGAAGGAAATTAAAGAAAAGTAAGGGGTTTTGAACGCTGCAGGGATGAACATTTGTACGATTTGGGTAGCCTAGGTAGCGGTAATAATTTTTTGTTTTTTTGTTTTCTTCTTCGTAGCATGGCTTTGGTATCGGAGATTCGAAGCACGACGCCCTTCGAGGGTCAGAAGCCTGGAACCAGCGGTTTGAGGAAGAAGGTCAAGGTGTTCATGGAGAAGCACTACACCGAGAACTTCGTGCAATGCATCCTGGAGGCTCTAGGCGATAAGCTACAAGGATCTACACTGGTCGTCGGCGGTGACGGTCGGTACTTTTCGAAGCAGGCCATCAACATCATCATCCGCATCGCGGCTGCAAACAAGGTGCTTATCATAGGCAACCAATTTATCGCCTCGCGGATTTTAATTAATTGATCTTAATTAAAGGTTGCCAAGCTGATTATCGGACAGATCGGTATCCTTTCCACTCCGGCCGTCTCGAGCATCATCCGAAACCGCAAAGTTTTAGGTGGTATAGTCCTGACGGCATCGCATAATCCAGGTTCGAATCGCGCAACTATTACACGATTTTTTTCAATATTTGAAAATTTGAATTTTTAGGTGGTATTCACAACGACTTTGGTATCAAGTACAACTGCGAGAACGGCGGACCAGCACCCACGCAGTTTACCGATGATGTTTACGAGCGCTCCAAGACCATCAAGGAGTACAAAATCTGCCCCGAATTGGACTGCGAATTCCACGAAGTCGGCACGCAAACTTTCCAAGTAATTCCACGAAATTATCCTTTAAACATAGTTTCAAACTACGCAACTTCTTTGTAACAACAATTAGGTCGACGATCGACAATTCGTCGTCGAGGTCATCGACTCCACGGTAGACTACGTTAACTTGATGAAGAGCATCTTCGATTTTGGTAAACTGAGGAGTTTGATTCAAGGATCGGAAAATAGGGAACCTTTCAACGTCCTCATGGATTCCATGAACGGAGGTAACTTCATATTTGATACACGATGAACCCTTAAAATGTTGAACAATATACTAATATATTTTCAAGCATTAATTTACATCATGATTAAAATTTTGATGAATGCAATAAATCAAGATCGAGAATAATGTTGATACATTTCAGTGACCGGTGTTTACGTGAGGAAGATTTTCCTTGAAGAATTGCACTCAGGTCAGGACAGTTGTCGCAGGATAATCCCGCTTGATAACTTCGGCGAAATCCATCCGGATCCTAACCTGACGTACGCCAAAGAATTGGTTGACAAAGTGAAGGAGAACCAGAAGATCCAATTGGGCGCTGCGTTCGACGGAGATGGCGTAAATAGCATTATCACATCAAAATTATCAACCAAAAATTTTAATTTCTCTGATTCGTTAGGATCGTAACATGATCATCGGGCAGAACGCCTTCTTCGTAACACCAAGCGATAGTTTAGCAGTGATTGCCAACAATTTGAATTGCATTCCTTACTTCGAGAAGAACGGAGTTTGCGGATTCGCCAGATCCATGCCAACTGGCGCTGCAGTCGATCGGTAATAATCGTCGATATATATTATGATTGATTTGTGTAATTTTTTGTAATTTTCGCAGAGTTGCTGCAGCTTTGAACAAGGAGATGTTCGTTGTGCCGACCGGGTGGAAGTTCTTCGGGAATTTGATGGATGCCGGACGGTTGTCGCTGTGCGGTGAAGAGAGTTTCGGCACCGGATCAGATCATATTCGTGAAAAGGATGGAATTTGGGCTGTGCTTGCATGGCTTTCCATCATCGAGCACAAGAAGATGGGTGTGGAGGAGATCCTGCAGGAGCATTGGAGACAGTACGGCAGGAATTATTTCACCAGGTACGATTACGAGGAGTGCGAGTCGGATGGTGCTAACAAGATGATGGAGCTTCTGGAAAAGATTCTCGAAGATGGTAGTTTGATCAAGAAGGAGTTTTCCGTGGATGGAAAGAAGTTCGTGGTGAAGACTGTAGATAACTTCTCTTATACCGATCCAATCGATAAAAGCTTTACCAAGAATCAGGTAAGATAAATCGTCATCACGCATTTTTTGTCACGAATCTATAAATTATTTAAAAAAATCGACAAACACGACATGAAAATCTACAAATTCTAATGTAACTTCTTTGATATTTAAATCAGGGCATTAGGATAATCTTCGAGGATGAATCCCGTTTGATATTCCGTCTTTCCGGAACCGGAAGCAGCGGCGCCACTATCCGTCTCTACGCCGATAGCTACGAAAGAGAAAATGTCACCGGAGACGCTCAATCTATGCTGAAACCCATAATTTCCGTCGCTCTTCAAGTATCCAAATTGGAGCAATTCACCGGAAGGAAAGAACCCACAGTTATCACATAGATGAAAAAGAAAATTATATAAAAAAAACGTTCCTCTACTTTCCATGATATAAAAAAATACTATTAATTATGTAACTCTTTTCCTATCAATGATGAAATGCATATACATATATATTTTTTGAGATTAGTTTTATACACATAGTTATATAAAACATGAATTTAAAAAAAATGTTTTTTCTTTAATTAAACATCATCAGAAAATCGTACAAATCATATTTAGTGAAGAAATTGAAATTTTAATTTAGAACTTTTTTATCAAAAGTTTCAGCGACTTCGCTGGATGCGACTGTCTGAAACTTATGCAACATCATTGGCGGGAAATTCAAAATAATCGTTGAATTTCGTGTCCATTCGCACAGTCCTCGGCAAAGTGAGCGGCACTATGATTTTTTTACAAAGCCGGCGCATCAGGGGGAAATCCCCTCGCGCGTCACTGCACCCCTCCCCCACATGCTTCATTGATCTTTTCCGCGTTGTCTCTCTCGACATCGGAGGCATCTTCGTCGCACCTCCAGAGAGGCTGTCAAAAAGCGCCTTTCTGTCAAAAAAGGGTCTTTTGTTGTTGTGACGGTCCTGCCGAAGAGTGCAGCGAACTACCATCATCAACTGCTGGTGTTTACATATGAAAAGAATCGTCGCAGTTTCTCACAAGAAATAATAAGACGAAAAAAGAGTGCGAATTATCGGAAAAAAAAGAATATAAGAAGTGCAAATCGTGTGTGCGGAAGGAAACAAAAACAAAGCGAGGGCGTCGCGACGCCCGCGACTACTTTGTTGTGTGTATGTGTTTTCAGTGCCCATTTCATCCTCCGGAGTTGTATTAATAACGTCGAGGTGTATTGAACTTCTTGTGCGAAGAATCCCCTCGGGCCGAATGGACTAACTGTTAAATGAAATGCCCGAAACATGTCGATGAGGACTGTTTACGTTTGCTGCCTGATCACCGTCGCATTCTCGTATTTAGGTAACAAATTAAAATCATAATATTTTCTCTTTCTCTCACAATTTCCTTCTACACTTTGGACTTTTTGGGGATGGGCTCGGATATTTCAGGAAGGCTGAAATAATGAAGATTTTTCTCCCGATGTGAACGGGAAATTCCGAGAACCTACATTTGCACGTGTTCCCGTTATCCCCCTTTTGCGATAAAATGTGGTGCAGGTATAACGACAGCGGAGACTGCATCTGCATCGAACAAACATCTTTAAAACATGCATTTCTTTATTTTTTTTTTTTTTTCCAAAAATAAATAAAGAAGAAACATGATTATTTTAACGCCGGCATTAAAGTAATGAATTATTCAATCCGCCGCTCCGAACCCAAAAATTGACACTTTTATAGTCATTAATTAATTCTCATTAAGGCACGTCCTTCATCATTATTATTGTTTTTTTCGTTGATATTGAAACAACGACGAGAATATTGATTTCTTACATAAATTCAATACATCAAAAATAGTTTTCTTCTCTCTAGTTATTATTATTTCTCATAGACTTAACAAAAAAAACTTCATTATGTAATAAATTTATCCAATTGTAAGATGAAACTGTAATTTGTTAGCTGACATTGAAATTACAGTTGTTTTTCTCAAAATTAGAATGTTATTCAATATTTTTAAAAAAAATGTTTCTGTTAAACGAATTAGAATCTCTTCGTTACATTTTAAAATTATTGCTAATCCAATTATTACGATAGTAGCAATTGTTTTCTTTATTATCATCGCGTAATATTTGCACAATGACAGAAAAAATATCGTCAAATTATTACTATTTCTCATGGAACTTTCTCAGAATATACTTTAAATTAATTTATTAATTTAACACGTATTTTGCAGTTTTGCAATTAAATTTTCGGATGTTAAATTTCCGCTAATTATTATTTCTCTTCGAGCTTTCACCGGGATACTTAAAACTTTAATTAATTACAGATTAAACTGTACATTTACACTAATTTTGGAGTCTCAGTATTACTTTTTCTTGTAGGGTTTAAATTTTATTTTTGGAGAAAAAAAATTAGATTTGAAAAAAAATCTAAAAATATTTTACTTTGATGAATAAGTTTAATTTAAAAATAACTTTACTCGTAAACTGCATTTTAGTCTTAGTTTAGAAATTATATTTTTCTAACTTATTTGTAAAAATTTCAAACGTTTTTTGTTTTCATAATATTTACAAAAAAAACTAACAAATTTGGTTAAAGATTTTTTTGGAAAACAAACCCAATTTGTCCAATTGGATATTGTTGTGGGAAGGTGTATTAAAAGTACGATTTCGTTTTGAGTCTATTAAAAAAATTATGATATATAAATAAATAAGTAAATGAAATGAGTGTGAGTGAGTCTTTATATGCATCCGTTGCCCCAGCATCCGCACCAAGGAATCTTCCCGGAAACCGGAAAGCTGGGTATGTTGGACATCTTCCTCGCGGAGCCGCAGCTGCTGACACTATTCGTGCGTTCCCTTTCCGAATCGCACGCACTGTAATTGGACCCGAACCCAGCACCTTGCGGATGCAGCTTGTGCTGTTCGAACATGTTGGAACGATCCGTGCAGACGGAGAAACTTCTCTCGCGATGGAAACGATCCGTGCTGATGGTGCTCCTCCGCTGCTTCAGCGCGGCGCTTCCCATTTTCTTGTGCTTTTTGTGTTTCTTATCCTGCTCCTTCACGTGCACGTGCTTACGATCCGGACTCACCGAGAAGCTTTTTCTCAGCTGCTGCTTGGCCGACATCACCTGCGAGTTTCTCTCGGATCCGGATGAGACGAGTTTACGCTCATCCAGAGATTTCTTCGAGTCGACGCTGGGCGTCTTCTTCAGCTTCATCTCGACGCCCGGAGATGGCGGAGGCGGTGGTTTAACCTCCGCCTTTTTCTCTTTCTTCCCCTTAAAATGTATGCTGACTTTGCGGCGAATGCTCATTTTCTGTTTCTTTTTGGCTTCGGGCGATAGCAAAGATTCGTTCTTTTTCAGTTTATTTTCTTCGTTTTCGCTGGATATGTGGTCGGAGGAGGTGAGGTCCAAGAGATTCGAACGCGAACTGCACGTCTTCACCGGTTTATCTTTGCTGAAGTCCAGGGGATCGGTAATCTCGATATTCGGCGTTTCCGGTTGCTCCAACAAGCTGGGAAACACCTCGAGTTTGGGGAAGTTGAGCTGAGACTCTTCGTGCAAGGGTTTCGGGTCAGGTTTGATGGAAATACTCTCGCAGCTGGCGGATATGTTGTGGTACTTTTCGAATCCTATGAGAGGCATCGGCGTTGGCATCAGCACCACGTTCAACTCGCTCTTGTAAGGCGCCAGATTCGTTTGCGAAGTAGACAACTTGAGGATGTCCTGGGAGATGCTTTCGATATCGTTCAGAAGCTCCTCCAGATTACCGCCGTTGTTGAAGGTGGTGGAGCTTCGCGAGTTGAAGCTCTGATTGTCCATTTTAACTATGATGTCGCTGGACGTCTTCTGCAGTGGAACAATTTCTGGTTGGAATGTCGTTGGGGGCGGTTGTGGAGGAGGCGGCGTCGGCGGCGACATGAAGTAATCGTAGCTGGACGTCGTCGGCAGCGGTGAGAAGAAATGCGTCGGGAAATCGGGATAACCTTCGTCTGGTTTGATCACCATCTCGTTAGGAATCGAGGTTCGGGTAGAGTTCTTATCCGAATTCTCCGTAGAATTCTCCTCCGGAACTACAGAAAGATGATCAAACTCCACGTGAAGATTCTTAAGATTTGTCTTCTGCACATTTTCTATGTTCTGACAAGTCTCCACCTCTTGGTAATCTTCAGTGCACGAAGTGCAACACTCCTGGAAAAAATAACCGATAAAGTTATCGACAAATTTTGATTGTTTCAAAAACGAACCGAATCGCTGGAGGAGCACGTCGAGCTCGAGGAGAAATCCTTTTCCTTCAGCAGCTTATCCAATCTGGCGTATTCATCCCTCAAGCACCAGATCTCCTTCTTCAGCATCTCATTTTCTCGCCGCAACTTCTTGATGTCCGATTGACCTATAAATCCAACAAGTGGCGTTAAAACGTCGGGACGCGACAGTATTTTGGTGTTTTTGGGTCGAGGTCGCTGCATTTTTATCCCACTCACTCACAAATATATAAATAAATCCATTCAAAAAATAAAAACGACGACAACGACCAACACCAATAATTCAGAGCACACAATAAGTACAGTACACTGAATTAGTCCAGGAAGCAAGTGTTTGGATTCGCAGCGTGTACTCACCCCGTTCTATTTCTGCGTTTATGTTTATCGTCTTCAGTCGCAGCTCCTCATTCTCGTAGATCATTCCCCTGGACGACTTCCTGTCCAATCTGACAAAAAAAAAACACGCACACATCACATTGTGTAAACCATCCGACTTCTCATCTTTTCATCCAGTCAACGTCCAGACAACATTTGAAGCAATCAACCCTCCTATTCTTACTTGACTTTCTTCTTGGACTCCTCCTTGTCCATGTCCAGCGGATGTCCAGCTTTTAGACCGGTCAGAATGAGGATGAATTATTAATTGATAAATTTCGAAACGCTTCGTTCGGGCCGTGGTGCGTTGAAACCACACGAAACAACACTTGAAAAACTATTTTCGTTGTTCTCTCCTCTCGCATTCGGCTTCCCGCACACAAACTCACATCCAAATCCGCACCAGGCAGACCAAATAATAAAAAAAATATATAAGAGGAGAAGAAAAAAGCAAAAGCATTATGTCTATATATTATTGCCAAATTTCCGACCAATATAAAAATATCTCCGCTTTTCTTTTTCTGTCTCTTCTCTCCTTGAAAGGGCCTTTTTAGGCCATCCGTAACGCGAATTGTGAAAACCTTTGACGTCGTACGCAAAGCCTGGACCTCTGGCGCTAATCTATTTTTCGTTCTTTTTGAACTCGGCATAACTTTTTTTTGCATTAGCTCGTGTTTAGATCTCCACGCGAACTGGCATCATCTATTTATTGACAAATTTTCAGAATCGTCTTTCAACGGTTGCGCGAGAAACGTTTCGTTACGTTCGACGTACAATGAAACAATCTCATCTTTTACTCGATCCAATCGATTACACATGTTCCAATTTTGACAATGT
Organism: Nicrophorus investigator; assembly: GCA_963457615.1. NCBI lineage: Eukaryota > Metazoa > Arthropoda > Insecta > Coleoptera > Silphidae > Nicrophorus > Nicrophorus investigator. The sequence continues at coordinate 7,277,734 of OY735141.1, forward strand.
TTACCAAGTTCATTTCATACATTTGCTTCAATCATTACATAACCAGCACATATTCTGTGTTTACTTATATAAACATCACAAATGTCAGTGTCAAAAATTATATAATTTTGACGTTTAAAATGTCACATTCTTTGTTCAATATTGTTTCTATAATTAGACATTAACAAATGAGATTAACTATAACCAAATGTTTTAAATTTGGAAGGTATTATATAATTTAAATACAAATTTCAATTTAATGAATTCAATAATTGATATTGATGTATATTAACATAATTTCTCACAAATGTCAATAAAAATAAAGTGTAATTTTGACGTTTAGACTGTGTCAAAAAATGTGTCTTTCTGACGTCTATGTCTTTAGTCAGTCTTTCAATAGAAGCAAATATGATTTGATGGAATATTTAACTTTAAATTTTGTTATGAGATATTGATATGTTTCGCATAAACAAAACAAAATTTATTACTATTTATATGTTTCACTGTTGCCTAATATGAAATTATCAATTTATTATGTCACGCAGTAAACAACAGTTTAATCAATCAAATCCGTCAAATTCATCGTAATGAAATTGATAATATAAAGCTGAAACGAAAATATTCATTTTCCGCGTCGATTCGCTATGTGACATTGACGTGAAAAACTATTTTTAGCACGCAATATTTTGCCTAGGTCTAGAGCGACTCCAGATGTCATAGCGATCGAGTATTTCCGAAACTATAAGAATAAGGTTTATTCTTTATTTTAGCAGCAGTTGTTTGCTTACAGGATGAACTAAAAACAGAAGACTACTGTTCGTTGATTACCGATGATGTTTAGAGCACGGTTTTAATGAAGTGCAGGACAAAATCGTATTTGTGGACTCGGAGGTATATTGGGTCTTTCGTTTCCTCTCTCCGTTCGTGCCATTACAACGTTTACAATCTTATTTCTGAGAGATTTACGACCGGCTCTGCTGCTTTTCTGTATTAGCATGTGTGTAAATGCATGTATATGGATGTGTGTGTGTGTGGGGCTCAAGTGGGCCGTCGATGAATGAGTCAAAAGCAATTATTAGAACTTTAAACTCGAAACATCGCATGCTGTATGAGCACTTAATCTCCGAGATTTTTCTCTCTCTCATTTATTTATCGACTCATAAATAGTTAAATGAAGATCCCGAGGTATCAAGAGGTCTAATGTCGTTGCGACTTTAGGTTGTTTTCGAAATCAACAGTTGCAGCGATTCCAGAAAATAAATTTTAAATTAAAAGAAAATAAATAAATGGTGAACTTTATCTTGTTTGAGTTTTAACTGATAAACGCGTATTTGACGCATTTGATTTAGTTTCGCAATAACAGAAAAGAAAGGATGTGCGAAAATTTTTAAATAAAACAAGTACTTATTTTTTTCTCCTCTTTGTTTCGTATTAAGACGTTCAGAGGCGATAAACAGGCTGTAAACTTAAATATATATTTTCTTTCCAATAAACTTCATTCACTAAACCAAGGTTTTTGCATCTCCATCGTCGGATTAAACTTGAATAAATTTAAAGCTTAAAAATAACCGAAAAAGTTTGCAATTGATTTGGACGTTTTGTGTATTTGCAAATTGAACAATTTAACCGCACAATAATGGGAACACATCGAAAATGGATCCGACGTCCTAATTCTCGAAATTCCTGACATTCCAGTCGAGAAACGGAGAGAGGAAAAACTGAAAGAGAAAGATTGCATTTCCCAATGGCAGATTTACTGTATCTCCTCTAAGTTTGCGGCTGCGGCCGGCTGCACAGTAAATAAAAGTCGTCGTTTGCAAATTTGTTCCACTTTCTTCGGAGGCCGCAATTTCACAAGATGCAAACGGTGTGTCTTGTTCGTTGTTTTATTTATTTTCTGCTACTCTTTTTTTTAAGTATACACTTAGCCTCTTTTCAGCTTCCAAATAATAGCAAATCAACAAGGTTTTAGTCCAAAAAAATATATATGTTTGGATAATTTAAATGTCAAAAATGACAGTTTTGTATTTGTATTCTATTTCGAATTGCTTCGATTTTTAATACTATTTCTAAATTTAATTTTGTTGATTTGATGATTTCTTCATTTTCTCCTGTCAATTTTGGTAATATCAAACTATGAATTAAACAAATCAATTGTCGATTTTTTTCTATTTATCAATTTTGACATTTAATTTGTCAGTTATTTAATTTTGCTTTTTTCATTACCTATGAAATATATAGGATTCTTAATACTTACAATCTTCAGTTTTTTTTTTTTATAAATGACATTTAATTTAATAATTAATGTTGATCTATTGTTTTCTTTCTTTTACTTTCCTAAACATAATAATAATTTTGTATTATTGTTAAGGTTATTTTGACAGGTGTCAAAAATCTATTGAATGCAAATTAGTAATATTGACAGTTTTGATCTAGGCTTAATTACTATGAAACAAGCAAGTTATTTAAGGATTAGTTTTCACAATCTCGTGTTAATATGCGAATGAGGTCAATTAACTCGAATTCTTGCGTCTGATAATTTCAGTGTCAGAGAAGCTGTTAATGTATGTTCGATAAGTTTACCTTCGATTTGGTTTGACATTGATGTCCCTGCGTCTCGTCCGCAGCATGTTCATCGATTTTGACATAATTTCACGGTTCGAAGTGGAGCGGAAGAAGTGGAAGTAGACGAAGAAGAAGAAGAGGCAGGAGCAGCCACAGCAGAAGGTGAAATCCCGTCCAGTGTTTATTTGAAATAATCTATTTCTAGATTTCCAATCCGAAATATTTATATAAATACAAATGGTGTGTGCGCTCCTTCTTCGGCCGATTTGTTTACGTTCGATGGCCGTACAGGATCACCACCCGCATATCGGAAATAACAACACCTCTGCTTCTTTACGCTAAATTTTACTATTATTATGATTATTACTATATACTATATAAGTACTATTCTTTGAAGTATCGAGTAGTGCTTCTTTATTGGCGGAAAACAACGATCTGCCGCACCGCACCGAAATGTTTACATCCTCCGAACAAACATCTTGATCTTAATCCTTTCGTCATCCAGGATGGATGATGATGATGATGCACAGCTTCGTATCGGTGGAACAGCAACGGTTTCTTCCTCTTATTGCTGCTGCACGAAGTCCTTCCGGAAACAATGATCCTCGGAGCGGCGGACCTCATTTCGGTCACTCATTTTCCCCGATGGTCTATAAATAATCATCATCCAATACACAGCAGCAGCAACAATTCGCGCGACGGAATCCATCGGTGCAAAACGCGACTTCCATCAATCTTAGCGAAGATGAAAGAGAAAATAACCCAAGAAAAGGAAATAAAAAATTGACTTGGATCCGCTGATGTTACTGTTGCTTTGGTAATGATGATTCACGGGGGTTGTAGGTTGTCCCCGATTCGGCGATCCTCTTCTGTCGGGAGGAACGTGCACGGCACTCTCGCACTCTTCCGTGTCCATGCGAAAACTCCGTCCGCTCGACGAGGATCTGTTTACGTTGGCGCGCGCGGTCTAATTTTAACCGGCGGTTATTTTCGGCGCCCCGGACCGATTGCACAATTGTGTTTGATTTATTTAAAAAAAAAAACACGTATATTAAACTTTTATACACATATTTATGTCTGCAAGTCTGAGATGGTAGCCTAGTTAGTAATCAGGTGTTTTTTTTTTGGTACTCAGCGTTCGCTGCAATCGACGGAGCTGAAGATGAGTATGAGGACTACGGGGATGACTACGAGGATTACGTGGAGTACAATGCAACGACAAATGGGACGCTGCAGTTTGCGCGGGAGCTGAAGAACGTAACCAAGCATCGCGGGCAAAACGTAAGGCTTCGATGCGAAGTGAAGAATCTTGATTCCAACGAAACTTCCAAGGTGAAGATCTCTTGGAAGCAGCATGGCACAAGGATTCCCGATGACAAGCGCTTCAAGAAACAGAACACAGAGGTAAATAAAATGTTTAATTTTTATTTATACAAATACTACAAATTTCATTTCGCAATAATCTGGACTAAATTAGTTTATTTTACATAATGATTTTGAAATAATCTATTTAATTTAACGCGTGTATTTTTAAAAACGCAACTGTTCTTTTTCTGTCGTAGATTTTAAAATTTGACTAATTTAATTTAGACATTAAACGATGTTAATTTAGTAGAATTACAGGCACACGGTTATGCATTGATGTTAAATTTAAATGTTTCAGAAACACCAGGAGCAGTTGCACGTGAGCGTGCTGAGGATAATGAAGGTGGAGGGTCTAGACCGCGGTTTCTACACGTGCGTCGCGAGCAAAGGTTCGGAGAAGATCGCTTCTTCGGCGTTCGTGGAGGTGATCGACAATTGGGCCGCGAACGGCGGTGCGACAGGTGATATTCCGACGTACAGGCCGGTGTTCGGCTTCCATGGCAACGACGAAGACGCCGCTCCAGGACTAACGACCTCTTTCCCTCATGCAGAAGGCAGTCGCGACTTCCTCTCGACCATCTCGAATCCGGCCCTGCCTTCGATCAACGAGCAGACCGTCCACAATCCGGACCTGTTCGACGCCGCCTCCCCCTTCGGCGCCGATCGCGTCCTTTCCTTACCACAGCAACCACCTGCAGTCTACAACCGAAGTCAACCCTTCTGTCAGCCGTACGAGGGCACCGCTTGTCGGGCCTTCCTCGCCCATCGGCACGTCTTCGTGCAGCCACCTCTCACTCAGGAGAAGATTGAGGAGAACCTGGAGAACGCCCTCCTCGTCGTCTCGCAATCCAAGTAAGCAAATAGCAACCGATTACTTCAAATTTAAGCAACTTTGGTTGTCTATCTCGATAACTAAGGAAGAATAACTAATCATTTTAAAATAAAGCAAATTTGGTTGTCTATCATTTATAAAGCAGGAAGCGCAAAGATTCATAAGATCAGTGCATATTTATTTGCAAATTATTTGTTATTTTTAGCGATGTGTCTTCGATCTGCAACAAATTCGTCCTTCCTACATTATGCTACTCCTCGTTTCCTATTTGTTCGGAACCGGAGCAGACCAACAATTACCAGCAGTACTACATAAACAAGCACAACGTCCTCGAGAAAAACAAGACTTACAAGAATTTGAGGAACATGTCCAATATGCACCTACAAAGAATCTGCAGACAGGACTGCATCCTTCTTGAAACGGAGCTCTGCCGGTTAGAGTATTCCATTGCAAAAAGACATCCGGTTATAGGTGAGCTAATCAGTTGCAAATCGAATTAAATAAGATTACTTAATATTATGAATTCAGGTACTTTGGATTTGGAGGAATGCGATCTTCTCCCCGAAGAGGACGATACGAATTCCGCTTACTGCCTGAAGCTGGACGTGGATCAACACAACATTGATGAAAGTCAGTTAAAATTTTTACCAATGTTAAGATGATTTTGTAATTATTTTTTTTTAATTTTCAGATGATAAATGTTACTGGGACAACGGGAGGTTGTATCGCGGAGTGCTGGATGTGAGCATAACCAACACGAAATGCATACGCTGGGCTCACCATCTTCACGTTTCCTTAGCGAATTATCCGGAGTTGGTGGGCCACAATTACTGCAGGTAATCATCATTTTTCCTAATAAATCCTAATGCAATTTTCTCTATTATTTTCTTAATTTTCTTTTTACAGAAATCCCGGAGGTCTCGAGTCAGAGCCCTATTGCTACGTCGAGAAGAATAAACGGGAGGTGTGCGGCATAAAGAAATGCTGTAAGTTTTATTAAAAAAAAAAAATCAGTCTGTCATAAAAGAAGCTTTACTCTTTATTTTTCATGTAACATTTTTATCAAAATGAATCGTCGTGAATACAAGAATCACCACATTTTTCCGATAATCTATGATTTTGATAATTTCTCTTTCGTTTCTGTTTATCCTGCAGCGAATCACGTTCGTGTCAGCGCTTTATTTACGCTTTCGATATGTTTCAGCTCAAATTGTTTGGATGTACATCATCGGCGGAGCGCTGATCTTCGTCACTTTGGCAGTATTCGCGCTCATGTTCTACTGCTGCAAGAAGAAGAACAAAAACGCGCGAACATTGAGAAACGTGAGTTTTATCATTTATAAGATTATAAAAGTTAAGCAATGAACTATTTTATGCTAAATTTCTTGCATTTTAGATGAGCATACCAACAGCAGATAAGAATATCTACGGAAACGGAGGTCCCAGTTCTCCGATGGAGATGAACACTTTGCTTCCAACAGCTCCACCTTTACGCACTCACCACCCGAAGAACGGTTTCCAAAACGTGCCGCAATACACGTACAAAGAGGTTGCTTTTGTTGAGGAACTCGGAGAGGGTGCTTTCGGTAAAGTCTACAAAGGCGAGCTGAGGGCTAAAGGCACGAAGACTTTCGTCGCCGTTAAATCTCTGAAAGAAAACGCGAGCGCCAAGACTCAGGCGGACTTCCAGCGGGAAATAGAGTTGATCTCTGAGCTGAAACATCCAAACATCATCTGCTTACTCGGTGTCGTGATGAAGCAGGAACCTATGTGCATGCTCTTCGAGTACATGTCCGAAGGTGATCTGCACGAATTCCTGATTGCCAACTCTCCGAACGACGGAAAGTGTCTCACCCAGGTGCAATTCCTGCACATCTCCATACAGATTGCGCAAGGTATGGAATACCTTTCGGACAATCACTACGTCCATCGCGATTTGGCAGCTCGAAACTGCCTTGTCTCTAAAGATTTGGTTGTGAAAATCAGCGATTTCGGATTGTCAAGGGACATGTACAGCTGCGATTACTACAGGGTGCAATCGAAAAGTTTACTGCCTGTTCGTTGGATGCCGCCGGAATCCATTCTTTACGGAAAGTTTACCACGGAGAGCGACGTTTGGTCATACGGAGTAGTCCTCTGGGAGATCTACAGTTACGGCCTTCAGGTAATACAATATTATTATTTTTTTTATATCAACAAATTTTCAGAAAGAATTTCCTATTACTAAAACAAAAATTTGACATTTATAATTACTAATTGATTAAGCTGATTTTTCGTTTTTCATTATTAAATTTTGTATTTTTATTTTCAGCCGTATTATGGGTATAATAATCAGGAGGTGATAAACATGATCCGATCGAGGAAATTGCTGCCATGTCCTGACGCGTGTCCCAGCTATTGTTACGCATTGATGGTAGAATGTTGGGCGGAATTGGCCATCAGAAGACCGAGCTTCGGGGAGATCAGCCACCGTCTGCGCGTCTGGAAGCAGAACGGTAACTCTTCTGGTCAGTTTATTTAAAGCAAAAAGAAAAGTCAATCGAGTATATGAAGAAGTAAAGAATCAACGAATCACCTCAAATCAACCAGTTGCATATTCACTTTTTGATTGTTGTTGTTGTTTGTTGCGCAGGGGCGTACTTCAAGACTCACACTTTGGACGGTCACGGTCATCCGCAGAGGTACGGCCACAGCTCGAAGTCTTCGCACACGAGCGGCGATTCGCAAACGGTCTGTCCTACCTTCGAGAACCATCACGATCCCTCGCTGACGTGGGAACGCAGTCTGAAGAAGACGGCGTCTTCAGGTAAATTAGACGGCGGTAGTCAGAGCAGCCTGACGTCGAGGTCGAGCCTGGGCAACAAGACCCAGAGCACCAATCTGAGCGACCAGAACAACACGCAACGTAATTCGCGAAAGAGTATAGACAGGAAATGTGTTGTTCCGCAGGTGAGGAGGGCGGAGGGAAGCCTGGACAGGCCACCCAAAAGGGCCACAGTTGTTGTTAGCACCGCTTGCCCGAATGGCGACCTCTTCGAAACAAAGGTTACATAGTCCCATCTTCAACCTAACATCCACAAAGCTCAAATCGATAATTTAATGACCCATTTTAACCCGACATCAGAAACGCGTCGCCCCACGTTGGTCGCCAAATTTCACAAACCAACAATTCAATAACGGCGATAAAAAGAGGATCAATTTTTATATGAAGTGACTCAATTTTTTAACAATATTATTACTTCTTCATCGACCGAATTCAAGAAAAACAAACGATTCACGCACAGCCGGCAGAAAAAGTCTTCGCAAACGAAAATGAGACGCACAAAAGAAATGCACGGAACATCAACTTCAGTTTAGGTAAAGCACGTTTTTTTTTATTATTTAAATATTTCTTCAATTTACTTCCATTTCCGGTTTTGCTAACTCGAGCATGCAATTAACCAAAATTAAAATTTTCAAAAAACTAAATACCAACCATATCACTAAGATTTAAAGAATAATATTTAACGTTGCACAAAATTAATAAAAATAACTATATTCTAAAACTAATAAACAATTTAGTAATCTATCATATCAATTAATCTTTCAAAATTGAAAGCTGATAATGTTGTTGATCTTTTTTTAAAACTGATGATGAAATTTCTGTTATCAACTTTGAATTTGATTGGTTTTAAGAAATTTGAACTACCGGAAATGGATTGTAAATACTAATTGTTCCGTGCATTTTGTGAGCTCCGTGTACATAACTATTAAGTATAATAATAATAATAATATATCGCTGAAAGTGACGAGAGACAAAGGAAAACCCGAAAGTTGCCAAAAAAAAGACAAATTTGTTTTACGTCGATCGAAATATTGATTGGCATTCCTTTTTTTCGTTCCTGCAAAAAGTCCCTCCTCCCTAACCAAAATAAAACAAAAACGACAATTATTTGTCTTTTGTTTTAATGCCCAGACTCCTCGATAATACAAAAGTGTGTCATATCTATGTGTACATATAGATGTTTGTTTTTTAATATATATATTTATATATTAATATTATATAACGTTTACTTCTCGAATCGAAATTTCATCATCATCCGTGCATCCTTCAACATTATATTTTATATACGTAAAAAAAAATAAGATTTAATAATTAAATGAATAAGGAGAAATGTTAATATATTATATTCTAGTGTGCGTGTTTTTACTACTACTACTACGGATCAAAGTGTGTTTTATATGAATATAAATTATATATATATATTACATGTTTCATTTGTTTTCTTTTATTTGCTTGTGATTCGTCAATATCTGTAAGGGTTTCTCGTCATGTGCCACGTTTCCTTCTTGAGAGCTTCATCATCCAAGAACCAACCCCAATCCATTGATGTGCACCCCGGATACCTGTACATCTCGGTCGGCCTCACCGGCTTAAATGTTCCTTTATTTCTCATCCTCAGGAGCCTATCGTAGGATTTGTATGCGTAACCGTCTGCTTGTCCGATGTAAATGTCGATCTCTTTAATCCACTCGACGAAACTACCCTTCAACATTCCCGCTTTCCACGCCTCGAAGAGATCCTTCTGCACCGTCGGCTCTTCGTAATCGGGTCGCATCATATCCTTGATGGGATCCGACACACCGCATTTCGTCACCCCAAACCATTCCATCTTTATATTCTTCAAAAAAAAAATCAAAATTTAAAATTTTATAACTGTCACTTTCGACAAGCGCTTTTCAAAACTGAAATTACAGCCACCATCTTACAGTTACGGTAAACTTTGCACGTTTAAATGTTATTTATTTGATTTCCACCTAATATACTTGTTCTAATTATAGTATATGTTAAAATTGACTTTAAAATTAACCGAAATTATCTAGCTTTTAGTAAATTAATATTTTCAACTATATTGCAAGATTCGCTGAACGTAGCTGAAGTCTTCGTGATACAATTTGCAGCGAATTAAATTCCCAGTAAAATGAACGGTTTATCATTTAAAAATGCGTTTCTACCGAGAAAGAACCGTTTGAAACTTGTACGAATTGGCGCAAAATTTTACGTAACGAATAATTAACCCCTCCACGTCCTGTCCTTTTAAATTTCTAACCTGAAAACAGTTGAACGCAGCGCGCCAAAACTTGCATAGGCTTGCTTTGAGTCGAGCGCAATTTTGAAAAGTTTCTTAATTAAAATAGTGAAAATGAGCAAGGATTCGGGGAAAAAGATCAATATTATTGTGGAAGGTAACATTGGTTCTGGCAAGACTACATTCCTGGAAAGATTCAAAGATTACAGTGATGTTTGTGTGCTGGCTGAGCCGATTGATATGTGGAGGAATTGCAATGGAAACAATCTGTTGGTGAGTAATTATTGTATGTAAATGATATTTGTTTATTTATTTGTGCTTGTTTTTCTTTAGGGTTTAATGTATCAGGATAGTAAACATTGGAGCTTCTCTTTCCAATCTTATGTTTTGTTGACAATGGTGCAGCAGCACACACTTCCAACCCCGTGCTCTTTTAAACTAATGGAGAGATCCATCTATAGTGCTAGGTAAATTGAAATAAGTCTGAATGTAATATTTATTAAATATAAATGAATTGAAGGTACTGCTTCGTGGAGCAGATGAAGAAAGACAAGATCATAGCTGAGCCATCTGCAGCTGTTTTGGATGAGTGGTTCAAGTGGAGCTTGGAGAATACTAAAATCGACGTGGATTTCATTGGTTTGCTTTTATAGATTTTATTAATTGCCTCAATTATTAATCGTTTTGTTTTATAGTGTATCTCCGCACTTCGCCCGAAATTGTGTACGAACGTATGCAGACAAGGGGCCGCGAGGAGGAGAAGAAAATCCCCTTGGAATATCTGCAGGATCTCCACAAAGTCCACGAAGAGTGGTTGATGGACAGGACGATCGGATACTGTCCAGCACCTGTGATCGTCATAGACGCGGATCAGGACAAGACTTCCATCTGTAAAGAATACGAGAAGTTTGAGGTCGACGTCTTGAAGATGACCCCATGTAAAGTCGGAGTCTGAGTTAGAGGGGAATTTATAAATACATTTAATTTCCAAGTTTAAGAATAAGCCAATTTGGCTAAGGTGATTAGTTAATAGTCTTCATACCACTTTTTTATTTAAGTGTAACTTAATTGTGTCTTGTCAAATACTCCAGTCTATGTTTTTTTAACATTATAATGTTTGTATATTTAAAAAATATTAATTAATTTAATTTTCCAAATTTCTTAAGTAGATTAGATTAGATTAAGTAGATTAGATTAAGTAGATGAATTAAATAAATTTTTAAAATTCGAAAGTTTAACCAGCGCTAAATCAGATAAACTTTAGGCTTTCATATAAATACGCCAGATAGCAAACATTAATTTAAAATCGGCAACCCAACTTGCATATATGTTAGTTTAGCAATATTGGCGCTGTTCGACAATTTGATTTCAAAACGGACAGTTAAACAATATTTATTGATGATGCTTCGTGGATGGTTGATTTTCATCTAATAAATATACAATATTTTTGAATCATCGATTAAAGCGCACAAATTATACAAAATATATATAATGCAAAACTACATTTGTATAATGTATCAGAATTACGTTTTTAATTGCAATTTGTATTTATTGTTGCGTTTCTAAGAAGATCAGGTATGGTTAAGGTTTAATGTGGACATTATCTAGGTCCAAAAAATGATGCGAATTCCGCCGGCAGCCCATATCGGGGCGAACGATCGTGGAGGTCTCACCTCTGCGCATCGGATGTGCCGAAGGACTACCAATATGGACGGACAATTATGAAATACACAATTTGGTATTCAAAGAAGCGAACTTGCCGCTTCGATTGACGATGCAGATCCCGTCCAAACGTGTTGCTAATTTTGCGTTAAAACAAAACAAACAATTGCTAGGCAATGATTATTTTGCTAAGAAGAATGCTGCTGTCTTCTGAATTACCATTTGCTGGGCAACATGAGTTTTGTACATAAGATCTGGATTAGGAACGTTCCGATTTCTTTGTGGGGAAAAATGAAGATTGTTAAGCTTATTTGTTTGCCTTTGATATTTTGCTGGAGCCCTTGAACCGGAGGAGACGCGTGCCGCGCGTTTCAGCGCGTCGGAACTCCTTGGAAACTGGCGGGGAATTGGGTTTAAAGCTGCGGAGAGACACCGGCACCGGTTTATTTCCGTCCAAACTGCAGCGAATTCCGTTTCCAAGATGAGTAAATTAGCTTTGTTTTTAACGTGTTTCATCGTGGCCACAACGGTAAGATATCAGAAAGATTACAGTTGGTGGTTTTATGAGATTGTGAATTATTATAGCTGATGAACACTTCTTCGGCGGTGCCGTTCCTCTACAACAGCGGCTCGACAATCCTCAGCTCTCTGTTCAAAGCTTCGTCGCGCACCGAAGCCGAAGACAAATCCAACATAGAAGATCTGCGAGTTCCAGAGGATACCAATAAAGAAGCCACCAGATTGCAAGCGGAAGAGGATGAGTTCTTCAAGAAATCAGGTATTTAAAAACCGATTTGATTATATGGGGCATATTTGAAATTTTCTGTTTCAGAGAAACAAGAGGAAACTCAAAATGAAGCTACTCCCGGTTTTATTCAGAAGAAAATCGGGAAGATCCTCACCAAACTGCAGTTCTTTTCGGCTTTGAGAAATTCTCTGAATTTCCAAGGAGCCGAAGAGGAAGCGCAGAAAAACGACGATGCTGATTTCGAGAATAAAGTAGATCAGGTGCAGAGCTCCAGCAACGTCTACAAAGTGATGCGACCCGAAGACGCTCAAAGGATAGTCCTGTATCCTGTAATGACAGACAACTCATTGGTGGAAACAGCGCGTAGCATAGATTTATCCAACGAAAGCAAAATCCATAATTCCAAAGATGATTCTTCAAAAAATAACACTACGCATTCTGAAGATTTGGATGAAGGTTTCTTAGATGATGAAGGAGAGGAAGATTCTGGTACCAAATACACTCCTGCTGCGATCGGCGTTTACATCACCGAACTCTTCGGTAGCATAGCAACGCTCCTCTACGGTGCAGCTCTTCAGGTGGCGAACATCAGCAGCAATGCATCAAATTCAAATCGCTGAACCAAAAATCATCAACAAAGCAATCAAATTTGTATTATTTTTTTTGTACAAAATCTAGTCTTATTTATATAATCTAAATAAATATATACGACGGATGCAACGCCTTGTGCCAGATTCGTTTAATTCGTAAACAAACAACGTCCGTCATTGAAATTTCAAATTGCACCACGAAATTCCACCTTTCTCAACGTAATTTCATTATAGTTTGATGTTTTGATTTTTCTTATTCTTAAACATAAGACAACAATTTTAGATTTTCCAATTTTCTTAAAATTACAATTAAATTTTAAAATTTCTAATTCCGTTGTTTTTTTCCTTCAAATTTTCATGATAATTTCATGCAATTTCATTATATTTTTTAGTTCTTTAAAATTTCGATGAAAATAATAATTATTATTTTCAATAATTTGCAGGTCGTTCCAAGTACAATAAAGTAACCACATCGTTATAACCGTAAACGATTCATACAATGAGCAATAAATTTCCAAAACACAATTAAATAGTGTCTTAAGCATGCAAATCACGTCCTGCAGTTAATTACATTTCAATTGATGACCTTTTTAAAGAACAAACATTCACTTGACATTAATCATTACAATTTTAATAATCTTATTTAAACGTTGAAGAAAAATAATAATATTATATAATAAACATTAAAATAAGCTAAAATTATAAAAAAAAATAAATATTTTAATTGGATTTTATCTTTATAATTTCTTTAATAAACATTAACCAATTTATATATAATGTATATGACTTTAAATTCTATTAATTCTAAATATTTATTAAGATGTTACCTGAAAATTGTATTTGAAATTAGTTCTTAACAAAATGGTCGTCTTAAGACAATACTGACAACATAACAGTTACATACCAACTTGAGAAAGTTTTGATGTTTATTACTTAAAGTGACATTTGTGGTTAATGGCTGTATTTGCTATGGAAAACAAATAGTTATTAAAACAAGTGCAATTAATTAGGATAAAGGTAAGATTATTTTACATTAGTTATGTACTTTTTGAGGACTTGAGAGATTTGCGTAATCTTAAAAAAGGTTAAGCTTTGATGCAAGTATTTGTTTACAATTTTTCTTAACAATATTAGAAACAAATGACATATTTGTTGTTTGATTATATGAGTTTAATGTTCTGTCAGGTTGATATTTTCAAATGCATTTCGGGTTTAAATCATTTTTTTTTATATGTGCTGGAATCTTACTCGGGAAGAACATGATAATGACAGTTTGCACAAATGTGTAAAGCCAATAGCAACATTATTTGAGATATGCGATTTTTTGTGCTTTCTTTGACAGCAATAACTTGGAGAATACAGATTTAATTAATTTTACTTTGTGAAATTACTCTATTTATGTAATAATATGTGTTTGTTGTATTTAGTGTATAGTTGTAAAAATTGAGTTATGATAATTGTTTTGCAGATGCCGAACCCGAGTGAGACGCCGGCCTCGCAGAGGTTGACCAACGATGATTTCAGGAAGCTCCTGATGACTCCCAGGTCGACGCCAGCTTCGGCGCCGGCCCCCGGGTCCATCAGGGAAGCTATGAACAATCCTGCCGGTGCGATGCCACCGCCGAAGAGCGATAAAGGCGAAGAGCGCCGTAAAAAGAAGTCGTTTTACGCCAAGCTGAAGAAGCAGGAAGACACGAAGATGGCCGAGCTTGCGGAGAAGTACAGAGACAGAGCGAGCGAGAGGAGGCAGGGCACGAACCCAGATTACCAGAATGAAGACCCGATGAACACGGCGCAAGCTTACAGAGCTGTGGCTCCTGATTTGAAATCGGGATTCGATGCGGCTGAACGCAGGAGGCAGATGATCCAGGAATCAAAGTTCTTGGGTGGTGACATGGAGCATACCCATTTGGTGAAAGGTTTGGATTACGCGTTGCTGCAGAAGGTACGTTCAGAGATAAATCATAAAGAGCAGGAGCAGGAGGACGAGTTGGAGCGGTTGGCCAACAAGACGATGGAGGAGAAGGAAAAAAAGGATTTGGTGAAGAAGCCGGAGGATGAGGAGATGCAGTTTAAAACGAAAATTGGACGCTCCATATATCAGACAGTGTTGAGTTTAAAGTCGAAGCATATTGATAGAATCGAGTTGTTCTCGACTGGGAGGATGGCGTACGTGATCGATTTGGATGATGAATCTGAAACTGATATACCCACGACTTTGATACGCTCCATCGCGGACGTTCCCTCTTTAGAATCTACGACGACTTTAACTACTAACGATATAGTCATCAACAAGTTGACGCAGATTTTGAGCTACCTGCGGCAGGGCAACAGGAAGGGCAAGAAAACGAAGAGGAACGATCGCAAGGAATACGAAACAGATGAGCCGGATCTGAAGAAGTGCAGCAAGCAGGATGACTCCATCTACGGCGATATAGGCGATTACGTACCGAATTCCAGAGGAAAGGATTCTGGAAAGGATCGCAAGAGGCAACCGTACTTCGATAAGCAGGACGAAGATTTGCTGCAGAATTCAGGTCCATCTCTGAAGGTGAACAAATCCGCTGCGATCTTGAATCGCCTGGCGCAAGAACCGGAAGGTTACGCGGAATGTTACCCAGGTTTGGAGGAGATGAACGATGCCATCGACGATTCCGATGATGAGGTGGATTACTCGAAGATGGATTTGGGTAACAAAAAGGGACCGATAGGCAGATGGGACTTCGACACTGCGGAAGAGTATTCGGATTACATGAATCAGAAGGAAGCATTACCGAAAGCGGCTTTCCAGTACGGCGTGAAGATGGCCGATGGGAGGAGATCGAGGAAACACAAGGACAAGAACGAAAAGGCGCATCTGGACAGGGAATGGCAGAAAATACAGAACATCATACACAAAACGGGAAAATCCAAATGACATTTATAATTTTATTCTGCAATAAAATGAAAAATCCATACGCGCTTTTAAAGTCAAATATTATTAAATGTGTGATTTAAACAAAGAATTAACTAAAGGAAACACAAACACAAATTTTATAGAAAAATAAGATATTCAATTTTATTTTTAATAATAAACGAGGCACAAGGATTGCTTGATGAACATCACAAATACACAACAATATGAAATTCAAAATAATTTTTTATTACATAATCTTAATATTGAACAGATCCAATTGCTATTTTGTAATAGAGTAAATAATAGTTATTTAATGAAAATGGCAGTTTCTAATTATAATTTTAAAGTTATTTGAATACTTTACCATTTTTTTGCTTTTTGATACGTGTCGGGCGAATGAAAACTGATGAAATTATTTTTAGAAAAACAATATGTTAAATTTTTATTAAAAATAAGCGAGTGAACGACATGGTGGATATATGCAGTTTTGACCCCAAGATGCACACACGTAACGAATCATCATCATCGCATGCATAGAACATTTTCAAAAGTTGAAAATAAGTTTTTATTACATTTACACACTACTCTGAATAATAAATTGAATTAAACATATATATATATAAGTCAACAAAACTAGACTCATCTGAAAACTAAATACTATTTTTCATGAAAAAAAAATAAATGAGAATCTCTATCTTTTCTTTACAATATATAAATGTTGGGGAGTTTGGGTGTTAAAGGAATATAGAAAAAAAAACACGTCAATCCTTTTTTGTAACAGTTTTGGGGGGAAGGGCGCTCCGTATTAGGATTTGTCAGGTTTGTCTTCATCTGTGCTGGGGCCATGCCACGTTAACCTCTCTTCATAAAACTTGATAACAGTCTGGGGGCACTTAATGTTCGCCTGCTTTGAGGGCACCAGATCAGCTTCGTCCGTGCCCTCCCACTTCATCAAGAACATCAATTGTCCTGCGATAGAAAATAAAATAGGGTTATGGTCATACTTTTTTTCAAAAATGGTTTTACTCACCGGAGCTATCAGTGGCGCCAATAATTTTCTCAGGTACGAGTTTCCTATCAAAGCCATGCTTCTTCTCCTCCTTCTTCTTTTTGTTGCTTTGCTCCATTGTGGGTGTACCTGTTGTTGTTGATGTTGGTGAATGCAGGGAAAAAAGTTTGTTATTAATGGTGTGATGTTATAGCTTGTTGTAGCATTCGCAGGACGCCGCTGTGCACGGTAAACAATGCAAAGACCAATTTATAATGAGGCAAACAAACGAAAAAATAGTTGAAGAAAAAAAAAATATGGCAATTTGTATAAACAAGTGATAGATTGATGCATTAGTGGCGACGCTTACCGGCGGATTTCCGTTTCTTGAGTTTTTCCTCCTTGTCCTTCTTTGCCCACTCCGCTTCGAATTCTCTGATCAGCTCAGGGCAATCCAGGTTACTTTCCGGTTCCCAGGTGTTCTCGCTGTCCCCATAACCGTTCCACTTCAGGAAGTATTCGACGACGCCGTTCTGGATTCGCTTGTCGACGATCTTTTCCACTGTAAACTCTTCGGCTTCTTTACCTTGCTTCGATTTGTTGGTGCTCATCCTCGGCTCCAACTTGGGGTTAACTCTATACAGACCCGAACGGAAAGCGACAAACGGCGGACGTCGGAACGCGTGCCTCGCATTCAAGCAATAATATATAATAATAATACAACAGTAGCAGTACCAGCACCACCACCGCGCCGAGTATCCTACAGAACGGGCGCCAAAAACAAACAAACAAAAGAAAAACGAAGCGTCCTGCGTCAACAAAACTTTCTTCTCGCTTTTCCCACCCTTCCTCTAACTATCCTTATCGACGATACGGAAACCCTACTCTGTTCGACTCTCTCGCACTTTGTGCAAACGAAAATACTGCCCAAACGCACAGAAAAATATACAGAACCAACCAACCAACTGTGATCTACAAGCTGCTTGTTGGTTGTGCCGACTGAATGTAGCGCTGCAACTGACCCTGCAGAACTGCCGCTCTTTTTGCCAATTTCACTTTTACCAACAAGTCCTAACAATAAATTGACCATTAACCACCTCAACCGATGATGAAAATGCCGTTTTCCTTCCACTAACCATATTATAGACGCTATCAACACATTTAAAGTTGGCAACAGTTGACGTTAAATTTTCAAAATTTTCACAAATTTCTCTTTCCAAATTTCATTTATTCTCTACCAAAAAACACCAACAATTCAATCACCACCAATAAAAATCAAAAAAATCATTTTTCTTTCAATCACGGTACCCAACAACTTGTAAGTTGGCAACAGTTGATGAAACACCTACAACGCCATATTCAAAAACCAACTGTTATTCCGCCATCTTAAAATCAATGCAAGCATTCAAATTATCAATTACTTCAGTTTATGTGTATTTAGGGACTTATTATTATACTTTTATTTATTTATTTTTTGTTTCTTCGTAATTTGCTTCCTTCCTGCAGCTTTGCTACACTTAGCCTGTCCTGTCTTTCAATAATTTATTGATATTTTCATAATATCTATATGTTTCTTTTATGCAATTTAATTTATTATTTAATTGGTAGCTACAATCAGATTAAGTAAACATTATAGAAGGAGAAAATTGTATTTTAAAGAAATTTGCAAATTTTGTAGGTTGGTAAAGGAAGTATGCAACCAAACTAACAAAAAAAAATTGCCAAGACTGTATGTAGTATGGTTGCGTATGGTCAGTTCCATCGATTGTTGAAGATTGCAGAATTTCAACTTTAGCAGTGAATATAATTAAAGTGTGTAGTTGCATTATTTAAGCTTATAAATATAATTAATGCATGCCAAATGATAATCTATATTGTCTTTAATCATTAAAACAAGTTTTTTCGGCTTTATTTTTTTTCCGCAAAATTCAAATTCATGATTTTAAAGAATTCAAATTTTTGCTCAATACTTTTTATGCATGTGCATTTTCGTTTTTCTTCAATAACAAATAAGCTTTTTATTGTATAAAATGCGATTACCACACCCTATTATTGCATTAGGTTGGTAACCCTGTTTCCTGGGAGTTAATTTGTGTTCATCAGTCCTCACGTATGTCATCATCAATTGTTGACTGTGGTCTGGACTGATGTGTGTTGAGGGAAATCAATAACGAGAAATGCAAAAGCCCAAGGTGTATCCGGTGGAAAAAATCTTGAGTAAGCGTATTGAGAATGGTCGTGTAAAGTATCTTCTGAAGTGGCTGGGATATCCTGAAAATGCAAGCACCTGGGAACCCGTCGAGTACCTCAAATGCCCAGAACTCATCGAAAAATACGAGGAGGAGGCGAAAACGAAAAGGAGGACAGGTATATATCTACAGCTGCCTATATCTAATGACAACCATGAATATATCTATTAGGATAATATTGCAGTGCTTTCGTACGCTGGCAGCGAAAACAATCCACCTTACAACACCAACAAGAGGTTTGAGTACATCGTTGGAGTAACCAATGAGAGCAAAGGTGAAGTATTTCTACTGCATTTCGAATACCTTGGTTACAGAATTTTTTTTTTGTTGTTTTTCACAGGTGTCACCCATTCCGGAAGTTTATTGTACTTGATTAAGTTGGAGGGTCTGAACATAGCTACAACCCATTCAGCAGCAATCATCAACAATACACATCCGCAGATGGTTATCGCTTTCTATGAATCCATCATCACCTGGTCAGAGGTCAAGGAGTCAGATGTGCCAAACTTAGGTTTGTGCTCAATTATAAAATATTGATTATTTGTAATTACGTTTTTCTTACATTCAGATTTGAGCACTTCAGTGAAGAAGGACTTCAAGGATCTTCCTGAAGCTGTCATTGGAGCAACAAAAGTTAAAGGTAAATTTCAACACAATCACAGTTGAACATCAATTTACAATTTTGACAAATATGAAAAGGAATGGAAGTGTCAATATGGTTGCTTACACAAATTTTATTGATTTAAAATGGGCGTTGTACATAATTGTTACAAATATGTTTTTAATCTAGATCTAAGAAATCACTATTTTTTGTTGTTGTTTCTAGGCAAGTTAAGGTTTCTGATGAGGTGGACTAGTCCGGAGGAGCGCATTGAGTTCGTATGGGCGAAGGAAGCTTACGTGAAGTGGCCTCAGCTGGTCATCGACTTCTTCACAAGCAAGTTAGACTGGGAGCCGATTGAAGCATAGCCCGAGCTCTACCTCGGCATGACTCGGTCCGCAAGAGGTAGATTCAAAAAGACAAAACGGATCAACACAGTGAAACGACGCAAAAAAATTGGAAAATGCCACAAATTATAAATCTTGTATTAACCACCGAAACGCGTTGCGTGTTTCCAACTCGAAAGAAATAATCTAGTATCTATTAACGCATTACAGTACGGAGAGCCAGGGTTTTTTCTAATCTCGATATCTGAAAAGCAAATTTTACAGGGTTTTTAGTTTTTATGCAGACGTTTGTCTTTTAGAGAAAGAAGTTCTCTTTAGGAGATCACTTCGGAAAAAAATGTGATTATTCATAAATGCCAAACTAAATGTTTGTTTTACATTGAAATTAGATGTGATTTAAAAAGTTTGTACAGGATTGTCTTGAATTTACGAACTTAAAAAATTGAGGTATTATTAGAATTAAGTTTAAATTTATAAATATCAAAACTTTTGCTTCGGACCGTAATGTGTTATGATCATGATTATTATTTATTTGGAACACGCGATTGTCTCGAACTGTGTAATCCCCATGCTTTAAGTGATGAACTCCTGTAGGACCGATGTTTCTTAGATGCATGTGCTCTCCCTCTATGTTGCTTTGAATGTGTAAAATGTTTGAATTATCTACGTGCAGCGGACGCAACACACAACACACCATCACAAATTGATAGACCATTTCGATGAAGGGAACGATTTACGTGTTGCTTAACTTTCGTGAGCCGAAAACATCGGCGGCTTTAGAATGAATCTCCTCGATCGTTTATTAAAATATATTAACAAATATTACAAAAAATTAATTTTATACATGTTGCGTGCATCGCGATGCGTATAAAAAATATATTATTATTATCCTGTCACGTCATAGTTTTGGATCACATTAGCCTTTTAGTACGGTTACTTCTTTAGAGTTTCAACTTTGAGTTGAAGTGTACCTCTTAGAGCAGGACGAGTCTGTCCCTGAGGGAACTCTTCCTGCGCTTCTGGTTGAGCTTGGTGAATGGAAGAGGCGGTTGATTCGCCAGATACTCTCTATCAACATCCAAGAATCTCTTGAGACGAGTACCGTCGAAGGGGTTATCGGAACCCGGAGGGTATTTCCTCATCTACGGATACAAAACAACCATAACCAACAGAATCCAAAAAAACACAAAACAATTGATATATAAGGAAAAAAATATGAACGTACCTTTTGCTCCGGCTTTTGTTTTCGATATAAAAAATTTAAAAAAAAAAGAAAGAAAGAAATCCCAGAATCAACGAAACGTATGGTTTTTGCATGAAATTCGTTTACGAAACACGTAATAAACAAAATAAAAATAGAGAGAGAAAATAAAAAGAGTGATAATAATTGAAAACAAAAATGAACAACACACCAGAAGTGGAAGGTTGAAGAGATACGAGAATAGTACGGAAATAATAATAATACTTGGACTATAGATAATAAACTAATTTCATGCAAGATTTGTTTATATTTACATGCACTATATGCAAAGATAAACGATCCGGAGAATCTTCGATCAATAAATAGAATGTACACATATAAAAATGGAATTTCTAAGTACACTACGTATTTAAATATTTAAAAACGGCTGCTCGTTGCGCGATAGTTGACAAGTAAAACTTGTAATGAAGCAAGTATTCAGAGTGGAATCTTATGGTAATCATGGAGATTACGTAACAACCACGCGCTACTTGTTTCGAAGCAAGTTTTGAAGGAGTAATAGGGTTGTAGTCTTGGAGACTACGCGCTACGTACTCTAAACTTGGTATTTGAGAAGTAACTTGTAATAACGCAAGATTACGTGTCGAGCGGCCGGATTTAATAAATACAAATATATAAACTAAACAAACCACCACCTACTTTGTGTTTATGTACACATTCCCTAAAACAAAATCTATCGAGTCTTACTGAAAACAGCAACAGCGTGGTAACAACATCGTAGCCATGGTAATTACTAAAAGTCAATAGATTTTGCGACAAATAATAAAGAATAATAAACCCATAAAACAAATAAAAAGAAGCGAAGCAAAATTAATAATGTCGAATTTGTTAGTGTACGAATCTGTTAAAAAAAAAAATCCAACTAAATTACGAAAGTTATTCGATTGTGTTAGCCAATTAATGAGAGAGAGACAACAAGGGGGGATTCGTTTTCTTTTCTTTTGCCTGCTTGATTTTAGCTTTTAGTGTTTGTTTTTTTTAAAATTTCGCTTTCTGTGTTAATTTTCCTCCCTCGTTTTAATGCGTGTCTGAAAGAACAAAAACAAACAGAAAAATAATGTAACGTTCTGCGAATTGTAAAAAAAATATTAAATAATTATAAATTAGGTCCGCCATCCTATGCCGCCGCCTTCAGCGTGATTAGTGTTTTTGAAGGCCGTTTTTACCATGATCCTGTATTTCTCCTTGCACGCGTAATCGCTCTCATCGACGTTCTCGTAGCAGTCGCTCTTGTAGTCTTCGGGAAGAGGTTTACCCTCGAATTCGCACAGCTTCTTCAACGGTCTTGCCCTTTTGAAGTAAAAAGGAAGCAAATTTATTTCAAACTTTCAACTTAAAATTGATGGCTTCAACTTACTTTACTATAAGCTTTTCGAAACCCGATGGTTTATGGATTGGACAGTAGAAGACTGTAGGAGTGTTTTTGTCGTAGACGATGCTCTTCCTCATCATGTCTTTCTCGCCAATCGCAAGAACCACGAAACTCGCAACAGCGACGAGAAAAAGTGCAGTTTTAGCCATGATTTTTTCTTGGAATAAAACCTAAAAAATTATTAACAAATGATCTAAGTAAGTAATTGCGCGTTACGTTGCTTAACTTTAGTATATTTGCTACAAGTTTGTTCATAGAATTAGACCTGTAGCAAAGCAACTTCAAACAAATCCCACGCATAGCTTAATTTTAGTACATTTTCAACACGTCTTTTCCTCTATTATCGATTAGACGTGTAGCAATTGCAAGTATAAACTGTAGTTTAAAATTAAGTATAATAAGGGTTAGATTAGTTGATTATTTTTTTACATTAATTTGAAACTATTATAGAAATTTGCGTAAAAGCAAATTTCGCGTTACATTGGAACGGTTCGCACTAGATTAAAAATACCATTAATTAAGAATTAGTCTAAACTATTACTAATTACATATAAAGATAAGCATTTTCTTTTTGGCTTGCGTTTTACGCCAAAAGCAAACCAAAAAAAATCAGAAATAGAATATTGTGTACGCGTTTCTAGTTGTTTAGCGCAGATGGTAAATGTTTGCGCTAATTTTAGAAGACCGCTTTAAATGTTTAGTTTAGAAAGAAAAAAAGGTTAGTTAGTTATTAGTTTTTTTTTTCTTAATAGTTTGCATTACGAGTTATTAGTGCAGATGAAAATTTTGGCACTAATCTCATGTCTGCAATTACATTATAAGAATCAAATAAATTTGTAGTTTTAGTAATATTTTTAAAAAAAATTGATCTTTCAATATTTAAATAAATATAACTGAAACATTAATTATTTGTGTAATATTAAGGAATTTAAGTAATTAATTGCAAATTTAATTTCTAAATAACGCTTTTAATGTTTACAATAACCATGAAATATTTTTGTAGTTTTAGTTGTTTTTTTGGATCGATCTATCAAAGATTTTTCAAAAAAATAATTATTTCATCAATTATATTTATAATATTAAGTAGAATAGTTATAAGCATTTCAAATTATTGGTGCAAATTGAAAATTTAAAAAATAATACTTTAAATGTCTATAATTACTCGTGTAAGCATCAAATATTCTATGTAGTTTTAGTTATTATTTTATGGTTGATCTTTCAAGATTAAAAAAAATAACTAAAACTTAATATTAATTCATATATTAAGTAGTAAAAATATGTGTATACACTTCAGAATGTAAAATTGCGCAAAGAAGTAAATGCTTGTTCAAGGCGGAATCGCAAGGTTCGGGTCAGTCACTAATTACTAAAATATATTCTACACATATATTATTAGAAAGTAGTCAGGTTAAAAAAAAAATAATGAATGCTTGTATTATTAGAAAACGGGTTAGATTTGCCGCTAAGATGAATATATCTTAGCGTTAATTAGAGCTTCAACTTATTAAATTTATAAAATAAAAAATCTCGATGTTAGATGTTTTCAGTATACAATTTTCTTATGATTTTGGTTCAATTAACAAAATGCAGGTTAAAAATGACACTTTTTTATGATTTTTTCGGATATTTTTAATGTCAACTGAAGTTAACAAGACATGTTGGAGTATAATTAATAAATACAACTTATAATTTAATTAACTGGATTTGTTGTATTCTTGGAAAATATTAATAAAAATATGCTTACATGTAACGCAGCGTAGACGAAGAATTTCAGACGCTAGATTTTAAGAAGCACTCAATAAAAAAAATGCACTTAAAGACAATTTTTATTTTGTTTCCTCAAAATGCCAAATTCAATCAGAGTCAAATGTTAAAATTTCCATATTACAAAAAAAATAATCTTCAAAATAAATCAAATTTGACATTTCAAAATATATCAAATTTCAGATGCAAATTTTACGATTTCTAATTATTAAGAGTTAAAGAAAATTTGACGTAAAGAAAACAATTGAAGTACTTTTTTTTTAATTGTACGTTTGTATTTTATGTAGTAAATTTTAAAATAAAATTTAAATTTGTTAATTTACATAAATGTTGGGATTTCTAATATTATTTTGAAAATTATAGAAATTTTATATTAAATTATATTGTCCAAATAATAATGTAAATTTGACGTAAAGAAAAAGAACTTGAAATATTTGAAGAAGCGTGAGTATCCGGATTTTCAAGCAAATTTCGCTTTCATCGATTTAAAAATAGCTCGATGACTCAAATAGACATTTCGAGACGAAGAAATAAATAAGAAAAAGGTGATGGGGAAGAGAGAGAAAAATACACTTTTAATTTGAGCGATTGAGAATTAGCGAAAGCGAGTTTTAATATTGCAAAGGTCATATGATTTTAATTTATTTTATTTTTTTTAGTAGGTCGAACCTTCGGAGAGTTCATAGTTCTCGCGCGAATCCATTGTGGCATTCTTCAAGTTGCGCGAGGAATTGCCATATTGCGGAACTTTCTCCTTTTAAGTCTTTGGAAATAAAATTTATAAGAAAGAAAATAACACACCTACACGTTAGATGTTTGTGCGTGCAGATGCGAAGAAGGGGATGTTAATTGGATCAAGTGAGACTCACCTTTGAGGGTTTCCCAGGTGGGTTTAAGGTGGTAAAAAGGGCAGGACTAGTATCGCTTCGTATTGTTGAACTCTTTGGGACCGGGGACATTCACTGTCGCTGCTTCAGGTGTGACTGGAATACGTAAGAAACGGATTGTGGTGGTGGTACCTACCTACATACTAACTATACTACCTACCTTCTATCCTACCTACTCTCGCCTCACCGCATTTGGTAGATCTTTTGCGCAGATCGTTCTGCACATTCGAAATGAATGGGAAATAAACGCAAAGAGGTTTCGTTTTTAATTGCCATTAAATTGGGATAATTATACGATTTGGAGGGAGGAGTAGGAAGGAGGGAACGACGGGGCCAAAGATCGTTCCACCTAAACCGAAACATGCGATTCTCCATCTAGGTACGACGACTAGATCATAAATACTCTACATTGCTGTACTCTGTTCTACTCTACTCTAGTATTTTTTTTTTTGGTGGGAATATAACGTTTGGCGCGTCTAGTAGAAGGTTGACAGAAACGATCGCGCATGCAATATTTCAAAACAAAATATATATTCGTCATTGCTTTATCGTTAAGTGTAGAAAAACATACGTATCAGTGTTGATAAATATGCGCTCCGATACTATTTGCAAGGACATCATTAATCTCCGGACATCTTAGTTCAATTGAGACTACAGCAAAAGAATAACACCCCAAACGAAGTGAATCCATAATAGATAAGTGGTGAGTATTGATTGAATCGAAGAAAAGTGACCAAGCAAATAGTTATTTGAATGTTCGAATCGTATGCAACCATATCAGCTAATTACGAAAATACCAGAGCTCCTTGATGATGTGATGTCATCGTCGCATCATCATCGACATCATCAGCACCAAACAAAACCGGTTTTGAATTTGAAAATCTCAGTTTCCATAGCGTCCGTGAAAAAACAAACGTGCGATAACGAATCTTATTGGTAGAAGCGTTAAGGACGAAGCGATTCGCCAACGCGCCACCCCTTCCAACCGTCTTTCATATCCAATAGCTACCATTGTTTACCGGTATCCGTCAATCCCGTTACGTGCGTTGTTCCGTGCAGAACAGTTTTAGGTTATCCAAAAAAAATAATATAAACTCGCTAATTTTGCTTCCACATAATGAGCAGCAGGTGTGATCTTCTCGTTGTGTACCCGAAAGATGTTAATTTTGGTTGTTTTGTTTGGTAGCATGACGACGGTGTGCGAAGGGGTGGCCGGAGGGGACGATAATAACGGCAAAAAGGAGAAGTCCTTGAAGGAGGAAATCGAGAGTCTGAGCCACGAGGATCTGTGCGAGGTGACGCAGAGCTCTCTGAAGAGGCTCATAGCGACGGATTCGTTGCTCGACGATCTTCCGACGGACGTCACCACCGAAGAGGTCCTCGCACAGGTGGCCGTCGTTCAAGGACAATCCGTTACCATCAACATCTTGAGAAACCTGGACGCTGCCTTCTCCGTCGTGGTAATACCGCGAATTCACAAACTTAGCAATTTAATATCCGAGTTTGTAATTCAATGCTTTCTTTGTTTCGTCATCGAATCAACAATGTTAAGAAATTTATATAATTTTATGAAATTTTCAACTGGAAATTAAATACTTTTAATTGTTTTTTTGAAACAATTCCTGGTACGTTGTTGATAAGACCGAATTTCATGATTATATTTTCAATTGTATCTAAAACTTGTTGAGAGCGTTTGCAAATTAGTTAAAGTGGATTTCTTTACGAATTTGCAATATTTCTTTTAACTGTATTCAAATTAAAATAATTGTTATTTTCTTTTGCAGATACCTCAAAGTGGTACGACGGTTCGCGATCTGAAGAAAGCAATACAGAGAGCGTTTAGCCTCCGTCAGCAGCGCATGAAGAGCAGAACGAAGGTCTCCTGGAGTTACGTGTGGAGGACGTACCATCTCCGGCACGATTCGCACACTATGCGCGATAACGACGAGCTCGTCTCAAATTACGGCGTGAGGAATAAATCGAATGTTGTGTTCGTGAAGAGATTACGCAAGGGCCAATAACTTGCAAACACAACAACAACAACACACCAAAACCCATTCGCTCAATTTTTAGTTTTTTAATTAGTTTTCCCTCATGATGCAATTGCTGACGGCAATAGTTGCTATCAATTGCATATTACCAAGTAAGCCAATTATTCAAGTTCTTCGTAGTAGTTTCCTGTTTACATTCGTTTTTAAATGCTGATGCGATAAATATATTGTATTTCAGTCGTTTCTACGAATTCCATCCCATGGCTGGAACAAATCTCGCGGCAGGAAACGCTCACCTCTGGCTGTGCGCGGTTCTCTTCGACAAAGAATGAAGGACCATTGAACGTTTCCTCACTCAACCATATATTAGTCGACCATCGGCATAAATTCCTCTACTGCTACGTACCAAAAGTAAGATTTATCATGTTTGTGGACCGAATAATGTTAATTATTTTTTGTGTTTTTTTAAATTGATTTTTCAGGTAGCATGTACCAATTGGAAGAGAGTTTTGATGGTGCTGACAGGAAAGAGCAACGCGACCGATCTTGTCGGAATCTCGGCAAGTCTTGCTCACAGTGACGGCGCTTTGGAGAAGCTCACCGATCTTCCCTCAGAAGAAGCCTTAAGTGTCCTCAATAATTACACCAGCTTCATGATGGTGCGGCATCCTTTCGAGCGATTGCTTAGCGCGTACCGCAACAAGCTCGAAGACGACAAGGCAAGCGCTCGCTATTTCCAAGGCATCTTCGGTAGACACATCATCAAGAACTACCGCAAGGATCCTAAACCCGAGGATATACGTTCCGGTGCGAATGTCACCTTCAAAGAGTTCGTACAGTATCTAATCGCCGAAGGCGTCGACGACGACACCGCGAACGAGCACTGGAGATCGGTGGATCGATTGTGTCGTCCGTGCCAACTGAATTACACGTTCATTGGAAAGTACGACACCTTCGCCGAAGATGCGGAGGTCGTCCTGGGTATGATTAAAGCGCCAAAACTGATTTTCCCGCAGACGAGGTCGGGGAGGACGGCGGAACGTATCCGAATGTATTACCAGAAGTTAAGCCTCGAGGAGATCGAGATGCTTTACAAGATATACAGAAAGGATTTCAAGTATTTCGGGTATGGGCTGGAAAATGTCCTGGGTTACGACATCGGGTGACTACAGGGCTGGTTGAAATAAAGTACCGCTCTCTCTTAATCCTCTCTATTTAAATATTTAGTACAAATACTAGTCCGTGGACACAGCTACCTCAAAGCAGGTGCATAATATATTATTTTAAGAGTTTTTTATTATATATATATATATATTTTTTTTTGTAAATAGAGACCAGTTTCGATATTTTTATTTTTAAATAAAACTCGTCACTTCCTCTTGATGATTTCCGGTTTGTAATCGTGCTTGATAGCTTCGCCAAACTTCTCCGCGTACATATCCAATCGTTGAGTCATCTGCAAATTTAATTTAACACTAAATCCGTTAACATTTTTTTTTTCAATTTTAAATACCTGGAAACCCCAACAATCTTTGACTTGTCTGCAGAGATTCAAATCCATTTCGGCGACAAGGAGGCCGTTTTTGGTCCTCGATAGTCCAGGAGTTCGCGATCCATTCGGAGCTGCGACGTAACTGGACCCGTAGAAATGTCCAAAGTTCTTGTGCGCTCTATTACCATCGCCGGAGGTGAACTCGTTCTGGAAAACCTCTGTGCCGACCCGGTTGATGGCGCACGTGAAGTACCCGTTGGCGATGGCCGCGTTCCTAGCCTCGATTCCCCACAGAGGTTCACTCAATCCGTTCACCGTCGCCGACGGATTGAACACGATCTCCGCTCCGTTCAGGCCGAACATCAACCAGTTCATTGGGTGGTGACGACCGTAGCAGATATTTATAGCCAATTTCCCGAACTCCGTCTCGAAAACGGGATGACCGGTATTCCCTTCGATGTAGTACGTGGACTCGTTGAAATCGCCGACACGCGGTATGTGATTCTTCCTGTGCTTTCCCAAATATTCCCCATGGTTATCAATGACCACAGCCGTATTCCAAATCGTATCGCAGTGCGAAGAATCCCTCTCCAAAATCGGCGAAATTATTACCATGTTGTACTGCTTAGCTAACTGTTGCAAGAACACAGTCGTCGGACCATCTTCCGCCGCCTCAGCGTATTCGCACCAAGGGTACTTTTCGCGCGTGCAAAACGCGAACGGCATATCTGCAACAAAACTTTCATCATCCACAACAAAATAATATGTTAATTATTCAACTCACTCCAGGCCTCTTGGAAGCAGAATACGTTGACGCCGCTGCAGAACGCCGTCAACAAGGCCTTCTTGGCCATCGCATAAAAGGCGTGTCTCTGCTGCTCGATTGGAGCCCAGGTCTCAAGGGGCGTGGCATTCTGGAAAATACCCACCCTAACCAACCGTGGAGCTCTCAACTGCTCCTGTCTAATGTCGAAACCGTAACCTTTCAGCTCAAAATTATCAATTTCAGCATGATTTGACGCTTCGCTCGACAACTGTAAAGGTCTAAGACAAAAAAAATTGGAGTGAGATTGACCCAAATATTTAAGACATTTAGTTATTATAGAATTATCCCGGATCCGTCCCTGCACGATTTATATTTTATAATGCGTGCGCATTTACAAGATTTTATCGTCTTGGGATTACAAAGATAGGTGATAACGTAAGCAAAACAAAACACGTTACGTAAGGAGTATTTAGCAAATGCAAAATAAATGCTGACTAATATACATAATTCCATATAGATAATTTGCAGTATGGCAAAAAACAATATATAATATATTCATTACAAAATCTAGTTTTGCATTACAAAATCACATACGCGACAAAATAATTACAAAAATCGACTTTTATTATTATTTTTCGCATTTCGATTTTTTTCTAATGAATATATAATTTTTTTTATAACATTAGTTTTATTTAACAAATGAATTTTTAATTCAATTTGCAATAAATTTAATTCATGTGTTTTCAAGGTAACTTGGATTAAAAAAATAACTTAAGACTAGGCGTTGGTTGTTCTATTAACATTCTTTTGTTTATTTATTTCGTATCGAGGGAAACTTACTTGACCGCAGGCCCGTACAGGACGCGCCTGACGTTTTTTGCGTCTTCGCCTGTCAGCTTGTCGAGGATGCTCTCGACGCTCTCGAACTCTTCTGTAAACTCTGCCATCTCTGGAGTGTAAATGGATTGCAAAAGCAGACGTGACTCTCAGAAGCGATTTGATGATCAAGTCGCGAGAGCCGAGCGATAAATAGACGAAAAGAGGAGCAGGGTCGGAGTCAGGGGGAAATGAAATAGAAAATATTGAAACATTCGGTGCGCTTATTTGCACGTGATGCTGATGATCCTAATATCGTCGAAAGGTTTATCGGTTTTCGCGTTAGTCTTTACGTTGCTAATGTTTTGGATGACCTCCATGCCTTTGATGACGCGCCCGAACACCGTGTGCTTGTTGTCCAGCCACGGCGTCGGAGTTAGCGTTATAAAGAACTGACTTCCGTTGGTGTTAGGACCAGCATTCGCCATGGACAATGTGTACGGTCTGTCGTGCCTGAGGTGTGGTCTGATCTCGTCCTCGAATTCTCCACCCCAGATGCTCTCGCCTCCGGTACCATTCCCTGTGGGATCGCCTGTCTGGATCATGAAGCCTTTGATCACGCGATGGAAGATGTGCCCGTTGTAATAACCATTCTTGCTGTGCACGCAGAAGTTCTCCACCGTCTTCGGCGTATCTTTGAGCAGCAGCTTCACGTGGATATCTCCGAACACTGTGTGGATTATAGCCGTTTCATACAACCTCTGCGTAGCTGGACTATCCGAAACAGCGAACGTATCCTCCTTGGAAGGCTTCTCGTTGAATATATCTCGATCTTGTCCGTGACTGCTCGGGTCATCCGGCTCCCTCCTGGTGAAGATATAGAACCTGGACTTCTTGTACGCAGTACAAATCAGCGTTGGATCAGGTTTAATCGCTTCTAATATCGGATTATTCGCAGCTTCGATCTGCAGCGTCACAGCGGCTTTTCCCTTCTTCGCCGATCCTTGATAGAGCGACACGTGCAGCAATCGCAAGTTTTCGTTCTTTCCAATCACGCAAACGCATCTATTGGAGACTATATTCACCAGTTTAACTCCAAGCAACGTAGGGTACAATATGAAATTCCCGGATTCATCAAACACAATATTACTCAACGTGTAAAACTCGCTCTTCTCCAAATCTCTCTCCACGGCCATCCTACGCCCAAACTCCATGTTGGGCAAATGCTGCTTCGCCTGCTGCGACTCCGTGAATCTCGGTAGAGTCTCGTCCAAAACTCTCAACAGTTTCCCAGTGTAGAAACTGAACACTCTCACTCTTCTATCTGTCGAAGTGGTTGCGAACTTTTGACCATCCTTGGAAATAGCCAATCCGGTTGGCACAGTTTTGTTTTTAGCATACTCAAACAAATCCGTATCAAGCTTAGAATCAAACCCAATATTTTTAGGGAATCCAAAATCGTTTTTCATTCCTGACCAATATTCTATCAAAAAAAAAAACAATCATTAAATATAATTCAGACAATTTATAAATTAAATTACCTAAAATCCCATTTGAATCAACTGAAATTGTTATATCCAAAGCAGCATTATATTTAATAATTGTAACTGGTTTAGTGTGGATTTTATCTAGAGTATGCAAAGGCTCATTGGTCCCCCTGCCATCATAAATATTAATCTTTACACTCTCCATATCACCTACAGCCAATGAATGCACAGCATCCCCTGAACCGTGCACCCATTCCACACAGCTCGGCACATAATCCAATTTAATCATGTTGATCATATCAAAGTTGATGACATCAAAAATTTTCAGAGATTTATCACTGGAAGCAGAGCACAGCAAGCTTCCTTCAGCATTCGCAGCTATACTCTTGATGGGGCCTAAATGGCTGCGAAAATGCTTCACAAATTCAATGTTATTCTCCAACTTCTTCCAGAACTTGATGTGCCCATCGCAGCTAGCCGTGACTATAAAATCGGTCCAAGTTACCAAGCAGTGGGTTATGGTATCCCTGTGCATGTAGGATTTCTCGTAGGATTCAGCGTTTGGAAGATTCTCCAAGTAGAGATTCTCGTACGGCAAAACTTTGCGTTTCTTGGGCGCTGGAGGCTCAAGGGGCGCGGGCCCCACGAAACCATCAGAGTTTTCGGAATCGGAATCGCTCATAACCTCAAAATTAACACAACAAAAACAATAATAAACTGGAGCAAAGGTTGGTAGCGTTTAATTGGAATCAGCAAATACAAGAAGGTAACTGTGAAAATTTTAAAAGTTTTAAATTTTCGCATTCATATTTGAATCGAATTTCTTTAATTTTTTATTAATATTTTACAATTTTATTTCAAGTTTTATATTGCTTGAACCAATAAGATTATAATAAGTAAGTTTTAAGAAAAAAGCAATAATTAAAGTTTGGTAGGTTGGTATGGTATTGATGTCAACTCCTTTTTTTGATTATAAATAAAAAACATAACCTGCAAATTTTTCTTGTTTTCACTTTTTAGGGGCAGAAATGGCAAAGCGAAGATAATGGCTATGGACAATACCCTAGACTATGACGATATCATATCGCAAAATATCCTGATCAGAAAGGATCAGGATACTACTGATGAGCAGGCTAATCACACTGTTGAGGTGCTGAAGAAGGAGAACGAAGACTATGAGAACATGTACAACATCCAGGCAGCTCTTTATCAAATGGATGATAATACCAAGAATGCTCAGTCCGAGGAGGATGAGGGTGATGATGAATCAGGGGGAGAGAATGAAGGTTGTTAAAATGCAGTGATAAATGAAACATGATTGATGAAATTTTGCTTTTGCAGCTTTATCGGATTATGACTATGAGGTTGAGACTGAGCAGCAGCATCAGCAGGATTCGCCTCCGGTATCAGAGAGCTGCTCGGAGAGCGAATGGGAACCGGACGAGAGCAAAAACAAAGGCGGTAAGAAGATGCACAAATGCCTGATTTGCTCGAAGGAGTGTCCGACGAAGAAGGGTCTCACCTTGCACACCATCAGGAAGCACAAGAGAAAACCGACGGAAGAGGAAACCTCTAAATAAATAAATCATATATATATATCGTTAATGGAAGATGCATGCGCTGACGGCGGATGTAAACTTGGAGCAACGGATGTAAACTGGAATGTGTGATAACTCCAAGAAGCTGCACTCCATATAGATTTAGTCAAAAAAAGAAAAACATAACAAAATGCTTTTATTTATTTTTCAAATGTTCTTTTTACGATTAATTTATTATATAACAGTAATATGAATACTAATCATTTCAATATTAAATAGTTTCGTAAATAATACTGAGTTATTTGAGTTTTCACCTTACGAGGAGCAACGCTTCCCAACTGCCTTAATCTTAGCTTATCTCCGTCACACGCGCGAGAGGAGTAGTAGCAAAAAAAAGTATATATTTTAAAAATTGTTTTATTATTTTGTTTGTTTGGATGGACAACGTCAAGGCAATTATTTCGAGATTAGGATTTGCTCCAATTCCATTAAGCCAATTACATTATAAAAAAGCAGCAGTTGTATTGTTTTATACAAAACGCAATATTTGGAAAGTATTTAATATGTGTACAAAGATGTGTACAATATACATAATACAACCTAATATTGCACACCCACATTTCAGCGTATGTGTTCAAACTTTTATAATAAACAACAGAAAATAAATTAATCGGCGATAATTGAAAATTTTCATAAAATTTTGGATAATATTCTTGCCGAAATCTGATTGTAACATATGCGAATTGTTTGAAACATTTGAATAACGGGAATGCACTTATTGACTCAAATAGTTATGAAAATAAAATATGCGTACGAAAAGGAGAAGAAAGAAAAAATGTATCGTGGCTGGAATAACAAAGACGAATTGTTTAAATATTCTGCGCAACTGAAGCTACCTTTTGCTTCCAATTAGTATTATCTGAAAAATACCACCTAATCTCAGGTGATATAAAAGAATGTCCGTGGTGGAGATTTGCATTCAATTGGCTACAAAAATACTTTGCGAAACAAATGTATTCAATTAAAGTTTTGCTAAGTAGCTTAGTCTTAGCTGTTGCAGTTGCATCATGCTCCCCTGTAGAGAAAAAACCGAATATTGTGATGATTGTGGCCGATGATGTAGTAAGTTTTAAATAAGTAATGGATATTTGTAGACTTAAACATACTATAGATTCGTTGTCATGGAGATTTGTTGACTGTTAAGATTTTGTTGTCATGGTAATTTGTTGACTTCAACAATATTCCGAATTATTTATTGATTTTTGCAATGCAGTACACATATGAAATTTTATTGTTTTAGGGGTGGAACGATGTTGGGTTCCATGGATCGAATCAGATAAACACCCCAAACATCGACGCTTTAGGTCTGAACGGCATCTACTTTGATAAGCACTACGCGCAACAGAGTTGCACCCCTTCCAGATCCGCACTGTTGACCGGAAAATACCCGATTCGTTTAGGTGTGATCATTACCAACGATTCAGTATAATTTTCTGATTAATTCTTTCTTTAGGTTATCAAGGGATGCCCATAAAACCGGGAGAAAACCGCTCGATTTCGCATGACTTTTGGACCTTGCCCAAAGCTCTGAAAGGTCTTGGTTACATGAACCATTTGGTTGGAAAATGGCATCTAGGTTCGGCGTCCAAGAATTTCACTCCTCAGGCCTACGGCTACGATTCCCACTTCGGGTATATGGATGGATTCATCTCTTACTTCGATCATGACATCCAGAGCAATGGTCATTTGGGCAAAGACATCTACAGCGATTATCAACCGTTGACTAATACCACCGGCGAATACTTTACGGACATGGTGACGAGGAGGTCGATCGATGTGATCAGGAATCATCCGCAGGATAAGCCCCTTAATTTGGTCATCTCGCATCTGGCCGCTCACACCGGGAAGTCCACAGACGACATGGACGGCGTCTTGGAGGTGGCGAGTAACGAATACAACGATCGAAAGTACGGTTACATTCCCGATAAAATCAGAAGGATGTACGCAGGTAATCTTTATTAATTATATAAAACCGTAACGAAAAAATAATGAAAATGAAATCTTACAGAAATTGTGGAGAGGATGGATGACTCAATCGGAGAAGTCGTCGATGCTCTGGATCGCAAGGGTATCCTCAATAACACAATCATAGTGTTCTTCTCCGATAACGGTGCTCCGACCAACGGATTCTTCAAGAATCGTGGCTCCAATTTCCCATTCAGAGGGGTAATTTCAAATTAACAATTTCCTGATTATTTTTGTGGATTTGTATTTTTGCAGATCAAATTGAGTCTTTTCGATGGAGGCGTTCGAGTACCCGCTGTAATTTACAGTCCGAAATTCAAGAATAAAGGCAGAATTTATAAGAATCTCTTCCACATCACAGATTGGGCACCAACATTGTACTCGGCTGCTGGTCAGTTTATCAAATTTAACATATTTTTTCTGAATTATAATACTCAAAATTTTTAAAACAGCTCATATTTTAGAAACTTATCCAACTTTAACAAACATTTAACATTTTAATTTTGGAGCGTTAATTTATTGCGAGTTTCTTGACATGTATATAAAGTTAAGAATTTTTCATAATTTATGTTTTTTCTAAATAACTTTAGAAAATCAACTTTTCTTAAATATTAGAAAGTATGTTTGTGATTAGGTGGAGATCCGAGCAAATTGGATTTGGACGGTGTAAGCCAGTGGGAAAATCTGGTTGGTGGGAAAATATCGTTAAAGGAAAAGAAACGAGATGAGATTCTGCTGAACATCGATGAAGTCATAGGATATTCTGGATTGATCAAAGGAAGATACAAATTGATTAACGGTATTGTCATTTCTATTTTCGTAGTAAAACCATATACATAATCAACATATTTTTCAGGTACATTCGGCGACGAAACCTTCAACAATTACACGGGTGAAGTGTATGTCAATAGACCTTACAACATCAATAAAGTACTGAAGAGCAAAACGAATGAAGCTCTAAGGAAATCGAAAGATTGGAATCAGGAAAAGGATCTATTGATTCTGCGCAAAAAGATGACCTTGCCCAATTGCAGACCGAAAGTGGATGGATTAAAGTGTCAAGGTTTGTGCCTTTTCGACCTGGAGAGGGATCCATGCGAGAGCAAAGACATATCCAAGAAGTTACCCTACATCACGAAGAATCTATGGAATCGTCTTCAGGTTTACAACAATGAGCGTAAACCGCAGCTCAACCGTCCCGTCGATCCCGCTTCCAATCCTCAGTATTGCAACGGCTTTTGGTTCCCTTGGCTGGACGAGGACGGTTGCTGGTTCGACTCCCATCAAATGTAAACAAAAATAATAAAATGGAAATAAATGATTCTCTATCAAATTATCAATAAATATATTAACTTAGGTGGTGATATTGACATTTAAAAATATATTTTGACGTTTCTTTAAATATGAAACTTTAAGAATTTAAATTTGCCTTTCACTGAAAGCCGAGCAAAAAAATCTTAGATTGGCATTTCAAATGTCAACGGTTATTTAAAAAGATGTTTTTAATTAAATTTGTTAATTTATGAACATTTTAATGATGTTTATCCTCAAAATAGACGATTCATTAATCATTTTTGTTGGACGTTTTTGCATAAACCTATCCATCAATTCCGGTGTTACTTTCATGATTAATTGGGTTGTTTTCCTACTATTGACAGACTCCTACCTTGTTTTCGTTCCTCTTTTTGCATATGTTTATATTATAAAATTATTTTTCAAAGTTTTGTAATAATGTAAATATAATAACTTATTAACGCTTGCTTATCTGATAATAAGTTGATATGCTAATAATTATTTAGTTTTATTTGAAAGTCGTGTATATTAAATGTTGGTTCGTGAGGAATAGAGCGACAGTCGTTGCTTCTAATTGGTAAGTGATGGATGTGTTGTGTTTTGTTTTCTTGGCTCTCCTCGATGTGTGCCTCTGCGGCAAATCTCCTCCTAACATCGTTGTTGTGATTGCTGATGATATGGTGAGTTTCATCAAGTGTTAAGACTTATATTTTTATTTAATAAAAATGAAGGGATGGAACGATGTCGGGATACAAGGATCATCTCAAATTTCCACCCCGAACATCGACGCTTTAGGTCTCAACGGTGTCATCTTCGATAAGCACTACGTGCAGCAAAGTTGCACCCCTTCGAGAGCGGCTTTCTTAACCGGAAGTTACCCGATTCGCACCGGATACCAAGGGATTCCCATATTACCAGGAGAAATTCGCTCGATTCCGCACGATTTTCCGACTTTACCGAAAGCTCTTCAAAGTTTGGGATACAGCACGCATTTGATAGGAAAGTGGCATTTGGGATCCGCTTCCAAAGCGCACACCCCTCTAGCTTACGGTTACGATTCCCATTACGGGTATTGGGAAGGCTTCATCGGTTACTTCAATCATACTTTACAAACTAAAGTCAGTTACTAATTACTAAAAAAAAGTTATCAAATAATTTATTAAATTCCTTTATTCAAGGGTTTCACTGGGCAAAATTTCTACAGCAATCATCAGCCGTTACCTAACGTTACCGGGCAATACGTAACTGATCTTTTAACAAAGAAAGCGGTGGATATTATCAAGAAACAACCGAAAGGTAAACCTCTTCATCTCGTTGTTTCGCATCTGGCCGGACACACTGGAAAATCGGTTGGTGATGATGGAGTTTTGGAGGTGGCCAATAAGAAAGCCAACGATTTTAAATATTTCTATATAGAAGACAGAATTAGACGGATGTATGCAGGTAAATAATTGGAATGCAAAAAAAAAGTCGACCTCGCTGAATTTGCGTATTATCTAAGTTCACTTATTTGTTGTTTGTTGCCGAAGACTATTCCAGCTATGAATATGCATATTGTAGAAAACTAGAATTCGTAATTTAATCTTTTTAAAAGTTTTTTTAATTTTTTTCTATTGTTGTTAATTATGAATAGAAAATTGGATAATTATTTAAATTGCAATATTCAAAAGACATTGAGAATATTCATAAATTTTGTTCAATTCTTGAGAAATTTGCTAAAAATTTTCCAAAATCATTAAATATCAAAATTTTTCAAAAATTCTTCATATTTTATTTTTCTAAAATAGAAATAATGGAAAAAATGGATGATTCCATCGGACAAATCGTTAAGGCCTTATCTCAAAAGAAACTACTAGACAACACCATCATATTGTTTTTCTCGGATAACGGTGCTCCGACTGTAGGAACCTTCCAGAATCGAGGCTCAAATTTTCCGTTTCGAGGAGTTGAGTTTTTCTCGAAACTTTTCATCTTTAAATAAAATTAATTAATTGAATTTTACAGATGAAAATGAGCCTTTTTGACGGCGGCGTTCGAGTACCGGCAATGCTCTACAGCGGAAAACTGAAGAACAGAGGAAGAATTTACAAGAACCTCTTCCACATCACGGATTGGGCACCAACTTTGTACGCGGCGGCAGGAGGTAAAAACAATATATTTGCCGATGGAATAAACCAATGGGAGGAGTTGTTGGATGGGGGAAAACCGGAAAAACGGAAAGAAATTTTACTGAACATCGACGAGGAAATTGGATATTCCGGTTTGATTCAAGGAAAATACAAATTGATCAAAGGTTATCAAATTGACCTTTAGCATTTAATGCATTTATTTTATTTATTTTAAATTGCAGGAAAGTTTCCGGATGAGAAAGCTAGCCTTTATTGGGGTGAAATCAACGATACGTTGATTCCGGGTTATAACATTGGAAAAGTGTTATTTAGCAAAACGAACGTGGCTCTCAATTGGGTGATGATAAGTCAAGTCAGGAGATTGTTGATGTTACGTCATCAGGTAACCAAAACCAATTGCAGGCCTCGCGATGGCAACTTCTCACCTTGTACAGAGATTTGCCTGTTTAATTTGGAGGACGATCCGTGCGAAGCGCGAGACGTTTCCTCGGAGCAACCGGAAGTTATGAAAGCAATGCTGAAGAGATTGGAAGAGTACGATTTGAAAAGGGCGAAACAGCAGATTCCTGTTTTTCATCTGGAAGCGAATCCTGATTTGTGCGGTGGCTATTGGTATAATTGGTTGGATAAAGACGGTTGTTGGTTTAACAATAACCAGAGCATTTGAGAGGGTAGCTTAAACGTAGATTAGTTCTTAGGTAAAAGAGATGTTAAGCCGTTTGGAATGTTGAGCAACTGTGAGATTCCGTTGAAAGGGTTTTGCGGTAATGGAACGACCAGAGTTGCGGATCCTTGGAAGATCAAAGTCGGTTGTTTCTGATTCGCCGAAGATGACGAAGACGAAGATGTTGATTGGTCGAAAGGATTGGGAATGCCACTAGTGAAATTCGTCAGTAAATTCTGAAAATTGTTCAGTAACGACGGTGTGGATGCTGTAGTCGCTGCAGCTCTCGACCCAGAGACTTCCTTTCCATCAATCTTCACATCTTTTTCACCCTCACTAATAGCTGCTTTTTCTAACATCATCTCATTTCCATCATCTCCAACAGGTGCTGACCACACTGAAGATTCGATCGAATCAATTTTGGTATCAAAATAAACATTTAGTAGAGAATTTAAGACGTACCTGCAGCCAAAACGCAGAATAAAATGACCAATTTCATTGCAACTAATTATTAACAAATCGTTTCTTGCAGTTGCGTTTATATAAGACTTCAGGAACGGAAATGGAAGAGGCTTAATTAAGGCGATAGGCATAATCGTAATGCCTCGCCTGTAAAACAAATTTATGCGTCTTTAATGATTACAAAAAAAATCATGGAAAGCGCTGAAACAAAAAGATCAGCGAAACAAAAAAATAAATAAAATTAAACGCACTGACATCATTCGAATTGTTTGATTTTGTTACATTTATAATTAGTTTTTTTTTACAAGATATTAAATGGAAATTTGTAAATACCAATTGGACTTTTCTTAATTAGTCGATATTTGAAATAAAAAAATTAAAACTTTAATATTCATTATGTATATTGAATGTAAAATAACAAGCTGTTAAATTAGTGTATATGATTAAGCATGTTGTTATCTTGTAATGCGTTATCAAACTTTGAAGGATGTTGTAAGTTAATATTATATAATATTTGAATGTTGAAGGTGTAAATAATAAAGAATATAATTGTACATATTTATTTGTATATATTTATTTGATACATGTCTAAATTATACATTAATTACACGACGTACATAGTGTGAGATGTTTGCTTTTTGTTTCGGCGTTTAAACTAACAAAGCATAATTATTTGTTTGTATATTTTATGTTTACATTGTTTTCTTTTTTCGTGTAGTGTGTTTCGTGTATAGTTAGTATGTTTATAATCACATCTTAAAAATTACTTAATTAGGCTGCCGACTGATGTTTACTTCTTCTTTTGAGATTTTTTCTGTAAAAAAAAATATTATTTAATTTGTTTTCTATTTTTTGTGATGTTGAAAAGTTGTACTTACGACTTCTTTGGCGTTGCTGTAAACGGCGTGGCATTTGTTGGATGCGGTGTAGCTGTCCGTGTAGGAGCATTCGCAATCGTATCCCTTCTCGACGCTGATGACTTGGTGGACGATGTTGTGGGCGACGGATTGAACGTACTGCTTCTTGGAGGCTCCCTTTGCACTAACGAAGTTGTCGGCGACGAAGACGTTTCCGTCGTTATCGGTGATGTGGTCGATGCAGATATCCTCGTACTCGAGATCCTTGTGCAATTCGGAAGTACCTTCAGGCTTCTTCTTGGCGTCGGTTAAGGTGAAGACGTTGCGAGCATTGAAACCGATGACTCCCTTGGTGATTTTGGCATCCTTTACCTTGAAATCCTTGAACGGCGTGATCAGGTTGAGGTTCACGTTGGGTTCGGCGAGGATCAACGAGTGCACCTTCTGCATGAAAATCACATTGGCCTGTTGGCAAGGTTCGGAGGTGACGGCGATGAAGATCTTAGCGGCGTGAGCCCTGAACGGATACTTGAGGGCTTCGTAATAGGCCTTGGCCTGAACCTTTGCACCGCTGATCAGGATGATTTCCTCCCTGATCTTTTCTATCAGACTGACGGCTTCGTTGACCTGCTTGTGTCCAACATCGATTTGCGATGTCATCTTGGATTCGCTGAATTTGATGTTGGGCAGTTTACCCTTCCAGCTCATCTTTCCGCCGTTGGTCAAGTGCGACGGATAACTTCCGTACTCACCACCGTAACCCATCAAATGGTATTCGACATCGTTGATACCTTTGGCGGCGAATTCCTTGTTCAGATCGGCTACCATCGGTTGAACCAACTCCTTGTAGATGGCCTCGTTGCTCTTGGATTGATCGACGACAATGACGACGTCGGCGGCTTTGGCCGGAACCTTAACGGAGAACCTGTCCCCGATGTTTCTTGGCTGATCGGAGTTCCTGCATTTCATGAATTCGGAGGGCATCTTGATCGGAATGTTCTTGGTCAAACAGGCAGCAACGTAACCCAAGGCAACGGATTCCTCGGTGTCCTTGACTCCGGCGGCGACTCCGTGGTCGCATGCCATCCTGAAGTTATCCGGATTGACAAATGGGAAGCAGAAACGAAGGTTGGAATCGGTGCCGAAGAGTTTGTTGCAGGATGGAGCGTGATGGTGGGTGGAGTGATCGACGGTTTTGATGGTCGGGCATTGCGGTGACATCTTGTACGAGTTTCCGAAATCGGCCTCGGACGTGACGATCTTGCCGTTGGGCATGGTGAAGTCATCGTAGGGTTCATTGTTGCCGTTGCCGAGGAGACCTCTCAATTGTCCGTGGTAGAAACCGGATACGCTGAAGACGCAGGTGGTGAGCTGCAGGTCGCAACGCACATTGATACCGGCCTTCGAAACGATGTTTACATTGCTGTAGAGACGGAAAGCTTCCATCTGGTTGCGACGGACTGGGAATTCGGTGGCGTCCTTGTTGAGCATGCATTGTCCTCCCTTTTTGATGGTGATCGAGTCGGTCTTGTCGGTGACGGTGATGGCGGTCATAATACCGTTGCTGTATGTTCCGGCGACGGAGAAGTTTCCGTTGACGGCGTCACGGGTCAGCAAGTAGTTGCATTTACCTGGGAAGGTGACATGCTTTCCATCGAAGGTGAAGACGTGTTGTCCTTGAACAACGACGGCGTACATGCGGAATGGTGGAATCCACGATTTTGGATTGAAGGAAATTCCGTACAAGCTTTCCTTCAGAGTCTCAACGCCGTATTCTCCGGAGATGAGGTGGCTGAGCGGCGAGAATCTGGCTGCTACCAATCTGGGAATGGTGTAAACGTAGTCGGTGATGAAGGCGGACGGATCGATCAATTTGTACTCTTGCAAGTTCAATTGTCCAATCAACTTCTTCACGCTCTTCACAATGTTCTTTATGATGGCTTCGAAAGCGGCTATATCATCGACCTTTTCGTTCCTCAGTTTCTTTTCGATGTAATCGGTGATAGAGGTGATCAGCTCTTTCACGTCTTCGTTTGGAATAACATCCTTGATGGTTGCAAGAGCGTCCTTCATCATGTTGATGAGAGGTTCGGTCACGCCGCCCAAATCCTTGAACATCAGGTCCCATTTGCTCTTCAATTCCTCGTAGATCGGTAGAGCCTTAATTTCTTCGTATATCCTCTTAACAGTATCAACGACCAAACTGCGAACTCTCTCGTAGTTTAAGTTCAGGAAGCGGCCCAAGTCTTGGAAGATGCTCGAAATGGAGGAAGCTATTTCCTTGAATCCACTTTGATGGGCGTCCAGGAATTCACTGCATTTGCCCAAAACGGTAAAGAAGACATTGGATAACTTCTCGAAAATTCCGGTGGTGATGTTCAAGAAGCTGTCGACCACTTGCTTCAGTTTCGGCCTGATTTCGGTTTCGAAGATGTGAGCAAATTTATCGATATTAGCCTTGATGGTGGCAACGGATTGAGCGGTGATTTCGTTAAACTTGGTGATAATCTCGGAAACGGTTTTGGCGACTGCTCCCAGAGTACCCTTGAACAGTTCAGTGAGCTGCTGGATGGTCTTGTCGGCGTTCAATTCCTCCTTGAGGTTTTCGAATTCCTTGCTGTAGTACTCCTGCATCGGTTTTATGTCAGGGACGTTGTTCCTGATGAGCTCACTGAAGTGCTTGGTGCAGGCTGCGGTATCGTCAGACAACTTTCCGCTGACGACCTTTCCTTCTTTGAGCATGTTCGAGACACCCTGTTGAGCGGGTTGAAGCACCTGAGATTTGA
Organism: Nicrophorus investigator; assembly: GCA_963457615.1. Taxonomy (NCBI): domain Eukaryota; kingdom Metazoa; phylum Arthropoda; class Insecta; order Coleoptera; family Silphidae; genus Nicrophorus; species Nicrophorus investigator. Next base: position 7,321,215 of record OY735141.1, read on the forward strand.
TCTGTTCCAGGTTCATGTTGTATTCGGGTTTCATGAAGTTGGCTTCGTCGAGCTTGATGGATGCCTTCAACAGTTCTGTGGATCCAATTTGAGCGCGGAAATCGGCGATTTGTCCGGGGATGAATCCGGAGTTGATGACCAACTTGTTACCGGGGTTCTCCTTCAGTGCCAACACGAATTTCAAGGTATTGAACTGCTTGATCTCGAGGTGAGAGGTGGTTGGTTTCAGACCGAAGATTTTGGTTTCGGTATCGATGATTTGGGAGTCCTTGGACAGCTGCATTCTGCAGTTGATGTTGCAGATTTCGTTGTTTAACAGTTTCAGGAAATGACGGATCTTGTGTTGATTGACTTCCAACAGGAATTCGCTCATGCATTGTTTTCCGTTGACGGTTCCGCCCAATTTCGTGCTGCTGACAAAGTCGTGGGTCTTCGTGTCGTAGTTGTAGATGACATCGTCGTAGATGAGATCGATGCCCAGACCGGCGCTCTTGGCTGTTCCGTGTAATTCGTAAGAGTACTTGCCGGGGTGTTTGTTGACCTGGGTGGTTCCGGTGATGTGGATCTTTTGGTTAGCCTTGGCGAAGAGATCGACGACAGCGGTGAATTCCAGAAGACGTGCGGCCACATCGTATTTGCTGTTGTAAGAAACGGAGAGTTCCTTCGGGAGACCGGGAGTGGTGAACTTGGCGTCGGCCTTTACTCCTCCCTTCTTTTCATCTCCGACATGATCGAGTTGCACAGAGAATGAAGTCTTCTTGGTTGGGTCGGTTTTCTTGTTTAAGAAGAAGTTCAATTCACCCTTGATCGGTCCATTGTTCTTGGACGGCAGAGTAAGATGGCCTTCGGCGGCAACGGTCCTCTTGGGAGTTGTGAAAGAAACGCCAGCTTCTTTCGGGTGCAAGTACAGACTGTACTGGTATTTGTTGTTCTCTTGGCTTTGGAAGTGGAAATCGACGGTGTGATCCAAAACGAGTTGCTTGCGAGAGGTGACGGCCTTCAAACCGCACTCGTGCAGGAGTCCCAATTTCCTCAAATCTACATTAACTTCGAGTTCGTGATGGAATTCATTGACATCCATCTTCGTGAGTTTGGAGTCGACTTCGAAGTGGGCGCACTGTTTCTTCTCTTCGCAGTAGGAATTCATTACCCTGAATTGTTTGTTGCTCAATTTCAGGTCGGCATCGACGGCCTTGTTGCCGAGGACTGCATCAAAAGAGATCTCGACACCTTGCTCTCCGTTCTTGTCCATGACGAGGGTTTGCTTGATCAGCTTGAAGTTACCGGTTTGCTTTTGATCCTTGACAGTGAACTCTCCGGATCCTTCGGCGATGTACTTGCCACCTTCCTCGCGAGTCTTGTACTTGGTGCTACCCTTGATGATGTTCTTTCCGTTGGCGGTGGCATGGATTTCAATTTCCTTGGCTGCCTTGTTGTGCTTATTCTTGGCCTCCAGCACGATCTTATCCATCTTCAATTTGGGAGAGTCCAATTTTGCGGTGAGTGAAAAATCTTCGATACTCTCGACGTGGGCATCGACGCTTCCGTCAAAGTTGAAATCGTATTGATGGACGATGATGACTAGTTCGGAGCCGAATTTGGTCGGACTCGGTCTGCTGATTTTGGCAGAAATTTTGTCGGTTTTACCATCGGGCATCGTAACTTGGATTTTGAAGCTTGGGGAAGTCTCGGACTTGACCAACTCTTCATCGATGACGTATTTCTTGTCGTCCATGGTCAGCACCATGTTGGTTGATAAATGCTTTCCGTCTTCGGATTTAGTGATTTTTTGCTGGATGGTGGTGAGCTTGGCGTGCTCGAACGGTGTGCTCAGTTTCAACTCGTAGTTCCATTCGTTCTTATTGGGGTGAACCATGGAGAAGTCTCCTTTCAGGTTCTTTCCTTTAGCGTACTGCAGAGAAGCGTCAGCTTGGCATTTAGTCACTTCGTTCTCCTTCGTCAAGGCGTAGCCGAGGGCAATGTTGATCGGATCGACCTTTTGGAATTTCAGGAGACCCTTGACCTGTCCGTTCTCTTTGCCCAAATGTACGCTACCTTCAGATTCGATATTGACGGTGGCTTCAGGTATGGAGCCGTCATCGTCGATGAAGAGTTTGTTGCTTCCCTCCAATTCGAAGGTGTCGTCGTTGGAGAGGAATTTGCCAGAGCAGCTGGCCTGAATGGTCTTCAGTTTAGGGTTGCCGGTCTTCACATCCAAACTGATTTTACCGGAGAGCGGTTTATCTTCACCGTGAAGGTCGTAACTTCCGTCCAGGTTCAACGAATTGGTCTTGCTGAGCTGAGTGCTCAATTGGAAGTTTACGTTTCTATCCTTGCAGTTGGAGTTGAGGTTGAAGTTGATGGGATCGGGCAAAACGGAACCGTATGTTTTTCCCTTCACGTCGATGTTTCTGCGTCCATCCTGCTCCTCTGTCTTGATGACGATCAGATTGCTGTTCAGTGATTTGCCGTTGCTATCGTCCAATTCGAGATTTGCGTCCAAGTTGAAGGTATGCATTTTGGGGTTGACCTCCTTGGCGACGACCTTGATGCTGGCTTTCCTGCCTGGTGCATTCTTGTTGTTGCGTTGCTCGACGTTGTAGAAGACGTTGTAGTTGCCGATACCGTTGACGATGTGGGATTCCTGGTTCATCTTGCCGGCCAAGTACATGTCGTTAGGAAGGATCAGTTCGATGTCACCGGACAGTTTGCCGTCGTTGTTGGGGTTTCCGTGAACGTTGCCCTTCACGTTGCATTCGAGTTTTTTGCCAAAGGCATCGATGGAGTTCTTAGAGTCGACGGATCCCTCCTTGACCTGGTTGTGAGAGGAGACGATCATCTTTTGGTTGTCCTTCTCGAAGTTGGGGTAGAAAGAAAGATCAACGTTGTAGACTGGGGCGACTAGTTTGAAGACGCTCTCGGTCTTCATCTTGCGCTGCAGTTTCACCAGGTCGATGATGAGATAGGCTTTGCCGTTCCATTTTTCTGCTTTGACTTCACCGTTCACGTTGATGATGTCTTTAATGGCAACCTTGACGTGTCCATTGGCGCCAGCAACTTTAGAGGCCTTAAGGCTAAAGTCAACAAAGACGTTGCTCGGGGTCGAGATCTTCAGGTGGGTCTTAATGTCATCCGCGACGTAGACCAAGGCGTGATCAACGCTGCAATTAATAAATCAGAAGTTAGTTTGAACGAATTTTAGTGAATTATATTACAAACGACTAACCTCATTGTTTCAGCGTGTTGGTTGCATTTGACGGTAAGCTTAGCTCCGACGTCGATGTCATGTGGTTTGACCCTGTGCGTGACGATTCCGTGAACCTCGACCTTCTTTCCGTTGAGCTCGACCTTATTGTCGACCTTGTATTTGCCGCCGGTTTGCACCTCACATTTAGAATCCAGCTCGAATTTGTTGTCCAAACCGTAAATTTCAAACTCCAAATCGTAATCGCCCTTGTTCTTCATGTCCGTCTTCAATTCCATTTCGGTGCCGACCTTGATGTTATTATACTGCAGTTCGATGTCGTGTCCAAGGACGTTCTTCTTATCGGTGAGGTCAATTTTGATGGAGACACCGACCAGAGGATAGGAGAAGGAGTTCTTGGTGATCACCATATATTTATCGTCATCCTTTCCCCATTGCATAGAATTCTTTATTTTGATGACGTTCGTCTTAGACTTGAGATCGGTACCGTGCACGATACTCAAATCGCTGCTAATGAAGTGCTCTTCTTTGCGATTAAGGTCGTACTTGATCTTGAAGTTGGACATCGGGCTAATGGTGTTGCTCATCTCACAGTTGATCTTGATGCTTTTGTCGACGTGCTTGGCGTCTCCCTTGAAGGAACCGGAGTTTGTGCCATCGCTTACGGAGATGTCGCTGAAGTATGTGCCGGCCTTCTTGCCAAGGTTTCCGGTGATGGTGATCGGTTTGCGGTCTGGAGAGACGAGTCTCACATTGTTAAAGGTGAACTTCTTGTCTTCTCCGGATTCTTCGCCGGTGATGGTTCCTTCGACGGTGTAGGGTGATTTTTGGATGCCTTTTACGTTCGGAGTCTTGTACTGAATGAGCGGGGTGTAGGTGGACCTTGCACCAGCCTTGGCGATGCCAACTCCCAATTTGCCGGAGTACTCGTGACCGTCGTGAGAGAGTTTTGCGGAGAAGGATTTCTCCTTGTCGGTATCGGTAACTCTGCTCTCAATCGTGATCTTCTTGATCGGAGAGTCCAGGGTGGCGATGATGTACTTTTCAGGCATGGCTTGAGCGTCGATCTTGAAGCTGACCTTGGGTTTGTTACCTTCTCCCAGAGTCTCCCAGAGAATATCGAATCCCATTTTATTGGAATCCAGGTACAAGTTGTCGCGGTAATGGTAGGTGACGGGCATGTCCTTTTCGATCCAAACGGCAAATTTAGAGTTACCGTTGAAGGGGAACGGAAGGCTGACGCCTTGGTTCAGCTGTGGGTTGGGTCCGTTGAGTTCGGCGCAAGCGGTGAGACCGATCATCGGGCTAAGTTGGTCGAAGCAGATGGAGAAGTCCTTGTTCTCGATGAATTTGCACGGGGTCTGGTGTTCGACGTGGCCAACCTCCCTAGATGTGAAGACGACCTCGTGCTTGGCGGAAAGCAGTTGCTGCTTATCGATTGGCAGGCTGAATTTTACGTCGGTGCCGTTGCCAGAATTGAAGAATTCCAAGACTGCGGCTCCACCTGTGGCGGTGTAAAGAGTGGAGGTCACCTTCAAACCGTTCTCCATGATGGCGGCATCCATGATCATGCTTCCGACGATCTCGATATTGGCCGAAGGAATCATGGTGAGTTTAGCAATGCTATCTTTGTCATCGGAGAAAAGAGCGTTAATGTCCATACTTCCGGATGTCTTCAGTTGCACGGTGGAAGTTCCCTCAACGGCGAGACGAAGTGGCATACCCATGGATGTTGGGTAGCTCAATTCGGCGTCCAAGAACATCATGTTAGAGTGGAAAGTGTGGTCAAAGTTCTTGGCGTGTTTGATTCCAGAGTCGAGGTTATCGAAGATCTTGTCAATGATGAATTCCGGCGTGTATTTCTGAGCATCATCGTTGACGCTGAGGAAGAGAAATTCGGAACCAAAAAGTTTCACGCTCATGTCCAAATCGAGATCGTTATTAAGTTCGTGGGTCTTTATCTGCACCTGCTTGGCGATGCTGTCGAATTCAGATTTTGGAGCGAATCTCTTGCTCCTGGTCTTGTCCCAACGTCCTTCCAAATGCTTCCATATGTTTTGAAGGTTCGTCTTTCCAGCGTTAATCAGATCACTGGTATCCTTGTTCCTCAGCAGACCGAGTGGTCCCAAATAATGTTCTAAGAGTTTGTCGAGGTTCTCCTGACGAGTATCGATTTCCAAGAAGTTAAACTTCTGCCCGAAGACCTCGGTGGTGAGGTTCAGGTTGCTGGAGCGCGGCATAAACGAGTTTTGAGAGTAGATGATGTTGCTCTCGATGGAGTTGGAGAGACCCAAAGTGTTGAAGGAGTAGCTGAAGTCAGAGTTGAAAGAGTATTTGCGAGGATCGATGGGGAAACGCTTCATCGTATTGATGTTGCTCAGTTCGCGTTTGGCCAATTCTTTGTCAGGATTGGCGGATGCCCTCAGATTCCTGATGTGCGAGACGATGAATCCGCCGACCTGCAGACTTGGTTCGTTGTCGAGGACGGCTTTCACGGCGCTGGCCACTTTGCCGTTCGGGCATTTGGCGGCGGCGAGGTAAGCCTTGATCCTGATTTCGGAATCCTGCTGGATGTCCTTCAAGATGCTAATGGCGCTGTCCCTGAGCTTATCTTTGCATGCATCGGATTGGTAGGTTTCCAGAGCGGCGACGCGAAGTCTTGTCGGGTTACGTTTGTCTTGAGCGATAGAGGTAATCTTGTTGACGGCGGTGTCGGAAAGGTGCTTCATGTTGCTGATAGCCTTCAGCACGGACACAATTTCGTTTTCCTGTTGACGGTTGGTGGCTTTTCCGTCCTTCAGCTTACCGATAAGTTTCTGGGAAAGCTTGTTCAATTGGTCGACGCTCTTGCAGTCGTGGGAAGCGCAGTAGCGGGCAACCAAGGTGCCGATGCCAAGGTAAGCTTCACGTGGAAGATTAGGCTGGTCGAGGAGCGTGGCTGCAGAGGTCATGGAGTTGGGAGTGGCATGTCTGACAAAGGCCATGCCCAAGTAGACCATTTTCTGCTCAAGCTCGGATAGTTCCTTGTTCTTCAGCAGTTCAATAGCGACCTCGATGCACTCGCCGGTGCCGGCTCTGAAAAGGGCATCGAGGAAGGTCTTCCTGGCGACGGTCTTATCGTTGAATCCGGCTCCGGATTTGATCTGATTGTAAACGGCGAGCAAATCGTCTTTTTTAGCTGCGGCGGTGATCTTGATGAGACTGGAGAATTTGCTTGCGGTGTTCTCTCCGACGGAGACGCCGATGGTGTTGGCGGTATCCTTGACGGCTTGCACGAGGGCTGAGACATCGCTCTTCTGGGAGACGACCGGATGAGGGTTCTCGAAGATGACGGATTTCGGTTCGATGCATTTGTTCTTCGGTGCGTCCTTGGAGGTTGAGACGTATTGGAGCTTAGTTTGAACTGAAGCCTTGGCGCCGTTCTTGCCGATGGAGAAGGGCAGGTACAGGTAGTTTTCTGTTACGAGGACATGATCGAGGATGCCTCCCTTGATGCGCATCTCGGAGTTGTAATCGCCCTTCAGAATTGGACTAGACTTAATCTCGGAGTGAAGGTTGAAGGCGGTAGCCATGAAGTCGTGTTTCACGTTCTCGCGATGCGAGCACCTGTTCAAAGCGCGGTTCTTCGTGATGGTAACAATGTTTCCTTCCTTGCGAGTGTGGATGTCCGTGGGACACACGCCGAACACATCGGTTTCATGGTGATGGTTCATAGCGGCCTAAAATAACAACAACAACACACATTAGCAAACACATCTCAACATCACATCATTTCGATATCAACTTACTTGGAAGAGAGAAGCTACTGCTCTCTTGATGTTCAACGAGTTTTGGCTGTCTCCAGGTTCGGCGCAGACGATATCCTCGAGGTGACCATCGTGGAAGTTGAGACGGATGGCCTTATCCAAATCGGGGATTCCTCCGTGCTTCTTTCCATCGCTGCCGAAGACTTGCACATTTTGCAGCCTCAACACCTGATTGCAGTTGGATTGTTGCGTGAGGAGAACGGTTGCCTTCAACTTGGTGCTCGATTGTTGTCCTTCAGCGCTCGACAGGGAGATGTCGGCGTTGCTTTCCAAGTTGTACTTGTACGTCGTACCTTCGGCGAACTTGAACGTCTTCGGGGTGACGCCATTACAGCCGGTGCGGCATTTATCTGCAAATAAATAATTAAAATTCAATTATTACACTCCGCAAACAATCAAAACGTTAACAAACGCAACCGTCAGAAAACGTAATTACATAAACAAACGAACAAACAAAAACAAAATGACAAATTAAAATCCAAATTGTCAGAAACATAATTACATAAACAATAGCACGACAATTTTCTTCTTTAATTTAAATCTATATAGTCATTTTTGTTTTCTGCAAACATTGAAGAAGGAGTAGTCAGAACAATAAGAATAAACATATGACTAATTTAAAATTGAACAAATTGAAGACAAATTAAATATATTAAAGAGAATGTAGTTTGGTAAATAAAATAAGTAAATTTTAAATTATTGTGGAATTTTGAATTCTCAGTTAATAGTTGAAATGTACGATGAGTAACTTGAGGCTAAGTTCAAGGACTGCTCAGATAGAAAATAATATTTTTTGGCGGTCGCGATAATAGAGGGGTCATCCGGCTTGATAATTGCATCTTTCGCGAAACAAGCAAAAAAAAAACAAAATGGATGAACATCCTTGAAGGTACCATGGAAATGCGGAATAAACAAAATGGATTAGTCGAGCATTTTGAAGGTACCATGGAAACCCGATAAACACAAAATGGATGAAGGTCCACCTTGAAGATGCCATGGTAACAAAATAAAACAGAAGATGGACATGGAGAGAGCGCGCGTCGGGGTTGGCTAATTGGAACGAGCGGACAATAATAATAATAATGGTATAATAATGGACGAGTTGATTCACGGCGTGTAACCGCTTTACATTATTAAACGGCTCCAATTTAGCTTTGAATTGGATAATGAGTTCTCAGGAATATGGGATGCGATGGACGAACGAACGTATGAACGAACGAACGTTTGCTGGGCAAATGCAGATCATCCTTCCATCGCCAATTGCGTTAATTAACGCTAATTTCAAGTTGATAGTCATTGAACGGAACGAAACAAAGTCCTTTCTTCATGCCACCATCATCATTATCATCATCATTCATTACCGGATGACCATCATCCAATCCAATCAAATCCGCTCACTATCTATGTTTGCAAGTTCAAGAGATCGCGACCCGACGTTTTATAAATATTGAGAGGTTTCATCAAACAAATAGTATTATCTCATCGATAAAGATGCGCGAACGACGGAATTATTTATATTTATGGACCCGCGGTTATCAACTGTTTTCACATCTTCTTATTCTTCTTTCAGATCTTGAAATTATTATTATTATTACTCTTATTTCTCTCGATCCGTGTACTCAAGTTCAAACCGGATACGATTTTCTACGCTCCACTCACAACAAGAAAAATTTAAAAAATAAATGCGCATCTTCAAAATTTCCTTGCAGCGTCGTGCATTCATCAAAATGTTTCAATGATTCGTTACGTTCATCAATCTCGAGCTGAAAGTCACATTCGCAAATCGCCTTAGTAACGCAATCTATTTTTAAAGCGAAGAAATAATAGTTTGTTTTATTTCTGTATTTATCAACTGTTTTTCACAGCAATCTTCCCTGGAAAATTTGTATTTATTACATATACATATTATTTGTATTCTCTTCTTTATCTAATCTTCACCTCCAGCAAAACTACACACAATTTTATACTAACAGAAAAAAAGAACAATTATTAATAATTTTATAATATTCTTAAAAATGATTTTGTTTTAAACTTTTTTTAACTAAAATTTGAAACTGGAAACTTCTGTATTAAGAAGATTCAATTAGTAATTTTATAAAAAAAAAATTACGACAATTTTCTATCTATTTTTGATTTTAAATTTTTTTAAAATTTGAAAAATTTCATTTCTAGTTTTACACGATTTTTACTACATATTTTCTTTAACTTTTTCATAGAAATTTTTTTACAATAATATTGAAATTTGTTGGATTTTAATGCCAAAATAAAAGATTTTAAAAAATATATGAAAATTAAATTGTAGAAATAAAAATGGAAAAATTGATGATTGGAAGAATAGAAATTTTAAGGACAAAAATTTTGAATGAAAGATTGTGAAAAATGAATAAATACAAATTTAATTGTTGCACGAATACAAAAATATGGAGACTTGGTTCATGAAAAGGAAAATTAAACCTAGAAAAATAATGAAACTAACTAATTGAAGATACATACTAAATATTGTTAATTATCAAAATAAAAATATAACAATATGATGACAAAAAGAAAAAGTTATAAATTGAAAATAGTTAGTAGATTATGAAATTGAAGTTATAAAATTATCAAAACAAATTGAAAAAATTAAAAAAATTTAGATGAAAATTGAAAAAAACAAAAGGACAAATAGTTTAAAAGTATTAATAATAATAATAATAGAGTACGTACCGTCAGATGCTACGAAGTCTACAGCGAGTATCACAAACAGGGCCAAGCCCACTTTCATTGGGCTAAGTCTGGCCATTATGCACTGGACTGACCGTAATCACCCTTAAAACGGCCTTATATACCGTACCCCCACCCGGGCCCTATCCACTAATCCGAAACACTCAAACAGATACGTTCGGAGAAAGACAACAAAAAAAAAGTGTACATGTGAAGAGAGATAAGATACAAGATCCATACGCTTATCCTTCTTCTTCTGTCTCCGGCTTTGTTACAACCTGCCACCTCTTGCATACACTTTGACCTTTTTTTTACAAACAAAAGAAATGAAAGAACTGTCAAAACAATGACAGTTAATTTGATTTTTTTCTTTATCGGTTCGCAAACAATTCGAATCTCCCGCCACAGATTTTGTTTCTTCAATTAGAGAAACAATGGTCGAAGAGCCTGAAACTGTTGCATTGTTGTCAAATGTCAAAAGTTTATTATTGACTAATTAATTAATTATTACTAAACATTCCTTGTCCAATTTAGTTCAGCAGATAACAAATATTTATTGAATGTATCAGCGTTTTGAACTCGATCGATTATTGGGTTTTCAGTGGAATCCTACCGAAATACCACAGAAAATTCTTAAAGCTGAACAACAAATTCAAGCGATAACGGAAGTTCAGAATTTAATTTTAAAATTGCATTATTACAACATGACACTTCTATCAAAGAAATGTGAACATTTAGAATTTATTTCTGATAAAGAAATTTATAATGAATTTAAAAAAGTTATGGAAAACAGAAATTGGTAAAAAGCAACGTTTAAATAAATATGGTTACATTTATGTCAGTTGTCAAAACTGAAAAGAAATGTCATAATAAAAACTAATTGCTATGGAAACAAAGAAAAATGACAAAAAATAAAAGCATTTGTAATCAATTCTAGACGTAAAATAATAAAAAGTAAATTGATGATAAAAAATTATCTTTCATATGAATAAATGTATTCGTAATCGTTACAAATTACGCGTGAAATTTTGTAACAACCTAAAATGCATGTGACATTGAACAAAATTTGGTTAACCGGTACGTAAACATCTGGTTTCACGAAATAGAAACGTGCTGAAAATATGTATTTTCATGAAGGGTCTTCCTTCGTTTATCAAAATACGCTGAAGAGAAAAGTCATAAAATAAATGTGTTTTGCAAATGCTCGTCCAATTCTCTTATTTTCTTATTTATTTTCTCTTAGTTATTTTCTGTAAATTTGGTAAATCTGATTTTGGTTATTGTAAATGTTACTTGGATATTAAGAGAATTCTATGGAAAAAAATGATTTTACTCATCTATGATTTTCAGGTCAACATATTTGTTTTTCGAACTAAAGCGCATTCGATAAGTACAAATAATTATTACATGATTTACGCGTTTATTCAAATAATATTGACTCAAAATTCCATTTATCATTATTTACTTATTGGCTTTTCTTTATTCGGTTACATTAGTTACATTACTTATTTTTTTTATTCTTAAGTTCTTTCATGTTTTAACAAAACGACGTTGTTCTATGCATTATTTGAAAATAATACATTATATTTCAAAAACTGTATTTCAATTAATTGATTTTTTTTTGACAGTTTTGTTGTATTTTTTTAAATAGTGGGGCATTGAAACAAAGGAAGGGTCGAAATATATTTTTTTATTTGAATGGTACATTGAAAGTACGAACTTTCCTCCTTAGAAAAACCTGTAACAGAATTATATAATATTTTTTTGATTCAATCATTTCTTCGGACTGGACTTGCCTGTCGTAAAAATTAGGCGTTCTGTTAAAGTCACCGAGGAACCACGGATAGAAGAACGTGCTTTGAGATCCGATCATTTTCCTGTCCGTTTTGTCATCTGAAAAGAACACATTTATTAGGGATAATTTTTCATTTTTTTTTTGTTAACTCTTGTAATCTTTATTTCGTGCACACAATTTAATATAATTAGAAGTATTAAATTTTATTTTCACTCCGCTTTAGGGTTTTCCGTTTGATTTTCAGGATTTTCAGTTTTATTTTCAACGTTATCCGTGGATGTATCCGGTTTCTTATGGAAGCTGTAGAGAGTCAAAGACGTCGACGAGTTTGAAACCCAAGGCTGCAGACAAAAGACAATTTGGTTAAACAGTTGTTTCAATTTTCCTTTGATTTAGTTGTTAGTACCTTAGGTGTATTCGCAATCGACTCATCTGCAAATTAAGTAAATAAAGATAAATGAAATTTTTCCACAATTAGCTGTCAATTGTCATCGATAATTTGGTTACGTATTTGACACCTGTCATTCTATAATTTTAAAAACATAAATATTTTGTTAAAAGTTGACATGTGTCAAATCTGAAAGTGCATATTGTGTTAAATGTATTCAGAAGTAAAATGTTATTTGTAGTAACTGTATTTCCATATGCAGTGGCAACATTTCAAGGTAATAGTAATGGGCAGTGCGTTTAAGATATTGTCGTCGCCGTTGCCATCATTGACGACGATTAACGATAGATTGAAAGCAATTACTTCCATGGTCATCATTCGATCAATTATTATAAAAAGCATGAAGAGAAATCTTAAATCTGCTTTCTTCATAGTTAAAAATTTGATGTTTTATCCAAAAAATGTAAGTAAAAATTGTGGGGTTTTTGTAAATATTTTGTAAGAGTTCGTGCTAAAGAATCGTTTATTTAGTGATAAAAATAACAGTACTTGTGTGTCCTATGCATTAAATTTCTTGTGTCCCTACGCAAAACTAAAGTGAGCTAACTTTTAAATATAATCCGAAAAAATCTTATATTGATGGAATTTCTAGCGATTTTTTCATTCTGCTAAAGATTTTTTTATCATTGCGATTTTTCGGGCACAACGGAGCCTGGAAAGAAATCATTATAAAACAATTGGTAGGGGATTTGTTTCAAAAGGAAAAAGAAAAATATTCAAAGTAAGATTGATTAAATTAGATGATGAACTTACCGTTCTTCTCCTGATCATCGACCGCTTGCCTCTTGAAACGGGCTTCTGTAAATATCGCAAAGTTTGCTAATTGTGGATTGATTGTTGAACTATTGGACACTTACCGAAAGCATCAAGCTGTTGACCATACAGTTGATTTAAATCTCTCTGCTGACGTTGCTGATATTGTTCACCCTGTTGTTGAGGAATATCCCTTTCCTGACGCTGTTGAGTCTGTTGGGCCTGTTGCTCCCCAACATCCCTTTGCTGACGTTGCTGATATTGTTGAAAGTGTTGATCTAAATCTCTTTGCTGACGTTGCTGATACTGTTGATCCTGTTGTGTTGGGACATCCCTTTGCTGACGAAGTTGTTCCAAATCTCTTTGCTGACGTTGTTGATATTGTTGACCTTGTTGCTGTGGAACATCCCTTTGCTGACGAAGCTGTTCCAAATCTCTTTGCTGACGTTGCTGGTACTGTTGATTCTGTTGTTGTGGAACATCCCTTTGCTGACGAAGCTGTTCCAAATCTCTTTGCTGACGTTGCTGATATTGTTGACCTTGTTGCTGTGGAACATCCCTTTGCTGACGAAGCTGTTCCAAATCTCTTTGCTGACGTTGCTGGTACTGTTGATCCTGTTGTTGAGGAACATCCCTTTGCTGACGAAGCTGTTCCAAATCTCTTTGCTGACGTTGCTGGTACTGTTGATCCTGTTGTTGAGGAACATCCCTTTGCTGACGAAGCTGTTCCAAATCTCTTTGCTGACGTTGCTGGTACTGTTGATCCTGTTGTGTTGGGACATCCCTTTGCTGACGAAGTTGTTCCAAATCTCTTTGCTGACGAAGCTGTTCCAAATCTCTTTGCTGACGTTGCTGGTACTGTTGATCCTGTTGTGTTGGGACATCCCTTTGCTGACGAAGTTGTTCCAAATCTCTTTGCTGACGAAGCTGTTCCAAATCTCTTTGCTGACGTTGCTGATATTGTTGATCCTGTTGTTGTGGAACATCCCTTTGCTGACGAAGCTGTTCCAAATCTCTTTGCTGACGTTGCTGGTACTGTTGATCCTGTTGTTGTGGAACATCCCTTTGCTGACGAAGCTGTTCCAAATCTCTTTGCTGACGTTGCTGATACTGTTGTCCCTGATGTTGGTCTACATCCCTCTGCTGACGTTGCTGTCCGTTCAAGTCCCTGCGGGTCTTCGCTTCGGCAACAACTTCCTCGACGCCTTGCGCAGCTGAAAGAAAAACGTTTTCGCATTCACATCGACAAATCAACAATTATCACATATCTCACTCACCTTGCCTTCTCAGGTACTGTTGATGTTGCTGATACTGAGGATTCTCTGAAGAAGAAAAAACATACAAACGTTACAACATATTTAACAGTTCACAACATATTTAAAAGTGTTAGTGTTTCTTACCTTTCCTCTGGTATTGTTTGACATCTGGCACAGCTGGATATGACAAGAACATGAAAAATAAGAAGTATTAGTATGTTGAATTTGTGCGGATTAGATTTGCTTTGTTTACTGAAAGCCTGGATGGAGGCAGCCAAAATGCCGATCGCGATCAAGATGAACAGATTAAGCTTAGCCATGGTTATGTATCAGACTACCTGACTAACTGACTCTCTTAGGTCTGCAAGCACCTTTTATACTCGTTTTCTCAAATACGCTTCAATTCCAATCAACATTGCCGTGTAATTACTTTGTGCCGAAAACAATAGAAACGAAAGTAATTAACCTAAACAATAATTGATTTGACAGTTAACAGTTTGACAGATGATTAATAACGCACTCGTATAGAATTGTTCAAACTAATTTTAATAAATTAAACATTTTTTTTTTAGTTTCCCCTAATTATTTGATAGAAATTTTCAATTTTCCAATAAGTTAACATTAGTTTTCTTTTGGGTTTTCCAACTTATGTGGTAAGATTACAAAAACTACATTAAATAGTGCTAACTTTGCATTATCGTTAATTTTCTGCCGTTTATCATATTGAGGGAAAAAAAAACAACAGGAGCTGAAAATATGTTTTCTTCGCACATTGGATGGGATCGTTTTGTTGCGCAATCTATTTTCGTAACAGATAACGAATGGATAACTGTGTCGTTTCGGGTTTCTGAGAATTTCCATGCGCGAAAAGTGAGGATGATTCACTTTTCTCAGACACCTAAAGATATGCACACTCTTCATATCCAAACTATCTTATCACAAATGATTGATTTTATTACAAGGATGTAATTTTTTTTTCAATTTTTATTATTAAAATTGAAATGTTTTAATTAAATTTGAACAAAAATTTTCAAGATTGGTGTACCTCAAGGAAATGCACTTGGTCCTATCTCTTTTAACTTATGCAAATTTACTATTTTTTTTTCACTAAAACTAAATTGAAATTTTAGACAATTTTTTTAATTATCTATAATTTACTGAAAATGTAATGAAAGTTGTTAAAAATTTAGACAATGTTTTAAAAGAAGATGTAAGTTGAAAAGATATATTTTATCTGTAAAATTTACCGACAGATGCAGGCAGCGCTCATATCTAAAATTAATTTGTCTTAATTATATAAAACACGATGATTGCGCACTAATCAACGCCGAAATAGATTGGGTTTTTATGTAACGTTTTTATATTTTATTTTTTTTAATTAGTGTTTAAGTTGCAAGCAGAAAACGATGGTTGTTTCAATCCTGCTGCTGATGATGACAGATCGACGGCCTCGTGTCAAACGATGACATTAAAAATAAAAATAAACTGTAATAATTCATGCAAATTTTATTGAACTCGCTGTTATCGTGCTGTTCGACGAACTTCATGAATGGATCATCCTCTTCATGGTTGTTTCTTCATTTCTACATAAATTTTTTGCTGCTTCTTGTGGAAATTCTTGCGGCGTTATCTCCGCTTACGACGACCGATTTCGGTAATCGCAAAGTACGTAAAGATCAGTCAGAGGAGATTGCGTCGTTTCGAAAACACTTTTTTCGCCTTCCTTAGATGAAATATCGAGTTGCATCTAAAAGGTCAACGAAAGATCAACAGTTTAAGATGATTTCGTGGCGTTTTTCATCAAATCTTTGCGCACCTCTATTATCAAAAATTAAAAAAAATAAACTTCCCAATCAGTCGAAACAAATTGGTGTACCGTGTGTATCTGCATGTTTACGACTCGCTGCGACCTTTTGACCGGTCAACTTTATCACCGAGTCTCATCCTCAGAGTCCAAAGATAAAACTTCTTCAGAATAAACACTGCTTCAACGAGAAGCTTAATTTAAAAAAAAAAAAACACAATTCTTCAGTTTCAATTTTGAGGAAATATTCTAAAATCAGCGATATTTTCTATTATACATACAAAAATGTTTCAAGCAAAAGTAGCTGATAATTTATTATTTTTTGCCGAATGGAACTTTTCGCAAAGCGATTAGAGATTGAATTTTTATTTAAATTTTTGTTTAGACAGATTTGAAAAAAAAAGTTTTTATATATATTTATCAAAAACGATAACGAGATTTATTATGTGAGAAACACAGTTTTAATCTACTTCAATTTTTGTTTTTAAATTTTGTAATCGTCGTCTAAATAAATCTAATTAAAAATAGATTAATTTATGAAAAATATGTAAATCGTGTTGTCAAATGGAATAATGACTTGTGTACAAATTAGTTGCATAACCAAATATTTAACATTCTTGTAATGCTTTGTTAATTTCTACATAAATACGTTCGAATTTGGAATTTTCAAGATTCCAATTATCTTATCACGTCTTGGCATTAGTCTTCTACGAATTTTGTAATTAAGATTTGTCTTTTTCAATTGAAAAATCTGATGAAAATTTTATTTTAGTGTTGCAAACAACTTGCGCAAACTTTGCTTTGCTTTCAATCCTCATGTAATCATTGCACATTGTTTAATACCAAAATATTGTCTTATTAAAAATATTATTGTTTGTTCATTGTAATGTATAAAAATACAATTTTTGTAAAAATATAAAAATGTTTATTAAAAATTCTATATAAATTGAATGTACATATTTTTATTATTTTATTATGCTTCTTGTATTTCTTACATCATGTTCAGATTAAGATGTTGTCTTAATCAAAATTTCGTTTTTTTATATATATAAATATAAATTATCGTAACCTTATCCGATGATTAATTATACGACAACCACATAATTTATCAACATTTTGTTCATCAATAATTTATTAATGAACATTTTGTTTCAAATTCTGACAATGTTTTAAATTTTATAATTTCATATTTTGTTTTAAATTCCTACATATTGTTTTCTATTTTCACGTTTTTCTTTAAATTCTGATATTTTGTTTTTTATTTTGATGTTTTGTTTTAAATTCTGACATTTTGACGTTTTGTTTCAAATTCTGACATTTTGTTTTTAATTTTAACAATTTTTTTTTAAATTGTGACATTTTGTTTTAAATTCTATTTATTTTTCAATTCTGACATATTGCTTGAAATTGTTTTGATTTTTGACATTTTATTTAAAATTATTTTGTTTCATTATAAATTACAAGAAACAATATTATTTAAATTAATTTAATCAACATTAAATTATTTTTAAAACTGTTTGTGAATTTCTGACAAACCAGTGTTTTCAAAACATTTTTTTCCCACTTTTTTTTATAGCAGTTTATATAAATTATTTGCAATCAAAATAATACGTTGCAAGCAAAAATTGTTTGATAGTGGAGATGTTATGGCTAAAAGCGATAACCAATAGGATAGGAAAGAAAAACAAGAAAAAATATTTTATTTGATTTTTTTATTCGTTTCTCTCTGTCAATAATTTATTAATATTTAGTTGATGTTTATTTTTCGTCTTAAAAAATACACATATATAGTAAATACATGAAGATGTTTCGCTTCCCGAAATTCTCCGTTTCTCTCTTAACAACAATAATTAGTTAAATTAGTTTTACTCTTTGTTTCAAAATGCAAAAAAATACTTGTTAAATGCGGGTCGAAACCAAAAGTAAAAAGAACTGGATGGACACGAAAACTATAAAAAAAAATTAGAAGAGTTGTGAGAGAGATTTGGAGAGAATTATTATTATTAATATGGTCAAACTAATAGTGTTTGTTGTAGTAAGCTGCAGCGTCGACAGATGGCATCGGCGGTCGTTCGCATCGGATTAGCGTTAACGATTTTGGTTTCGGAACAACCGCAATTGCCGGAAGCGACTCCTCTAATAATTAAGAAATAAATAAGTACGCTATAGAAATAAAAACTAAGTTACACTTCTTGTTTGAATATCTTTTGCTTTTTTTTGAGCGCTCTTCCGTTTACGTGGACGATTTTTACGAAAATAAAAACGAACAAAAATCACGTCTTGGAATTTCAAAGTTTAAATATTTAAAAAAAAAACGTATCTCTACTTTTTTTTTCAATATATATATTAGTGTTATATAATATATAAGTTGGCATTTTTGGCAAGCCCGCAGTTTCCTGAGCTTTCCCGAGCGTTTTATTTCTTTTCTTTCTTCAAACGGGCGTTTATTTTTATTTATTTTTTCTCTTAAATACAACGGGTGTGGAAACTCATCAAGCGGGCGTTTAATTATTTTGTTTTTGATTGTTTTCCGTCACGAGAAACAAAAACAGTTAAAAATTTGTTTCGCAAAATCGGAACGAGTCGAGGGCGCGCGCAAGCGGAATCCCCTTGCATCGTCGTCTTGCAACGAACGTTGCAACAATCGTCGCCACTACTTGGTATTATTATTAATAAAGTATTTATCATCGATCCAATTACAAATTATTACAAAGAAGTGAAGCCGAATTCTAAATGCTCGGAAATCATTTCCTGCTTCGCACTTCGTAAATTCTCTTCCGAATTCCAAAAAATATTTTCTTTTGGATACAAAGACAAGCACACACACATACATACAAACACACGTACAGGCACGCACACGATCCGATTTTGCATATTATAATTTTTTTTTTGTTGTTGTTGAAATATTTGCTGTTACTTTATTTTCTTTTTTTGTTGTTTGTAGCTTTACGTTTCGTCTTCTCCATCTGTTTTACGCAAGAAGCGCCTTGATTTCGTTGCTCTCCGCCGATTCCATGTAGCTTTTTCCATCAGGCGCTACACCCTCTTTGCTTGCACCCTAAAACAAACAAACAAATAAAAAAATGTTTTAAAAAAACTTGATGATAATTCCAGAATTAAAGACAATTCAGAAAAGTTGCAATTTCTTAGAATTCGCAATTAGAAACTGTTGCAATTAAAAGAAAGCTGAACTTTCTAAGTTGTTTTATGTTGCTAAGACGATCCCATGACTCTTTATTTTTAAGATGATAACTAGTATTCATTTTTTTTTTAAATCAATGACACACATATTCTCCATAGCAACGCATGCAATTAAAGACAAGCGAATCAAATTTTCTATGCGATTATTTTGCTTCAAATTTCAAAATTTAGTATATGATGAATCTTCATTTTTGATGAGAAATTAAACATAAATTATTCGTTTTTAGATCAAAATAATGAAGAAACAGTTATATGACAAAATATTTGTTGCACCAAATTTTTTTTTTAGAAATTTGTAGTAATTGTAAAAAAATATTTTCACTTTCAAAATTTGACACAAATATTTTTCTTTAATTTTTTGTTAATATTTTCCAAATTCAAAACAATAGCAACCCAAAAAAAAAATCTTGTTGCCATGAAACCTAATATTTTTCAGAAAATTTGTGATAGCAACGACAATTTTACCTTTTCCAGCAGCAATTTGACGCAGTCCTTGTGACCCTCCCAGATGGCCGCCAAAATGGCTGTGATTCCGTGCTTGTCCTTGGACTGTAAATTATAGCGAGAGTTAGTTAAACCGAAGATTCGAAATACTCGAATTAATAATTCGTACGTTCACATTGGCTCCAGCCGAAATGAGAAACTCGATGACCGCCGTCTGTCCGTAATCCGCCGCGTACAGAATTGGAGGGCGTCCATCGATCTCTTGATTCAAGTTCACGGACTGCAAAAAAAAAACAAAATTAACATAAAAAAATCAACAATTTCAATTGGAAATTCAACAATTTCAATTGCAAAATCAAAAATTTAACTTGCAAAATAAAGAATTTAAATTTCTAATACAAAAATTTAAAAAGGAAAATTTCGACTAGAAAATAGTATAAATTTAACATAAAATAAAAATAAGTACTTCTTACTTGAACATCTATATTAGATTTATTTAAAAAAAAAAACCAAAACGAAAATTAATAAATTTTGTCCTGATTCGGGTGTATTTTTATTTTCGACTTCATTAATTAAATGAAACGCAAAATCTAATTTCCGGCTCAAACCGGAAACGCAATTAGAGTTTGGCGTTCCGTTCCATTTTAATTAAACATTTCCCACCAGTTATTATTCGCCATTTGCGACGCTTCTCCGAACGCAATTGTTTATGCACGGATCACCGGATTCGACAAACTTTGTTTAGATTTTGTTGTTTGTTTTTGATTTTGTTTTATTTATTTTTTCTGATACTCCTTGATGCAATCGTCGCAGATGTTTCGCGATTCGTAAACAATTGCAGAATCGCATCAACAACAATTCTGATAACACCAACATAATTAGTTTGACAACAACATATATTAATTATGAGAAATAACGCAATTAAGACAAATAACAAAAAACTATTAATAGTTTAAAGTGAAAAGAAAAACTTTCATTCATTTCAAAGAAATTGAAATAAATCTAAAACAAAAAAAGAGAAAACAATTATAATTGATTATTGTTTCAATTGTCATTAGAATGGTATCTGGAAAATAAATAGAATTGAATAATGATAACAAATTAATAATTGTGTAAAAAAAATAATTTAATAAATATAACTTACAGTGAATATTCAATTATTATTGTAATGGAATTCCGATTATCTTTTTATTTTAAAAAAATGTAAAGTGAAAATTGAATAATGATAACAAAACTGTCATTAACGTTTGTGTAATTTCATTATCTATAATAATTAGTTCGAAAATAGGTGCACATAAATTCTTAGTATTAAATTAAATATTGGATTTTTTCTATATTTTTTTAGTTTTATGACTGATTGTTACGCAATGTTTAAGAAACAAATAAAGAATATATGTTTGATGTGCGTGAAAATACGTGAAAATTAATTTGAAAAAAACAAATATGGTACCTGAAAACATCTGCAGTATAAAATCAATTAAATTTCTAGCAATTAAAAACGAGTTTTGTTCAAATATTACAGTTTAAATTGAATCAAAGTAAAAACACTGCAAAATTGAATAAGATTTCTAAAATCTAATTCAATTTTGTTCACTACCCCCTTTTTCGAATATGATCAAGAGGGTTGTTCCATTCAATTCCGTCCATCTCTCTCCTTCGCACACGCACTCCCATTTCGGCTCTCTTTTTTTCTGCACTCGTGACTCACCTTCTTCTCGATGATGTCTTTGACTTGCTCCAAATCGCCGTTCTTGATGCCCCACACCAGCTCGCTCATCTTCAATGTTTGTCTTCGGTACTTCTTCGTTAAAAAAATCGGGGACGGACTTGAATATTTTTCTGTCTGCACGGACGTGTTGTTTTGATTCCGCTGGAAATCGCCTATCGGAGGTCCCTTCTTCTGACACCGATGACAGCTGTCAACTTACTTTTTTTTTTGTTTTGAATAGTTGGCTTCCTGCGATCTGGGGATATTTGGCTCCAACGCGGCAGCCCTGCTCAACGCCCAATCAATAACGAACTCTACTCCTACCTTTAAACCGACCTATAGGCAACCCAAATTGATATAACCCAAAACACAGTTGCATAATCGATTTAAATTGAATTATTTGTTATAAAATACAATTATTTACAATTTAAATGGTTTATTTTTTATAAATACTAATTTTAAAGCAAATTTTGATATGAAAAATTTACAAAGTAATTAGAAAAAATTACATGCAATTTCAAAATTGAATATTAACGTTTAAGTTAAGTGGGTTTTGCGAAAACAGAAATTGCAGTATGAATTTATAACTGGACAATCAATCAATCAATCAATCAAATCACTGAAAACTGATATAAAACTGCGAAAATTACGCGAAAACAGAAACAATTCAGAATGTCTAAGATATTTGCGTTTTTGTTATTAGTAACAACAACCAATTGCTACTTAGATCCTCAATTGATCAAAGCTTATTTCCAAGAGAAATCGGTGAAAATTGCTAATATTTACAGTTGTGCTTCTAAAATTGGTAAAAATTTAAAAAAATAAAAATGTAATAATTAAATTATTTTGTTTAAAGAACGTGTAAAGTTGTTGAAAACTTTGTCAGGAGAACTTTATATTCCCATGGAAGTAAAAGCAATTTCTTCAGGATGTTTTATTGATTCGCAAATTATTAAACATTCGGGTATTTTTGTGGATGGAGATTGCGAAAATATTGCTGAATTTTTCAAAAACGTTTGTAAAATTTAATTTTAATTAATTAATATCTGATTATAATAATTATTTATTTAAGTGTGATAATTTCGATTCGCAACATTATTGGTTGATTACAGTTTCCGAAGAGCAAGAATCGAATCTTTTGCGTATATTTTCTCAACTTAATTTGAATATAAACAGCGATTTGCTATGCGTGAAAAGATTTGGAAATGGATCTAAAGTTATGTTCGATGTTTACAGTCCTTCTATGAATAAGGGTATAGCTTTAAACGTAACTCAAGTTGGTTTTTTTCGAGACAACGTGAAGTTTATGAAGAGACGCGTCAATATGTACGAGGAACGTAAAGATTTTGGTG
Source organism: Nicrophorus investigator (assembly GCA_963457615.1). Taxonomy (NCBI): domain Eukaryota; kingdom Metazoa; phylum Arthropoda; class Insecta; order Coleoptera; family Silphidae; genus Nicrophorus; species Nicrophorus investigator. The sequence continues at coordinate 7,343,687 of OY735141.1, forward strand.
GAATTAAATTTCGTTCTATCGTTGTGGTAACTGAAATAATGTTGTTATTGTAGTGTAAATTTAATGATTTCTTTGTTTTAGTTGCCTGAAAAATTTGAAGGAACTGCTGAAGATCACGTGAGAAGCGATGTAAAGGTGCAGATAAACCATTTCAATCGTTTGCACAGTTTACTGAATATTTATTGTGGGGAATTTTTCAATTTCACGTGAGTCGTGTTAAAATTTCGGTAATTTTTCTGTACTTTTAATTATGTTTTAGTATAGATATAGAAAGCACGGATTCTTGGGGGTATAAAATGCCAAACGGCAGTTACGACGGTGTAGTTGGTGGCCTACAACGACACACTATAGATTTCGGTGGATCCCCGATTTTCCTGGTAAAAGAGCGCTTCGGTATATTGGATTACGGCAGAAGAACTTGGCGTTTGAGGAAAGTTTAATTATTTTTTTTTAAATAATAAAATTTTGTATTTTTTTTTTGAATTTGTAGATCGGCCTTTGTTTTTAGACACCCCAAACGCAAAGCCGCCTTCGAAGTATTTTTAAGACCTTTAGAGAAGTTTGTTTGGGTTACCATAGTTTTTGCTATCATCGTCGTTGCTTTGATACTGAAGTTCGTGGTGAACTTCGAAGCGCAAATCCATGGAAATTCGAGGAATCACGAGATCGAGTCAACTTGGAGCTCGATGTTTCTTTTGATCTTAGGGGCCTTGTGTCAACAAGGTAGTCGAATTTTCAACATTAATGATAAACTGAAAATATTGATCAAAAACTTCGTTTTGCAGGGTGTCCCAAAGTTCCTGCATTCATTTCCGGTCGCATCGTGACGATCTTCGTTTTTGTCTTTTCGGTGCTACTCTACCAATTCTACTCGGGAAGTATAGTTTCGTTCCTGCTAATGCAACCTGCGAAAACCATGAACACCATAAGGGATTTGGCGTTCAGCGATCTTCGCATGGGATGCGAAGATATTTTGTATACCCGACAATATTTCAAAGTAAATTTATAAAATTTATTGCTAAATTTTTTTTTTGTTCAAATATCCAAAGATTTTGTCGGTTAAAACTGTTGTTCCATTTTTTCAGCAATTGTTTCAGAACAAGGAGATTGCCAGGATGACGAAAAGAACGTACAAACCTAACGCTCCATTCTACTTGCATCCTGAATTAGGTTTGGAGTTGGTTTCGCGCGGAGGATTCGCGTATCACGTCGATTTGGCCACTGCTTATGCCATCATCGAGAAGACTTTTCATGAATCCGCCATCTGCGAACTCGAGGAAATCCCGTTTTTCGAAGCCAGACCAGTCATGTCCTCTTTTCCCAAAGGATCGCCTTTCAGAGATGCGTTTAACTACTGGTAACTTCTGAAGATTAATTGTAATAATAATGTTGTTTCTTGTAGTTTTCAGAAGATGGCGGAACGCGGCATCTTCAACAGACAGACGAAGCACTACCATGCAAGGAAACCTGCCTGCATTCGTTCCAGAGCTCCGACATCTCCGGTGGGAATCGACGAATTCTATCCAGCCATAGTTGTCCTATCAATTGGAGTGTCCTTGAGTTTAACAGTCTTAATCTTAGAACTAATCGTTCACATTCACATCAGAAAGCGGAACAAGAACAAAATATTTCAGTTCACCAATTAAATCTAGAATTAAATACAGAAAATTAAATTGTCAAAACACATAAAAAAATTCAATGTAAACATTATTTCTTAAGATCCAAAGTTTAAGTCTGCAAAATGTCTACTTAATTTGATTTATATTAAAATAATTAATTGTTGTTCATCAAGTATAATTCAAGTAGAATTTTACATTTGTTAGGATATATAGGAATATAAAAAAAATTCTAACCTACATTTGGGGTAAGTTATAAATATAGAAAATAATTCTACAATTTCATCCTAAGAAAGCACGTTCTTTCTACCTGAAAAAGATCACAACAATAAACGTGAAAAAGAGAGACGTGTCAAGAAGAAAAACCCTTGAAGATTTCAAAGATATTGTCGGTAAACATATTTACTTAAGTTTAATTACAAATAATGTGTCGAAATTTATCGGTAAATATAAGTAAATGAAGGAAAACCGTTTAAATAATTTGTCGGTTTTTGTCGGTAGATGTTTTAATAAAATAATAACATAAAATTGTATTCGAAAAGAAGGCTTACTTTTATTAAAATTAGTTTCTGTAGATCTTCAGTGAAAGACGAGTGGTGATGTGTTGTGGAAGGACGAAGAGGAGGAGAGGGAACCGGAGGAATGCGAGTTGGATTTTAAAAAGTTTGTTTCGTACTTAAGTCGGGTTCTTTCGGCGAGAAGCGCTTGAGTCAGTCGCATGCAGTCAGTAAAAATAGAAGCAGTTTCTTCACGAACGCATGGATAGAGAGGAACGCACGGACCACTCTTAACAACATTGCAGAAGACTCGAAACAGAAACTAATAGTCTTTAGACCACCAAATCAAAAGAAAAACATCGTCGTCCGGGTTACGTGCTTCAAAATATGTAAATATTGCGTGTCGTCGTGTTTTTTTTTTTGTTGTTGCTGTCGTTTTGTTTTATTTCAAGGTAAGTGTGGTTTTCAATTAAAATCGATTTAAGAAAAGTAAATAACCATATTCTCAAAATATTTTTTTCAATCCAAATTTTCCATAATTTTTTTAAGATTTCTATAATATTTTCAAATAATTTTGTTTTTGGAGCCTTCAAAATCATAACTAGCCTATCCTTAATCCGGTACTGATCATAACTCGAGATGCAACGAGAGAAAAAAATTTGGGGCTAATAAAATTGGAATAAATAAAATTAGAAACTATTTCCAGACAGGCGAGAACTAAATTTACACTTTGAAAATTACGTTTTGATTCACATGTATAGTTTTTATCGTTCTGCACGTACTGTTTGAGGAAGCAGAATTTATTTTTCAAAATCATCAGACACCTTTTGTTAATTGAAGTCATCCATAATTTAAAACAAAAAATTATATCAATATTGAAAAATATCAAGAATTAAAAAAAAAATGTTAATTATTACAAAGTGTGGAGTGTAAGCATATTAATTATCGAGCTGCAAAAAAATAACCTTTGTTTTATTTAACGAGAAAAAAAATAATGGGATTTTTTTTTAAACTTGTTGATTTATTTATTGCTAAGTGTGAAATGTGACCAATGGCAAAAATTGAAATATTTCATTTAATTAACGAGCTGTGAAAATATTTTTTTTTATAATTAAATTTTATTTCCATACCTATATTTTTTTTCTTCAATCAGATAAAATCAATTTTATTAATCGGTGATTGTTTTTTTTTAATTTTTAATTATTTCATTTCAATCAAGGCGTTCGCAATTGTTTATTGCAAGTGAAATAAAAACAAAAGTGCAGCGACCAAAGCCGACTTCGATAACACGAAAACAGAACAACAAATTAACAACGGAAGTGCTGATTTAGTTATCGTCAACAATTTACAAATTATGTAACTGACAATAATAGATTTCAGTTATATAATATTCGCTTATCTGCTTTTTTTTTCCTTTATTCATTTTCATCGGTGAAAATTACGAATTTATTACTTTTTGTTATAAATATTTTTTTGTTTGCAGCGCAAATATTATTCAGAAAAAAAAAAGAAAATAAGAACCGAACAATAACAACAGTTAAATATGTCTGGTGACCTTTTTCGCTCATTAACAATGTTCGATAAGAAATTTCACTGAATTTAAGACGGCAACCGTTCATTATTTGTAATTGATGATGAAGTTTTAAGAAAGTTAAGGTGATTCGAAAATATTCCATAAGAAATCTGACTTAAATAAATTATTCATTGAAGATTGAGTTAAACAATTGGATTGGTAAATAAATTATCTGAAAATTATTGTAATATTGAGTAGCAACAAGAAAGTGAATAATACCTGTTTACCTATCGCTAAGCCATTTATATCGTTTATTCAAAGTGCGGTTTTCCTTGAAAATTATTATTTATTCAGTGAAAACATTGTTTTCCGCAGATAATTATTAGATTAAAACGTGACAGCAGCCATTATTTCACTGATAACAACAACACAATTTATCTACGGAATTCCCTAAATGTCGATCAAAAGTCAAGATTATTTATATAATAATATTACCGAAATTATATAATGAATAAGTAGTAATCGATAATAATTGACAGTTACTATGGATATGAAAAACATATGTCAATGTCAGTTGATTATAAAAAAAGGATAATTTGAATTTAGAATAAAAACCGGTGATAATAAAGAGTTTGCAATTAGCATTTGCTTGGCATGATGTCTTCTCTCATCGATCGGAACCGATGGTTGAGATAATTATTTATTTATTCTTTTCCATCAGGATCGTCATCCTTCAACATTCTATTTGTTGTTCAATTGTTTTTCTGCAGAACTGTCGGATTAAGTCCAAGGTGATTGCATTGAAATCGGGGCAATTTTTATTTCCACTCGGACGTAACCAATTTACAATTTACCTCCACGTTATAAAATTGACGGAACTATCGCTTATATAAATTAATTCCGCTTTTTATTCTATTATATTATTGTTGTTTTATCATCGTTATGCATCCTACATTTTATTAATTCATTTCAACAAATGAATATGACAGTTTCCATGGTTACAATTTGGTATGACATTTAACTATCAATTTTATTAAATGATAATGGTATATGTCACTTTATTTGACAGGTGCTACTAAAACAATAACATAAGTGACTTTGTTTGACAGTTCTATTACTAGTTTCCATGGATACAATATGCGAACAATATAATTGCTCGAATTACGTAAAACCGCTCCGATCTAGTTCTTTTTTTCTATTCATCTGCAACGGAGTTAATTTCCAAAACAAAACTGCGGGAAACCGAAACCAATTACTGTACACACATGCATGTATATGCATGTACGTGTATGAATTGTAATTTATGCCGTTCGTCCAAAGTCCAACTCGTAATAAGTCGCAACCTCATCGCCTATAGATGCATCAATAATAAACTTTCGTCGATATTCATTCATTTTCTATCCGACAAAACAAAAATAATTGTCGAAAAACTGAAGAGTTTCTTCTTTTTTTTTCCTCTTGTTTTTGGTTGATGAAGCGATAAGTTTGTCGGTCACGGGTCCATCAACCTCTTCGGAGTGAGAGGAATAAAAGGAGAGACGCAGACACCAGCAGCATTCTACATGCTCGGTCCAATTTACAGCGACGAAAGTTGACTCTTTATTTTATTGTCCTCCGTTTCCATACTAATCGAGACTGTTTAACCCGATTATTCGAATACCGACAATGAGAAACACCAGATATTATGTCGGAGAGACCGATTAACACTATTTAACATGATTTTGTGAAAATAGACAATAGGAAAAAACCGAATTTTGTCGGTAAAACCATAACAACGCATCCACACAGTTAATTGGAGGTCAAAGGTGTTAACGCTGCCATCAATTGAATAAACGATAGTCGATAAAAATAAATAAATTTATGTAATTTGAAAATAATGAATCAACAAAATTTATTGCAAAACGAATAAATAAATAATAGTGCACGATTTACGATGATTTTTACGTAATCGCTTGGATAAATGAGAAATGACTAAAGTGAGATATTGTTTTGACAATATACCGGAATTCCGGTGATAGGAAATTCCTCTTAATAACAAAAATTGTAGCAGTAAATTTTTTATTGGATTATTTAATGTAAAAAATTGTGGTGATTCGAGGCACGTGCAGTCAATATTGTAACTGGAAACTGAGAAAACGCATGTTGCCAATTACACGCTTCATTCGATATTAATGGTGTAAACAAATTGGTCGTCGATAAAACGCTCGCAAATATTTTTCGTTTCGCACGATTTTCAGGAGTGCGAAAATAAGCAGAAAAAATCGTTTAAACTCATCTTTGCAAAAATCGAATCTTGCAACCTGTTATGCAACTTGCCAATGTAAATATTTAAAATTCGAATGACGCTCACAGTTTTCTCATTTCGTAGCTGAATCTATCTATATAAGTAGTTTTGATTTCGTCGGAACGTCGAAAACAATATAAATAAATAGACGAGAGGGATCGAAGGTTTTTTTGCGTAATCGATTTCGGCTGTTTGCCGTTTCCATTTACGTGCTGCAATTTTGTTTTCGTTGAGCAACCAACCTCAACTTCTTCATTCGGATTAAAGGTTATCGTTATTTCGTTTGTTGACTTCATTACGAAACGTCAAAATGTACGTTTTGACAATGTCACAATAATAACAAAAATGTCAAAATTGACAGTTTCTCATTCATATTGAAACCTTAAGTAAAATTTATTTTTTCCATAGAAATCATATCATTATATTTCAATTATTAATTAATCCAAATCATTGAATTAACTTGAAACGTCAAATAGATAATATATTTCAATGCATTTCTCTTGTTCTCCGTGTGCAAAATCCGTGACATACTTTAAATTCAATTTTCTTTCTGAAATCGAGGATACAATTATCTAGTCGCTCTGATTTTTTTTGTTGTAGAAAGTTAAGTTTAACTTATCATTATTCTGAATATACTCATAATGTCAAAATTGACATTTAGCCGTGTTTTGAAACGTCAAATTTGACAGAAAACTATATTTAATAATCTGATCCACTGAATAAAGTTAAAACGTCAAATTTGACATACGTCAAATATTTCATTAAATATTTTTGTTTTGATGCATTTTATATTGAAATTCTTTAGAATATTTTGAATCCGCAAAGCGAACTGCTAAAATATAAATTTAAAAATTCCAACTGAAAAATTTCTTTTTTTTTCAAAATATTCAAGTTGAGAAAACGGTTTCAAGTTTGTTGTCACACAGCAGAGATATGAGATGACCTCGACACAATTTTTCGTGCGTTCTGAAAATTGTTCATGAATTTTTCAAATACTATAAATATTTTTTAAATAAATATGTCGACGTAAATTTGCTAAAATACGTTTATTATAAATGGATTATATCGATAGATAATTCTATTGATAAATTGATAACATTCCGTGATAAAGGTAAATCGGATGAGTCTATGAGAGCGAAAATTGGCACAGTTCTAAGCGCCAAGTTCCATGACACTGACTAAATTTAGTCCTACAAATCATCGAAAGTAGACAAAAAAAATCGACAGCGCTTTTGTCGGTAAAAGAAAATATTATTATTAGTATTAAAAAATAAATAAAGAATATGCACTTTGTAATTTGAACTCTGCAATTTTTTTTTATCTGAAACTCAAACAAGTATCTTCGCTGTTTTGATGTTTACTATAAACAAATGAAACATTGACACGATTAATTATTTAAAAAAAATATTTCCATAATGCAAAGTTAATGCGAAACATAAAATTGAATTTCTTGCTGTGTTTATGAAACTATCAATATTAACTCGAGTATAAAGTCATTTCTGTAAGTAAAATTTTGCGAAGTTTCCGATTGGAACAGATCTAAGATTAGCAAACTTATCTTTCGTCGAATCACACAGACAATATTAGTATAACAGCTAATTGTCGACTGCTCCTGGAATTATCTCATCTGGGCTCAAAAATAGAAATACAGTCAGAGGATAGGCGAGACGAAGTTACGCAAGATTTTGCAAGAGGAGAACTTTCTCCTTCTCGACTCAAGCTTATCTCAGAAATAAAAAAAAAACTTTGTGGAGAAGAGTGAGGTCACAGTTTTTGCGATAACGAGGATCGAGCCCCTTCGACGAACGCAACGAGATCCTTTAACGATAGTCGATCGAAAACCGTTCGAAAAGTCGTTAAAAAAAAACAGTTTCTAAAAGATTAACTAAACGAAGAGTTCGAGAAGAAGCAACAAAAAGTGGTAAATATCAATCTTCGATTGTTGCTTTCTTCGCTGAATGCGTGATGAGCTTGAATTAAGTTCAATTGCCTTATGTTGATGTGCGTGCATCGCGGATTCGTTGTAAACAAATTAATAAATTAGTCGAACTATGTCAGGAAACTTGCATCTTCGTTCTGTTACGTACACTTGGAAAACCGCAAAATACCACTTAATTTTCATCATAATAAAAAGTCCCGTTACGTAAGATGATATAAAAAAAATGTTCATCAATCATTAAAAAAAAATATTTAAAATTTTGTATAAAATTTTTTAAAAATGCATATTGATTGACGTGTTTTGCTTATTACGTAAGAGATCATCGACTATTCGGATTTGCATCTTTCGCGATCGAAATCAGAATTACCTTGGGTTCACGCTTACCAGTTGCTAAGCAGCGGAACAAAGCTTATTAACTATTGTCATGGTAATCAGGCACCGTCTACTGTCTTTAAGTAGATTTTTTTTATTACCAGAAATCGAACATAACAACTGAAATGACAAGACGATTTTCGAATTTTTTAATCTTGTTTTCAATTGTAATTAAGAATTTTAAATATCTATCTGTTACATAAAATAACGTTTCATCGCTCATTTTGAATTTATCATTATCTAATAACTTTAGCTTATGGTGCATTAACTAATCAATGTTTATAGTATATGTTTCATTTTCTGTATAATTAACTTCAAGCATTAAACAATTTATTAATTTTGCAAACGTCGCTATTTGATAAGAAACAAATGAAATTGAAACCAATTGACACAATTGCAGATCAACGAGGCTCACCTCCAAACAATTGTAGCCATTCATATCACTCGTTGCTAAGCAATTTCTTCTATTCAGAGCAACTACCCACATAGCAATGTTGATAAAATTGTCGATAATTATTTTAAACACCTTATTTAACAACAAAAAACTTAAAATAAATTTCAAAAAAATAACACACAAAGTCATTAAAATAAACCGTTACATATGTTCACCAAATCAATTTTTCTGCTATAAAGTTTCGTCCTTGAATTTTTTTACTATTTTGTTTTCTCTTCAAATCGTTTTAACGACGTTGCGTAATTCGAAGATCCGCACGCGTTTGCATATTTCAAGCGAGATAAAAGACTTTGCAATTCAAAGCAACTGGATTGACAGGAAAATAAAGGAACAGTAATTTCAATTGTTTTATTGCAGACACAATTCAATAATTTCGTAAATAAAATTGGATTTCTTCGAAAACCAATAACAGGTTAATTCAAATTATACGCGAAACTAGTTTGTGTTGGAAATTTAATTGAATTTTGCAAATTTTATAATTTTTTTTTAATAAAATGAATTAAAATTAATTGAAGAATTTGGTTAGAAAGTTCAATTTGCGGTGTGCATGTATATTTAGTTTTTCCTCCTTTGTAATTTACAAGTGTGTTTAAAAATAGATGAACGGGAGAAGGTCATCGAGAATATTTATAATATCATGGGATAGAAATGCAAATCACTTTTCTTTTTTCTTTTTTTCTTTTTCCTCCATTCATTGAATGAATTTCTCGGCTTTACTTTTAAAACTTATTTAACTGCTTATTGCAGGATCAGTTGTGTAGGAACACGGGAAAGAGATGGCATCCGCCGGACAGCTTTTGGTGAACGCGTTTCGGGTCTATTGGAGGGCGATCTTCGTCGTCGTCTTTCCTCTTATCCTGCTTCCAGTCTTCGTGTTGGATAACATCCCCGCTCTGAGATGTCTGTACGTCGTCCTGCTGATGGCAGGATTCTGGGTAACTGAAGCTTTACCACTCCCGGTGACAGCTCTAATTCCGATGGTAAGTAAATTTGCAATTGTTTATAAACTGAAGACGTAATGGTAATAATTGATTTTAGGTGCTGTTTCCGCTGATGGGTGTGTTGGATTCGGATAGGACGTCGCTTTGCTACCTGAAGGAAACGAACATGATGTTCGTTGGTGGATTGGTGATAGCCATCGCCGTGGAGCATTGCAATCTGCACAGACGTGTTGCGTTGTACGTGATCCTCTGGGTTGGATGCAGCCCCAGGAAGCTGAATTTCGGGCTCGTCGCGGTCGCGATGTTCGTGTCCATGTGGATCTCGAACACGGCAGCAATTGCCATGATGTGTCCCATTATGGAGGCGACGCTCAAAGAGCTGGAGAGTCAAGGAATCGGACAGCTCTACGAGAAGGAGGAAGTCGAGAATGGAGATGTGAAAACCGACGGAGAAGTTTCCACCGTCAAGGTCGAGACTGAGGCTCCAAAACCTGGAGAGAATCCGGACACCCGAAGGCCCAGCAAGACGACGATCTGCTATTTCTTGAGCGCCGCGTACGCTTCAAGCATTGGAGGTCTTGGATGCATCGTGGGCAGCGGTACCAACCTTACTTTTAAAGGTAGTATTTATAAATATATAATTGCATAAATAAATTAATTTTATTTATTGTTTTATCTTCAGGTATATACGAGACTCGTTTCCCTGACAGCCCGACCGGCATCGACTTCACCTCCTGGATGTTCCTGAACGTTCCCATAATGCTGATCACCATGTTCCTCTCTTGGGTGTGGCTTCAGTACCTCTTCATGGGTCTCTTCAGGCCAAAATCCGAGGATGCGAAGAGAGTTCGCGTCGGACAGCAGGGCGAGATCGTCGCCAGGAAGTTGATCCGCCAGAAGATGGATGACATGGGTCCGATGACCTTCCACGAAATAGCAGTCGGTCTCTGCTTCATCCTCAGCGTCTTCCTCTGGTTCTTCAGGAAACCGCAGTTCATCGCCGGATGGGCGGAACTCATCACCCAGCACAAAGTCAAGGACGCTACTGCAGCTCTGATCGTGGTGATGCTGCTGTTCGTGATCCCGGCGAAACCGGATTTCATCAGGATCTTCAGCAAGGATGAAAGCAAACGTCCTATCGTCGCCTCTCAAGCTTTGGTTACCTGGAAGGTGGTCCAGACTAAACTTCCATGGGGTCTGATCTTTCTCCTCGGAGGAGGTTTCGCTTTAGCAGAAGGTTCCAAGGAGAGCGGAATGAGCGAACTGATCGCCGAGAATCTCCAAGGAATCGTTAAACTTCCGAAATTCGTCGTTTTAGTTATAGCCTGTCTGATCGCCTCCACTCTGACCGAATTTTCGAGCAACGTGGCCGTTGCGAACGTCCTCCTTCCAGTCTTAGCCGAGATGTCGAAAGTGGCCAAATGGCATCCTCTGTACCTGATGATGCCGGCAGCGCTCACCTGTTCCCACGCCTACTGTCTTCCAGTTGCGACTCCTCCTAATGCCATAGCCGCAGCCCCTTGCAACATCCCGACCAGGGAAATGGTCAAAGCCGGTCTCGGAGTCACCGTCATCTCTCTGTCGGTGCTCTTCCTCATCTTCCCATTCTTGGGACAAGCCATCTACGGTCTAGACGAGTTCCCAGATTGGGTCAACTAATCTTTAAGAATTTTAAAAAAAGAAATACGTGCGTGAATGAAACTCAGGGCAGCTTATTTTATACTCAATACTTTAGGTCATTCTCTATTCCGTATCGATTGGCTGCTTGGATCTGAAACGAGATGGATGGACCAAAATTTGCTCTATCACCGTGTGTTTATTTTATTTTTTCATTTTCTTTAATTTCGATCATGATCATCAGCGGTTTCCATTTATTCTTAATATATATATATAACTATATTTTCAACAATTTTTATTGCTCTCCAATGGAAGACACGAAAACACTTTAGCGCAGAGAAAGAAAACAACATGAAGATGAAGAACGTCAGGGGATTTGTATTTATGTTATTTAGTAATTCAAATTTTATTTTTATTAAATATAAGATATTACATTTTATAACTTTCCATTTTTTTATCAACCTTTCAAACATATAAAATTATAGAATTTTAAATGACGCAAATTTGGTTGCATTCAAATATAATTTATTTACATTTAATTGATATGTAAATCAAGTTGCATATTTAAGCGATCAAATATTTAAATTATTTCTCTTTTTTTCAACAACGAACAGAGTTGAGAAAACATGATATAATTAAAATTTCGTAATTTATATTGAATTCTTAATAAACTAAACGAGTCTCAATGTTTCAAAAAATATGACCCAATGGAATTTTATCAACTGGTCACTTGCATTTTTTTCGTTTTGTTTCTTCTTAATTATAAAGAAAAACAACAACAGAGAGCAAATGCATGTCGGAATATGAATAAATAAATTGCAGTCCAGAGTTTTATAAGCAAACTCGACTCGTTACCGGATTTCTGATGACCTAATGAAATTTAATCATCTCTTTGGATATTTGCATTTATTCATTCACTAACTATTTTAATTTGTAATTTCACCAATGAACATTATAATTTTATGAATGAAAATGTGTAATTTTAATAATTGAAAACTAGTAATTTCATTAATAAAAATTTGTAATTTTATCAAATCGAAATTTTTGAATGAAAATTTGTAATAATACTAATTTCAAATTTCCATTTTCATTGATGAAATTACAAATTTATAATTTAAGCAATTGCTTTTTGGCGCATCGTAAATTTGTGCAATTTTCGCATCCAATCGAATGTTGTTGATTCGAGATACTAATTTGAACTTGGATCCAAAAGATCTCGACCTCGACCACTTAGCGCGTCCATCAAATTATTATTTATTTATCCAAATCGAGAATCGTTCAAAACAAATTCAAGATACGTTCTATTTATATAATCAACCGTTACCACAGATACGTAAACATCATTGTTTCTTTTATTGTTTCTATGACGACGATATTAAATATTAAAATAACATCCGGTGTAGTAGCGCAAAAAGCATCTGCTTTTGTTGATTCGATGGAAATTTCATCGCGTGAATTATGGAATTGGCGATTAATAAATTAAACAAATAAATTATTCAAAATGAATATATAAAAAAAAATAATTTGTATAATGATATGTGAAAACGACAGCAAATGCCGAATTCCTGCAGACTTTGCTCATCATTCGGATTTGGGATGTTTCTTTCTCTTAAAAAGCAATAATTAATATGTTTTTGCGTTTCTTTCCTTTTTATCGTGTCGCATGGATTTAATTAATATTGCAGAAACGGCGAAATCATAAATAAAAATTAGCAAATTATATATATTTCTTTAAATTTTAAACCGTACAAAAAATGTAACGAATTCTCATTAAGCTAATGGGAAATTTACTAATTTTTAATATGCATCAGATACTTTCGATTTTTATAATTTTAATTTTGTTGGATTTGTATAGTTTTAACAATAGAATTCTCATTAAGTAAATTAAGTAAATTGGGAATAGTATTATTTACAAATCGGAAAGTTTCGAAATATTTGTAATTATATGAAGTTGGAGTAATTTGTATTTGCGAATTTTCTGCAATAATCGTAGGTGGATGTAAGATAATTTTAAGGAATTCTTTGTGTGTAATCTAGGTGGAAGACCATATGGCGCGGAGCTCCAGAGGTGTTGTTTGTTGCGAAAAGAGGCGGTTTTCTTTTTATTAATTATCGGTTTCCTGCGTCGAGCGACCGATACCATTCCATTCCGATTGTGAACTGTCGCGTGACGTAACCAGAGTCCCCGTTCTTCGTGTCGGCAATACCGACCGACAATCAAAGAGAAGAGATGCATGCGAGTGGATAAGTGTGTGCGTTGCTTTCTTGTGTGATTGTATTGCAAGTTTGTAGAAAGGAGAGAAAATCAGAAAGAAATATAGACGAAATTACATTAAAGAGAAATGTGGAGAAATATAATGAAAGAAAAAGAGAGAAATGTACACACACGAAAAAAACGAGAATTATTGAGAAAAAGGTGTGAAGAAATATAAAGAGAGAAATATACAAAATAAGAAATGTGGAGAAAAGTTAAATAATAGAAAAATACCGGAACTCAGAAGAAAAGAACAGGAGAAAAATAATTTTAAATAATGTTTAAAAATAATTATAAAAAAAATAATAATAAATATAAAGAAAAGTAGAGAAAAATTTTGCTTTGTACGTTCAAATTTATAATTTTTGTATTTGTTATTTTTCACGTAATTCATTGATAAAAAAGAACAAGAAAGAAAAAATAAAATAATAGAAAGAGAAAAATAACATACAAAATTGATTGAATTATCATTAAGTAAATTAGACTATGATGTATTAATATTTACAATTTCTTATACTTTTGATTCTATTAAGTAATCCTTTGGTAAAATACATCATAAATTGACAACAAAAAGAAATACACAAAGTAATTTCAGTTTACAATAAAAATTTATAAATTCGAAACGAAATAGACTGAAATTTATATTCAGTAAATTAATTATTTATAATTTTAAATATTTTCATTTTTTTACATGATTCTATAATTGAAAATTATTGAGAAAATTGGAAACAAGAAAAGATAAGCAAGAAAAAATAATAAAGAGTGAAATAAATTAGATGAAAATAAAAATGTAAGAAATATGAAAAAATGCAAAGAAATTTAAAAAATGCAGAAAAATAAAGTAAGAATTATAGAGAAAACACAAATAGGAAAGAAAAGGAAATTAATAAAATAAAGTGAATAATAAACGATGAATTATAGAGAAAAGAGAAAAATATTATATTTTTTTTTAGAAAAATACAAAGTACAGAGAATTTAAAAAAATTGCAGAGAAAATAAAGTAAGAATTATAGAAAAAGCAGAAATAGAAAAGAAAATGAGGAATTAATAAAATACAGAGAAAAATAAGGGAAGATTTAAAGAGAAATGAGAAAAATTTGGAAAAATTGAAAAAAGTACAGAAAATGAAAACAATTGCAGAGAAAATAAAGTAAGAATTATAGAGAAAATTAATTATAAAGAAATACATTTTCTTTATAAATTCAGAGAAAATAAAGTAAGAATTATGTAGAATATGAAATAAAATAATAAACATTTTGAGAAATTAATGAAATAGATAAGAAAATTATAAAGAAATGAGAAAACTAAAAAAAAAATAATACAGAAAATATGAAGAAAAGGAAAGATGGAAAAATAGTGATAAAAAAAAGATGGAAAAACGTGAAGTGACGATGATGATGATGTTGAAGAATAAAAGTGGAGAAGAGAGAAGAACAGGTGTTCAGTTTTCTACGTAAGTGTGTGTATTAGTGTTGTGATCCATCCAGGAGATCGAATCACCTCACCTCCTCAGAAACGAGTTGGTTTCTCGTCGTTCGCATTCAGTTGTTCCGTGACCTTTCACCAGGAGGGAACGAGGCAAGACAAGACAAGGCAAGGCGAGGCTCACCTGAACCATACACACGCACACACGACGCTGGCTGGTTGTTCTGGTGTATCAGCAGAGAGTGTAAGAGAGAGCAGAAGCAGCAGCCGCAACTCTACGGCGATCGCTTGGTTAGTTGGTTAGTTGGTGGTGCTCGCTCGCTTGCCTTCAGCAACAGTTTTAGTTCAGTTTTTGGTTCAGTCGGTGGGAAACGCGCAACGAGAAATGAGTCCGTCCACGAAGCACACAGCAAACGGCATCGACGCAACAACGCAAGAATAACATCAAAGTTAAAAAGATACAACGAGATTATCGTCGTGATCGTCAAAGAGAAAGAGCAAATAAAGTGAATAAATATCGAACAATCTCATCGCAGCACCAAGAGGACTACAATATGGTAAGCTTCTGGCGATGCTCGAAGGATTCGAATTGGGTTAGTGGCGCGAACGAGAGCGCGCGCGACTCAGAAAAGAAAAAAGGACGACGACTTAACTTAATAGATGAAAAAGGAAAACAAGAGAGCAAAAAAAAATGTTGACGAGAAATAAGAAGGAAATTAACGAGAAACTGGCTTTTCCTTCTTCGCGTGTTCTCCTCGGTGCGCCGCGAGAGATTGTATATTCACGCACGCGAGAAGAGAAGTAACAGGGTTACTCGTCCGACCATTCATCGAACGCTCCACCTCGCGATTCCTCAGATTTAGAACTCTATAAATATCACCACATCTCCCTCAACCCTCATCAACGGAAATAACTTCAAACTCTTCCCTTCCTTAATTTCTTTTCTCAAAACTGAGACTTAAATTCCCAAAGATTTGTTTTTTATTTGAAGATAATTATTAATAATGGCACGGACGTGCGAATAGATAGATAGATACGTTGTCTATCTTTACGTGCGAGCGAGGAGTATCGGCTTTGCAAGGTGAACTAGTCGCGGTGTATTAATAAATAAATAGAAGGAGAAAACTAAAAATCTCCGTCCTCGTCCGATCTTGCGACATACACACAAACACTCGATGAATTCTAAGCAACAAATTTCCTTGCGTTTTATACAACGCGTTTTCTGCTGCAACAACGTAACAAAAATAATGATTTCGCTTCGATTCATATAATCTTAATCATCGCATTGCATAAATTAAATTAAAAACAGCACAAAAATTCTTAGTATTAGCAGAAAAATATTATTTACGTTATTTCTTCATCAATTTTCTAAAAATTATATTCTGAAACTGTCTAAATTTTCAATTATCCAAATATTTTTCTCAATTTGAAACAATTTGTTATTAATAAATATGTGAGAAAAATATTTAACTTCCAAATTTTAATTAAATAATCGTCACATGAAAAATACTGAAATTAAGTTAGAAAAAGCAAAATTTGACTAAATAAAATTTCAATTTTCAATAAAAAAAAAAATTTTTTATGAAGCATTTCCTTATTAATAATCATTTGAGAAAGAAATTATGAAATTTTCAGATCAAATAATATTTTTTTTAGAAAATATTTTTTTATTCAAAAATTCATTAAGTTGCTGGAATTTCATGACGAAAACAAGATTAATACAAATTTCATTGCATAATTAATGAAACTGTTATTATTTGTGGTATTTCTGCTTAGAATTACACAATGTCTAATTGATATGTTTTGTTTACAAACATTAGTGCACGTCACTGCTGCAATTAGTACACTAATATTAAGTACTTAATTGATGTATTTTAAAAAAATCCATAAATCAATTGAAACGCATTGATTTTTAATCTATTTTTAATAAATATATTATATAAAAAAAAAACATGAAATCTGATATTTTACTGAAATTAATTAATTTTGTTCATTTTCAGTTTGTGAAATTACTGATTACCGTTTTCATCGCACTGGTCGTAACGAGATTAGTGTCTGCAGATAGAGAGCATAAAGTGAGTAAAGATTTAAGAGTTTAGAAAAAGTTATGTTAATTTTATTTTCTTCAGGTGCACAATATAGTTTTGTATCCTGAAAGACACTCGTGGTGTCAAACAACGGCCATCAAGCAAATCGTCTCGAAACCTGGATACAAATCGACAACAATCGACAATAACGTGTGCGTGGGCGCCTGCTACAGCTACAGCATTCCGAGAACGCAACCTGCGGAACCGGGAGAACTCATAGGCCCGTACTGCGACAGCTGCCAGCCCTTGGCAACGCAATGCTACCACGTAAGAGCAATCTCAACTTTCACTTTAAAACGATCCATAAAGTTAATTTGCAATTTAAATTGCAGGTGACTTTAACGGCAGATAAAGAGAACACCGATCCTGCAAAGATGACCGCACAGAAGAGGGTGCAGATTATAACAAACTGCAGCTGCACATCCTGCAGTAAAATACAGACGACGGATTGCGAGATCGCCGATCAGAGCACTTCAGAGTTACCCACGAATCTCTTCGCTTTGCTCCATCCCAATCACACCGAGAGCGGAATCGTGGATGTACCGGAACTACTGAACCTATCGCCGCCGTCATCTCAAGCCAAAGGTCACACCTTGCTCACGCCGAACGCGACTACAGATGAGCAAAGATACGAAATCAATTCAAAATTGATTCAATTACTCAAGAGCATCCAGAATCAGGAGGAGGATGAAGATATATCCAATTTGAATTACGATAGGTAATTATACAAGAAAATTTCATAAATTTGCAAATTTGTAAAATTTATTTTGCAGAGAGCAGCTGCGTGAGTTGTTGGACATCATCGAAGGTTCAGAGCATCGATTGAGCGATAAAAACTTGATGGATTTCGTTAACTTCGTCAACGTGCACAATTCCGAAGATTTGGAGCTGGATTTGACTCGACTGAAAGAAGTGTTGAATACGTTCATGCAGGAAGATCTCGTTGGAAGACACCGGGAATTCGGTTTGGGTAAAAACTCTGACATTCATGGCAAAAAATACAGCGTTCCGAAAACTCCAGAATCTCACCTCAAGGGTAACCATCACTTCGGAATGGGCATCAAACATAACGATTTAGAGGAAGGACCTGACGTTAAAGCCAAGATCGAATCTCCAGGTGAGTTGTCAGAGAAAAAAACCCTCAACCAAAAACTTTTTTTGTTGTTAGTAAACTAAATCGTATGATTAGGGCATCACCATTTGGGCGAAGTGCAAGAAGTTGGAATCCATCACATGGGTCATCTAATCCACGGACCTCACAACAGCCTCGTCCTGGTCCCAGACGATCCCAAAGTCGAGGAAAAATTAAATTTAAACTCAGACGAAGTGAGGCCGAACCACGAAGGAGTCGTCATCTCTTACGAGAACCACCACAAACGTCCCAAGAACTAACAACTTCGAACGCGAAAACCTTTTACCAATTTACCAAAAAAAAAACTACAAACTTTTCTTTTTTTTTATAACATACAATTTTCTTTAAAAAATTTCAATTACATATTTTAACACTTATTTTTTTTAATTTCAATTTATAATGTAAATTTCTATTTTCATAATTTAACTACGTAAACGAATATTCTAATCTAATCCTCTTGTAAATAGCGAATTTAACAAGTACAAAACGCGAATCCCGATTTTATTTTTCTTCCTTCACTTTTATTTCGTTTTCTTATATATAAATGTGTGTAGAATAATTGTATTATTATTGTTTAATTTAATTGTACTTAATAATTTACGTTGTGTGCGTTTCTTTTTATTGTTTTAATTTTATTGAATTTTAGTTCTTTATAATTATCATAATTTTATTTTAATTTTTTTATTATTTTGGCTGTGTGCTGAATCTTAGTCAAAAATTATTTTATTTTTTTTTTGTAATTACAATGTTTTATCTTTAATTTTTACATATTATTATTGTTTGCAAATAATGCACAATTTGTTATTTGATTTTAAAATCTTTTATCAGTTTATATTATTTTTATTTTTTAGATACACTTAATTTTTTGTTATTTCATAAAGTTATATATTTATCTTTATTATATATATATATTATATTTTCTTTTTTTTTATGTATACATATTGTAAATTTAATATATTTCTACACCTGAATTCAATTTATTTCATCATTACATTCTTTTAGCAATTTCGTACCATCTTTAGAAACTCCGTAGCGTCATTGGCAACCCCGTAGCGTCATTAGCAACCACGTATCATTCTTAGCAACTATATAGCGTCATTAGCAACCACGTAGCGTCCTTAGCAACTGCGTAGCGTCCTTAGCAACTGCGTAGCGTCCTTAGCAACTGCGTAGCATCCTTAGCAACCCAGTAGCGTCCTTAGCAACATTTTACTTATTTCTTGCTAACTTAAGATGCTAGATTAGATGTTGAAAATGCATGTTGTAACTGAAGCGTAATTGCATAAATGTAACTAGGATTGTTCTTATATAATTCGCCATGAATTTGATGCAGTAAACTAAAAGAGATGTAAACTGAGTTTTATTTTTATGATGAATACAATTTAAGTTTAGAATGTAATTGAATTAAATGATTAATACGGTGTAATTACATGATAATTAAAATGAACGACTCGAGGAACATGAATTGCAGCAATAAAAGACTTAAGTTAAGCTAAGTTATCTCTGTACGGTGTTAGGTCATTGTTGAGGAGGCGCCTTTAGATTATGCGAAATGTAACTTTCTTGCTGCGAATTTCCTGTAGTATTAGCAGTGTTAGTAGTTACCTAAGAGAGAGAGGCCGTTCGCGCAGCAACAAATTCCGCCGAGACTCCCAACTTAACCGCTACTTAATATTTGACTTAAGTGCGCGAGAGTCGCGATCCGAGTTTAGTGCACGTACGGCCTCCGTAATGAAAGTGAACGACGACGACGACCGGACGAACGATTCCTTCGCATACCGTTAATTTGCAAAGCAGCTGCAGCAAATCAACTTTTGTTACCTAACCGAATCAAAAAGTACCAAAAAAAAAAACTAACAATTTTACAAATTAAAAAAAAAATAATAAGAAATTCAGCACGAGATCGGGTTTTTAATTCCATTGTGCTACACCGTGTCCGTGATAACCCAGAGATAATAAACTACAGTAAGTAAGGTAAGGAGATCATCGCTCCGCAATTAGTAAATCAAGTGCAGGTAATTAACGTGTAATTAATGAGTTTTTATTAACCGTTTCGTCTATTGCCCCACGGCGTTCGTTATTGAAAAACACCAAAATCAAACTGGTTTTTTATTTTTATTTTCGCTCGACCCAAAAATCCCAAACAAAAACAAAACAACGCTTATCTCAGTGAATTCTTGCTCATGTTTCAAGAAGTTTCTCATTGCTCACCTCGATTCAGAAAATTATTAATAGTGGAATTGCATCGAAATCACAATTTTATCGGTAATCGATTATCTCAAAACGATAATATTCTACAATTGCTTTCAAGTTTATTATTAATTATTTTTTATTATTTTTATTAAAAAAAAAACTAAAAAAGAACAATAAAATTTTCGCGATTCCAGTAATTACCAACACGATTTGAAAAACAAAGCTTAACAACCAATAAAAAATTCGCATCAAAAAATGATTATTTCAAAAGCGCAATTGTTGCTTTAAGTAACCCATAATTATTAATTACAACTTTAAAATATATTTTACAAAAACAACACGAAATATTTATTTAAACTAGAAAACAATGTCAAATAACATATTTGTTTTGTATTTTTAACTATGTAGATTATTTAAAAAAAAAAATATTTTAGTGAATATTATCAGTTGACTCGAAAAAAAAAACTAGTAACTAAGCATGTTGGATCTTGTGTAAGGTTTTCTTGGTTTTTTTTTTAATAAAAATTTGCATATAGCAGACTGGTTATGTAATATCTATTTTTAATAAGATTCTTACGACTCGATAAAGTTCAGTTTCGATTATTTTATTGTCGTTGCGCAATCATTTCCAAATCACGTTGATTTTCGTCTAATTTATTAACGGCCTATTGATTTTAAACAAAATTAATCTAATTCGGGTATAAATAATCCATTACCATGTTGAAGACAATATCTGATTTTTTATTCGATTAATAAAATGATAGTGGATCAAAATAAAACTACAAAAGATAAACGAAATGCATGAAATCATCATCAATCAGGTATTTAAATATTTAATGTAATTAGAATACTAGATTAAAAAATGTTATGTATTAATATTTTGATAATTTAATTATAATAATTATTTTTGTATGCGCTTGGAGCATGTTTCCAAATCATTATTTACTGTAGCCATAGTTACCATAGAGTCTATGACATCTGTCACGTCAATGACAAATGAAATGAGTTGCGTAATGCGGACATCGTAATTTGGAAAATAATAATATTATGTAATACGATTATCACATGCATTGAATTGTAACTATAGTAACCATTAAACGAATCTGTCAAATCAATGCCGAATGAAATGAGTTGCGAAACGTAAATATAATGTAACAGCAAACCATTATGAAATATAGTAACCATAGTTACCATTAGACGAATCTGACATATCAATGACAAGTGAACTTTTGACATAAGTTGAATAACCATTGTAACTGCGATAAATGAATTTGCGTAAATAAACTTTGTTTTCTTTTTCATAAATCGAATTTGATATTCGTTAAAGATTCAATCACGTTTTTATCGCGTTGCGCTCAGAGATACTCGGGCAAAGGGAATTATTATTACGAGTGGCCTTGGGATTGTGGGAAATTTTGTGAATTTTAACTTAATTGGAATTTACGTTTCGATTTTGTTCTTTTCTTTTTCAATGAAGAGAAAATAATTAATTATAAGAAATGTTTAAGATTCAGTTAACAAATTTAAATTTCATTATATGTACTTGTATTTTACGAAATTTCATTGAACAAAATTTTATTAAACATAAATTTATTTTACGAATTTTATTTTGCACAATTTCATTTCACAAAAAGTCAATTAACAAAATGTCATTTTACAAAATGTCATTTTACAAAATGTCATTTTACAAAATGTCATTTTACAAAATGTCATTTTACAAAATGTCATTTAACAAAATGTCATTTTTCAAATTGTCAAAACTCCATCATAGTAAAGTTCCAACCTTGAAATGTATTACAATTTAAGAAATGAGCAAATTTTGTTGATGAATTGTTAAATCTTAACGTTTGATAAAGCTTATTATAATTGTACGGTATTTATCTTTATTGATATGTAAATAATTTGGTAATTCTCGTCCGGTTCACAGACCAACGGCGCGATATACACACTATCTCGTCTTATGCAAACTCGTTAATGAGTTAAAATTAATTTACAAAAACCGCGAATATCTAATACGTACTTGTTAACCAACAACAGAAAAAAATTTGAAAATAAACAAAATTTAAATTTATTTAAATCGTCCATCGACAACGCATAAAAATATTTCATGATCTTTTTTTTTTAATTAAAAATCTAGATTAATTTACTTATTAATTTGAACTATTGTCTATTAATTAAAACGTTTTGTTCGAGTAAACAACTTCATTAAAATCAGCACCGTAGTAATATTTTCAATGCAATTGGAGAACGAACATCTCCGAAGGTTTCACAGTAATTGTGCTTAAGCAATAATTAAACATTACTCATAATAGATAAACGATGTGTTTACTCTTTGCTTTCGGAAAAATAACGTGAACATATTAGCAATTAGTTGCATGCATTGACCTTTTTTTCTTGAAAAAAAAAACTAATATTTTCTATTTTTTTTAGGTTTATTTTGATGTTCGTTCGTTGAAACCTAAGACACGATGCTTGGCGACAGTCCTGGTAAGTTAACAAAAATTCTTATACCAATGGAATCGAAGTTAAGTCAGGGTCGAGATTTACAATTTCCCTAACGAAACGCAGAACTCACTTATGTAATAAAGTTATTTATAAAACAGAGACTGTATAAGGATCTCGAGGAGGGTAACTATTTTAAGTTCGAAAGGAAGACATAACAAAATTTTAGTCGCTACATTCGTGCTGGAATGCAGGAAATTCCGTCCCTGATTTACAAGATCCTCATCTAGACTTAAGTAAAGATTGCAGATATTTTTTATTAAGAAAATCAAATGTGTTACTAATTTATTATTTTTCTATGTGAATTTATTTATATTAATGAAACTTTAATTTTTAAACATCTTAACAATTATTAAACTGTCAATTTTCTTTTGTAACAATACTCATGTATATTGCAAATTGATATTGACAGTCCTAAAATTTGTTTATGAAATTTTTCTGTAATCATAATGTCAAAAATCAAACTGTCATTTTTGAAGTCTCGATTTTCATGTATTTTGAAAATTGACACTAACATTTGACTTAAATGGTTAATTTTATTAATTTACTTGTGTATCGATTCTCATGTACACTGAAAATTAACAAAATTAAACTGTTAATTTTCATTTTAATTATATTGTATTATTTCTGTGATGTCAACTTGTCAATTAATAATATTCAAATGTCAATTGTCAAAAAAATTGAAGATATTACAAAATTGTATATTCTGTTAAACTTGAGCAATAAAGAAGAGCATGAAAAGAAGTGTCTTCACGTTTTATTTAATAACTGAAAAACCACGCATGGAAATTATGTAATTGAAAATGTGAATTAAAGATGAAGCTATAATGTTTCTAATAATGATTCTATTAACAGATTTTATATAATCTGTCAAAGTTGAGGATTAATAGGAAATTGTAAAGAAGTGTCTTAATTACTCGATGATTGAATGCATTTAAATTTAAATATTATTTAAATTCCGTTTGGCACCCAATGTCATAATGACGGCGGCAGAGCTTAGGTTATGTAACCCAAGCTGCATCGAGGCTTATTGGCAATGTCGGATAGATGTCGCTACCGACTTTTATTCTGCACACGGCGATTTTCCGGCCCGGTTGTCGGGAAATGGCAAAAATTATCGAGCGGTCCGTCGCACATGCGCTTACTTCGACTTTCCCGATCCGGAGTAGGGAGGTGGACAGTCATAAAAATCCAGCGAGACGAGGCCGGCTGCGAAAAAAAGTGCGAAAAGTCCGTCGGAATTCAACAGAACCAGACGTCATTACACGAAAAAGTCTTCACCACCCACACCAAAATCAACAAATTTCGTAAGATTACTTCAACAAATTCATTTCCATATATATATATAAACCCATAGAAATATATATATATATATATAATCGAGAGAAATCGTGAAAAATTCGGCCAGGATGAAGATTTACAAGGGGTTAATTTTACAACAGATTATTAGAAGTCCCTCTAATCTGAAGAACACACCGATCATCATCGTCGAAGTTTTATTGCATTAAATTTCCCGTGAAAAAAAGAGGAAGGAGTGTGTAGAGAAGAGCAGAAAAGGAAAAAAACACCTGCAGCAAAACAAAAATTTAGCTCCAGCAAAGACTTTTCCGTTTTTTATTTTTCTTTCAAACCAATTTCGTTCCGCAAAAGTGATCATCTGCACAGCGATTTTGTAGGTTAGAATAAGAGAGCAGTTCTTGCCACCGAGGATATAATATAATGTAAGTATATGCAATTCCAGTTGTGCGCGCGTACATGTGTCTGTCTGTCTGATAAAAATAGGCGTCAATTTTCGTGAATTATGTGCAAACTTTGCACAAACAAAATAAAAGTTTACTCAATGCGCTCAGATTAAGACACAATTCGAAGCGCCTTGAGTAAACACACGAGGATGATCCTTTTTTTTCCTTTTCATTATTTTATTCTAATTTTAATCCATTTCTTATCGTACTGAAAACACGCGGGTAACGCGAAACTTGTGTAAGCATATCGAATATCCATTCTCTACATTCCCGTTGTTCAGTCAACCAAACTATTTTATACTTTTATTTTACATATAACATCGATTCACTTTCTCAAATACAAAGAGAGAGAGAGAGAGAAAAAAGTACAATTCACAAACGAGAAAAATATAAATTGGATGAAGCTGCGAGGGTGAAAAATCGTTACAGAACGCCCACGCATTTCCATCTGTTTCCACGTAATTAATGGACGTAGCAAAATTTTCATATTTTCAGATCTCTTTCAAACTAAGTAACAAAAAAAATAATTCATATATAGTTTATCTGTCAAATGCATGACGTAAGTCAATATGGTGTTATACTTCAATTTTCATTTTAAAAAAATGTAACACATTCACTTAAAAAATATCAATTACGAAAATGGTGGACAAACTTAAAATTTAATAAAAAATGTGTGTTACGTTACAAAGTTTAAGTTTTTTTATTCGGCATAATTGATCACAATTATGATAAATCCATCAACAAATTATTTTGGTTAAAAAAAAAAATGTTTTCCTTTATTTAAGATTATAATTTAAAAAATGAATAATTCAAGCTGTCGCCTTTTTGCCAAATATATGTAATAAACTGTCGCAAACATAATGTAAAATAATAATGGTTTCGAAACATTTATTTATTTATTTCTTTTGCAAGGATTATGTAAGGTTGGTGAATAATTGAAGTAGGCGACTGTCTACCAATTATTTAATCAACTGTTATATTTAGCAGACGGTACGCGGAAAGACCGATGACGAGATTGTTGTTACACATCGCTGCAATTGATTTGCTGCACAAATAAAGAGCGTTTTCATACTGGAAAGAAAAAAACGATTTGTTGCTCAATTGCTCGAAAGTCCATTAACCTTGCCCAAAATCGCCGTGTCTGCATTTGCGGACACAACATTTTCACAAACGCGCACACCTTGAAATCAATGTACAATAAAATTGTTTTATTTCAACTAAATGCAAAAGCCTTTGTCGCAGAATTAATTGTTTTCAAACACATAAAGGCGCTACATCGAATAACAACGCTTTAGCTGGGAGAGCCACATCTCTCTAATTATCCGCTTAATTGCAATAATTCATCACAAAAGCGCTTTGTTAATTGATATTTAGTTTCGTTGCGTTGCAATTATCGTTATTGCTTTGCCATTAAAAATTGTAGACAAAAATTTTAATCTACGTACGCAACAGACATGTGTGCTGCATATTCAAAAGCAGCTGATTTTATAATAAAATTATAATTATTGTAATTAATGCGCGTAGACAGCATCAAGCACATATAATTAGGCTAATATATTTTAATTGCTCGGTTCTACTAAATAAACCTATTAATTAAGAACAGAAAATGACTAAATTATCTACAGTTTATTCACCTGTTCATTGAAATTCATATTCTACTTGCAAAAATGTCAAATTAAAATATTTTACTTTTTGCTAATTTTAAATGAAAATTATATTTGTTATTAAAATTTGTTTATTTAATGATTCGAGCAATTTCATTGGTCGGAAATGGAAGCCTTGGTTGTTTTAATTTTTTTCGTTAGGACGTGACGCAAGGCGACACATATTACATCAAATAATTGTTTTTGGAGTTGTGTGAATCGTCTGAACGAGATGATCCCAACGTACGGCGACAGTTCAAGTTCTGTGTATCGATGAAACTGGCGCGAAACATTAGTTTCGCATTTGATTTGAGGGTCGCGCCGGTGGGATTTACAGAAATCGACCAATCGCGGCGCAACATTTCCGTGCAAACCAATGGCATTCAACATAAACGTTAAAATGGACGATTTTCATGACAAATAGCATACATTTGTAACAATACATTTTAGAAATATTTATTTGGGACGTAATTTTAAGAAAAACATATAGAAACTAATAAACAAATTTCTTTGAATCATAATTGTAAGAAATAGATGTTTCAGCATCCTTGAACATTCCGACGAGCAAACGTAATAGTAAATTCAAGGAATCTCCTCCATACCTGCATTAACTATTTCTCGAAAGGAAAAATACTTTTAACTACATTATACTAGGATTTATTTGTGATCACAATGAATAATCCTTGAAAGCATCTCATCGTAAAATATTATCAATCGTTCAGTACTTACTCATGTATCGTGATGCTGATATCGAGAATAGCTTTGGAAATCATCCAGATTTCGCGCAGCTCTGCAATACGAATCGTCACATGAAAGAAATCTACTAGAATTCATAGAGTCGTGAACTTGAAATTATGTAAACTTATACATAATTTCCACAATTTTCCTAATCTACGTTCGACTTTCGCTTGGTGCTGTTCCAAGTGGTACGCTATTAATAAGACTTTATTTTTGAATGAATCATTTTTTCACGTTAAGTGCGTATGCAAGTCGGCGTATTTAAAACATTTTTCGTTTTTATTTCATAAAAATATTCTAAATTTTGATAAATTTATATAAAACAAAATAATTGCTTTATTCTCTAGAATTTTATTTCATTGTAATTGCCTGATGTTTGGGAGATTTGCGAATTTGGCATGCGTTTGGTGATTGAGTGTGTTCTCTGTTTTTCTTCCAGATACTTTCGCGTTCGATCGTCTTCGTCTATAAATATATCGCGGAGAGCATCGGTAGAGCGTTCGGACTTTTCGTGCCTGAAGTGTACTATGGTTATTTTGTGCGTCCTCCAGAGGGGTGGTTCTTGTGCGTTGTCGTCGTTGTTGTCCGGTTATCTGGCCGCTACCACCACCATCATTGTCCAGCACGGAAACGACCTTCCAAAGATGCTATTCTCCTCCACTGGAGATGGTTTCGTTCGATCTAGTGTTGGATACCGCGCAAAGAACGACCCAGGCGACTGACATCGAATCCCCGCTGCGCACCGGCGAAATGTCGTCCTCCTGACCCCGTTATGATGTTTGCCTCCTGCCGGAAGGTTCTGTGAATAAGAAGAAACTTAAAAAAAGAAAATAAGTTGAAAGCAAACCTCCTCCGTTGGGAGTTCAAAAATTAAATCAGGAGCGAAAACATTTGAAACGAAATAGAAGAGACGAGAGAAGGTATGACGACGTCGACGATGACGAAGAGTTGCGTGTCCTCCTCTTAACGTGGGGGACGGACGAGGCCCGCACTTCAATTGGCATCAATTGGCCCCAATCGCTTTTGATTCGCTTCAATTGAAGAGCGAGCTCGCCTTTCCCTTTTCTACCTCCTCCCTCTCCTGCACTTACATAGCTAGAGTACCCGAAAATTAGGTTACCGGGCGCAAGGGCACGCAACTCTTCCGCCTACAAAAAAACACACACACACAAAACAGAAACTCAACCGTATTCGTAAAACAATTGCAGATTTTAGCCGGAGCCCGCTGAGAGTACCAGCATCATCACCAGCAGCAGCAGCAGCATCATCATCACAACAGTTCAGTTCTTGCGGTTCTTTCGTGAACAGACAATACGTTTTCGGACTCGGTGTTACAAAACTATACCTGAGAGTATTAAAATACAGGAACAGGAGAAAAAAATAAATAAATTGGTGTTTGGTGTCGTATCTAAATATAATCGGTGTGTTAGTGTTAACTGAATATTGAAGATGGCATCGTCCCTGGAGAATTTGGCCAACAAGAGGATGGGCTACTCGTCCTTCTCGTTCCGCAGGAATCAGACCTCCGATAGGAAGCTGCCGGAGCAACAGGCGGAGCTAATCAAACACGCAGGTCACATATTTATGAAAAATAACAAACAAACATTTGATTTTCTTTGCTGCAATCTTTAACATTGTGTTTTGCTGAAACTATCAATTTTTAACTCATTCTCTTTCAATCAAACAGATAAATCTGTCGCCAAGGCGTTCAGCATGCTGATCAATAAGGACGAGGACGACCAGATGGAGATCTGCGGTTACAAGAAGAGCGCCGCAAAGACGGCCCTAACGTACCTCTTTGTCATTTTGACCGGAGGACTTCTCCGCTTGATCTTCCACTGGTGTCCCCATTGGTTCCTCAAAGCCAAATGCAATCCGTGCGACATAACCCAAGCCGATTTCGTCTTAATCACTGTACGTAAACTCGAAATATCAAATAATAGATTGAAACTAACCTGATTCATTTGTAGGAGTGGTACAACGATAAGCACAAGATTTTCCACGTAAAACCGCTGAATCTGTTAACGCTGGATAGGATCAAGAAGAAGCAGAAGGACGACGAAAAGTACTGCGATTCCGATGAGGACGTTTCCAACTTTTCCGTGCACTTCGATGATGGCATCTTCACCGACGTCGAGAGTCTCCTGACGTTCAGCTGCAAAAAAGTAACGTACATTTGGGATCAGCGAAAGTTGGAGTTTATAAAGCTCAGAGGTTTGGATCAGGGCGTCAGCAGCGAAACTCTGCACGGTAACAGAGGGTTATCCAAAAGCGAACAGTATATGAGGTATGATGATAAAAAGGTTTTCAATTACTTAATATTAATCATGATTTTATTTTAGACGTATGGTTTATGGGCCGAATGAAATAGTTGTTAAAGAATCGTCTATATTGACGCTTCTCTTTTTGGAAGTCCTGAATCCTTTTTACATCTTCCAAATCTTCAGCTTTATCCTGTGGTTCGCCGATAATTATTACTATTACGCGGCTGCAATCCTGCTGATGTCCGTGTTCGGTATTTCCATGACCGTCATTCAAACGCGCAGGGTAATTGATCATTTTTGTTAAAACAAACAAGAATTTGAATTAATTGTAACGATTTGCAGAACCAAAGAAACTTAAAGTCGACTGTGCACAGCTCCGATGTGGCGACTGTTTTACGGAGGGACCCGAAAGATTCAGAATTTAAAAGTCTGAACGAGACCAAAGTGGAGGTAATCTCTACAGAGCTTCTGGTACCTGGTGATATTTTGGAAATACCACAGCACGGCTGCGTCATGCAGTGCGACGCTCTCCTCCTCACCGGTAATTGCATTCTAAACGAATCCATGCTCACCGGAGAATCCGTTCCGGTCACGAAGACGCCATTCCCGAATCTCCAGGATGTCTACTACGACGAGAAGGAGCACGCTCGACATACCCTCTTCTGCGGCACCCAGGTCATCCAAACTCGCTACTTTGGAAACGAAAAAGTCTTAGCTGTTGTCCTGAAAACTGGATTCTATACAGCTAAAGGCGGTTTGGTGCGCAGCATCCTGTATCCTCCACCTGTAGATTTCCGTTTCGAGAAAGATTCCTACAGATTTGTGGCGCTGTTGGCAATGATAGCAGGATTAGGATTCATATACACAATCATCACCAAAGTGCAGCGTGGAGTTCCCATCGGCGATTTGATTGTCGAAGCTTTCGATCTCATCACCATCGTCGTTCCTCCTGCTCTTCCTGCTGCCATGACCGTGGGACGTTTGTACGCTCAGACCAGATTACAGAAGAAGCAAATCTTTTGCATCTCTCCGAGGAGCATAAACGTTTCTGGAAGCATAGATTGCGTCTGCTTCGATAAGGTGAACCCTTCGCATCCACCTAAATTCATCGTTGTTAATTTAAATCTTTCTTTGCAGACCGGAACTTTGACCGAAGACGGTTTGGATCTGCACTGCGTAGTGCCAATATCTCACAGGCGATTCGAGACGGAAGTCAAGGAAGTGGAAACCTTGCCTCGAAACACATTCGTTTGCGGCCTGGTCTCTTGCCATTCCTTAACAATAATTGATAAGCAAATCAGCGGAGACCCCTTAGACCTCAAGGTGAGTTGAACGCTACACGTTTAATTTTCACGTAATAGCAATTAATAATTTATTCTCAGATGTTTGAAAGTACAAAATGGTCAATTGAAGACCCGGAGGTGTCTGACAACACCAAGTTCAACATGATATTCCCGACGGTTTTCGCACCTCCAAAAGATTCGGGTGCTGGCGAGGGCGAAGAGATTGGCGTCATTCGCGAGTTTCCGTTCAGCAGCAGCGCTCAAAGAATGGGAGTGATCATCAGGAAGCTGGACTCCCAGCACTTTGAGTATTACAGCAAAGGCTCTCCGGAAATGATCCTCAATTTCGTCGAGAAGAGCTCAGTTCCGGAAAACTTTTCCGAGGTGGGTTATTCTATTATGTTGTATTTATATATTTTAAATATTTTTTTATTGTTTGCGTTTAGGTTCTGGAGAAGTACACTCAAGAGGGTTACAGGGTGATTGCTTTAGCTCACAAAGAGCTCAAGATAACCTACCCGAAAGCTCAAAGAGTGCAAAGGGAGGTCATCGAGCATGGTATGACACTTTTGGGTTTGATCGTCCTGGAGAATAGATTGAAAACGGACACTACGCCTTGCATACAGAGTCTGAACGAAGCCCAGATAAGAGTGATCATGGTGACGGGTGATAACATTTTAACTGCCATCAGCGTGGCTAGAGATTGCGGAATTATTAAGCAAGGTCAGAGCGTGATCACGGTGAACTCGGATGGTGGAAATCCTTCGCAAATCTACTACACGCTGACCAATACGAAGAACGGCAAACTGAATGAGGCCAGTCTTCTGTCGAACTCTTCGAGCATCGTCAGTCTGGACACGATGGAATCGCAGATAGCTGCAAACAATCACAACCACCAGGATCCTCTTCCGTTCAACAATTACCGTTTCGCGATGACGGGTAAAGTTTGGGCGGTAATCCGAGACGAACATCCGGAGCTCATCCCCAAACTGGTAACCCGTGGTAGCATTTTCGCGCGGATGTCTCCGGAGCAGAAACAGCAATTAGTACAGGAGCTGCAAGACTTGGGCTATTACGTGGCGATGTGCGGCGACGGCGCCAACGATTGCGGCGCTTTGAAAGCCGCACACACGGGTATTTCTTTGAGCGAGGCAGAATCTTCCGTTGCGAGTCCGTTCACCTCCAAGAACCCGAACATCACGTGCGTCTTGAGCATCATCAAGGAGGGAAGGGCCGCTCTGGTCACCTCATTCGGCATCTTCAAATACATGGCTGCGTACTCACTCTGCCAATTCATTTCCGTGATGATCCTCTACAGCATAGACTCGAATTTAACGGATATCGAGTTTCTCTACATCGATCTCTTCATCATCTCGATTTTCGCCTTCTTCTTTGGCCGTACTGAAGCGTACAAAGGGAAGCTGGTCAAGGAGACGCCTCTCAACAGTCTCATGAGCTTCAGCCCAATCCTGTCGCTATTTTTGCAGCTCGTTTTGCTCGTCTTCTTCCAAGTGCTAAGCTTCGAGCACCTGGTGAACACCGAATGGTACGAACCGTTCAACGCCACAGCCAAAGAGAATAAAGATGTAGTTGGTTGCGTCGAGAATTACACCATATTCACCATATCCGGCTTCCAGTACATAATCTTGGCCATCGTCTTCAGCAAGGGCAAACCCTACAGGCAGAGCATCTTCAGCAACTTCGGCTTGATTGGCTCTGCCATCGTTCTGGCTATATTCTCCGTCTATTTGGCTTTGGATCCGTGCGAGTTTCTGCGCGAACAATTCGAACTCATCGTCCCCGAAGACTTCAACTTCCGCTTGTATCTCCTTGCCTACGCCGCCATCCACTTCGTCCTCAGCATCTTAATAGAGGTCTTCTTCGTGGAGCACTGCGTCTTCAAAAAGCTGCGATACAAGTACCACAACGTGTACAAATCCAAACGCAAGTTCCTCGCCATAGAGAAGGACCTGAGCGAGGACACCAAATGGCCCACGTTAACATCCAATTACAGATCGGCTGCGAGCCCGTCGACACCACTCCCTAGCTGCACAGCCGAAATCGTCTTCGAAAATAAGAAATTCGATAAAAACCACGTCCTGAATGGCTTCTACCAGCAAGACACCCCCAGCTCCGCTCCCAACTCCACCAAAAGCACTCCCAGTTACAACCCCAACCGGAATAAATTCCGCAATTTGGAGAACGGCTTCGACTTCGATCAGTTCCAATCGGCGGTCAGCATAATGGCGAGTGACGCCAGCTTCCTCACGGCGGAACAATCCACACCCCAGCACATCCTCATTGACCCCAATCACCTGCCGGAACCGCCAACCTCCAAACGGATCCGCTCCATAAGTTCCAACTCCACCGATCCAACCCTCCTGAACGACGTCTACACCATCACCAACGGAGATATCCTCAATGGCCTTAAACCCAACTTCGAAATGGACGAATTCGAGACGAGCTGAAGTTTACTTGCATGCAAAATAAAACCTGTTCATTTTTGTACTTAACAAACCGAGATGAAAGACGCGGATGAAAATCCTCCAACTTTTTGGGACCTCTCCTCCTGCACAAACCCGGTGCAGCAACAGTAGTATTCTATATATATATACATATTTTTGCAGGAAGAATAATCCTATTTATTATTTATTTTACTTGAATTGAACTTTTTTTGGAGATTGTATAATATCATATCCACTACATATGAATGACCACATAGGGAAAGTGACTATAAAAGAAAGTATTCTTATTGTTTAGATTTAATTATATTTTTATTTTTTTTGAATTGTAGAAGTAATGTCTATTGTTCACGAATATTTTAAGAGTGAGACAGACAATTGAAAAGTCTAGTTTATTTATTATACATAATGTAAATTGTTTATAAATAAATATAGGGGGAAAGAATTTGAATAAAAAAAAAGAATAAAAATGTATCGAAAAGGGAAAATTTATTTGGAATGCAGGACATTCCAAATTTTTAATAAATATATATATATTAAAAACAATTTTATTTTCTTATAATTTCATATAATTAATTTTACTTGTAGTAAATAAATATTTCTAATAGAAAGTTATATTTAATTTATTATTATTAATAAAGTCTAAGAATTTAGTTAATATCTATGGCAACGCGTTAAACTGAAAATGAGTTGCCACGATTCAAATTAGAAGTAAACACGTTGGTAACCAAGGTAACAGTATAAACAGACCAATCGGGTGATTCAATTTGAATAAAGGAAGATGATCCAAACGCGGTTGCCATGGCAATTGCATCAAATTTATGAGATCGAAGATGGCCGAGCGCGTTACGTGATTTAAAAAGGCGTGAGGACGGATGATCGAATTGGGATCAGCCGGTTTGCGTTTGCACATGGCCTAACTATCTCCTCTCCACGCAGGATATCCCGAGGATGGCCGAAGTCCATGTTTGCCACGAGATTAACGAGCATCACGACAACCAAGAATGCAACGTGTATAATATGCATTCATGCACGCTGTACTTGTCACGATGATACACACAGAGAGAAAGAGAGAGAGACAGTTCACACTATTTGCACTAACGAAAACGTCAATGTATAGATTGTCACAAATTGCCAATAAAATGAATATAAAAGAGCGAATAAGCACCCAAAACAAACACGTTACGCAACCGCAAGTATTTTTAAATATCCGCAGATCGAAAATAAAACTAATAAATCTAAATCCGTAAAAAATCACATTTGCAACCTATTTATATTTTTTCTTTCTTCAGCAATTGAAAAGTTGAACGGATCCGTTAATTTCCAACTAATTCGCATCGTTAAAGTCCCATTGAGTTTCTCCGCTAATCGCGTTAACCATTTCATACGAACACAGAGGAAGAAGTGTCTTCGAAAACGAGTTTTCTCCACTTCTGAAAACGAAATTCAACCGGTCGATTCCCTTCTTTAGCTCGACGAAATCCTGAGGGGTGCGGTGGAAAGGGAGGAAAAGGCGAAGGTTGAGCATGCCCGGGAATATGCAAATACCATAACTACACAAACGAAACAACTCATCAAATGGAGATATACAAACGCTATTAGAAACTAGTTAGCCGAAACACGTCCCTTCATTATTTTCCATTTGCATTGGAGCCAGAACAATCAGCGTCTAACGTTGCACTAATTACAAGCGTGTCTACAATTTCAAGTAAAACTAACTTAAAACCCATAGCTGTACTCAAAATAGGGATTATTTGTATTTTTATTGCGCATCCAATGATGTTTTATTTTAAATTGTAATTGCGATTACGTTCGACGCGAAGCGAACTGAAAATTGGTTCAGGAAATGGAATCGCGTTGATAACAACAATGAGATATTTAAATCTATTTACAGTGTGCACATAACATATAACCAGCGTCGAGTACGCCCATAGCAAATATGCTTGTTTATACACACTACGCATGTGTGTTATTTGCTAATGGATTTAGGTTCTGTTAATTAGATGTTGTTTTTCTAAATTCAGTTATAGATTAGACTACTACGTAAATACGACATTCATAGTACAAAAAATATAAATAGCAATGACACAATTAATATATATATATATATATATATAAATATGAAAAGCAAAATTG
The DNA here is from genome assembly GCA_963457615.1 of Nicrophorus investigator. NCBI lineage: Eukaryota > Metazoa > Arthropoda > Insecta > Coleoptera > Silphidae > Nicrophorus > Nicrophorus investigator. The sequence goes on from OY735141.1 coordinate 7,378,781, forward strand.
TATAATATTTAAATATAAAAATATTAAGATTATACAAACTACATATTTGTTAGATTATACAACAACTCAAATTCAACATCAAAGGTCAGTTACTTATGTTTGAAACTTGTCAAGTAAATAACGGTAAAGATAACAATAAAATAATACAAACTATTATTACGTGTTTCGTAACAACAATTTTAACCTGAATGTAGCTGAAACATCCAGAAAATAAAATATTATTGGATCCACTTACGTGACAAGCGCAAATATTTTAAAGAATTTCAAATATTTAAGGAAACAATTAAATTAATTGCATATTTTGCAAAGATTTTTCAACTGTAAATAAAGTAAAAGTAGCGATTAGCAGAAATTAGGGGTGGGTAATTTATTTGTTGTTGTATCTGTCTATGCGGCACAGATCACGTACACAACTAAGCGTTATGGAAGAAAAAAAAGCGCACACTCTGTAGATTCGCACTGAAAACTTGTTTAGCACGCTAAGTCGTAGCCGGTAATTAATATTAATAATGCCGACCGGCTTCTTGTTTTTCCTCCGTATATAAACGAATGGAAAAATCCTGGCGCGTTTCGTAATCGTAAACGAACGAAGGTTGAGTCACCACCGCCGTTCGAAGCTTTATGCAGACAAATTGTAGTATAACATGTTTTCCGATTGTTGATAAGATGAAGGAAGGGATTGGTAGGAAGAAAAAAAGCAGACTTCCGGTTCAAAGTAAATCATGTGATTCGATTGTTTTTGAGATTTAGGGTGGATAGAGGAGGCAGGAAGTTTCTTTCTGAAGTAAATACGTAGATAGGATTCGGTGCCGATTTCCGGTTTTTGTGAATCATGTGCGGAGCGAGCGGTGGTGGTCCGGACGATTCGATTGCAACGCGCAGCGCGTGCAATCAACAAAGGACGCAACAGTCTCCTTCGCTCGTCCTACCCGGCGCAGATGAGTAGAGTACACGTATTGCATGCAATACGCGAGGTGCGGTGTTTACTGTTGATGTTGTTGTTTGCAAGCTGTTAAGTACGCAGCGGCAGTGTTTATCCTTTGTCTTTCGGATGATCCTTTCGTGGATTGAATCGAAACTCAGGTGGTTTACAGCGGAAAGAAGAAGTATTATTGGTGTAATGTTGATGGTGATGAAATTGGTAGCAAACGCGCACTTTGGCTGCGCAGCACAAGTACATTACAGGTGCACGGGTCTCATGTGACACGCATTAGGGACCCGGGTCCGGGGAAGACCTAGACCTCCTCCAGCAGTGGAGTGCGACGCGGCGCAGCGACGCTACAATTTCCGGGTGTGCACGACACGTAGCGAGAGAGAGAGTGCGTTACCGGAAAACCGGAAGCAAGACGACACTCCCAATCCAAAGACCGTCGTCGGTGGGTATCGGCACGAGGTAACGGCGGGGGAGGAGAGAGAGGACGAAAACAACACAAAAGAATGGATAGGGCGTGAATCGGGGTTACGTCAGCGCGACAAGCGCACTTGCCATTGGTCGATACGGTATTGTAACACGTGATGTGCGGAGACCGCGACCGGGTTTCATCTGAACTGGTGGAAAAACGCAGCTAGAGAAGCAGCAGCAGCGTCGCTGCCACCGCCGCCGATCCTCCTCTCTCTGCAACGGACGGACGGACGACGCGCGTGAACCTCGGGACCCAAAAATAAATTTTCACAAAAGTACATAAAACAAAATAGATAAGAGCAAAAGGATAAAAGAGTTTCGGTCGACGTCGTTGTTGTTTCTTTTGGTTATTGTTATTGTTGTTCGGTCGGTTTTATTGTCGTTTTCGAAAATTGAGCTGATCGCCCGGAGGACGACTCCGGTGGAGGAGAGTGTCGCGGTGGTGCTGTGCTGGTGGTGGCGCGCACGAGGTCGGAGCTCGTATGGAAACCTCCTAGGAGAAGACGTACCACCTTCCTCAGGATCCAACCGCAAAGACGTCGCCAGAAGACGACATCATCACCATCATCGTCATCGATCAGGCGCCAGAATTCGAGTGAGTACATACTACGAAAGAAGACACCTAGTGATCATCGTTACACGTTACAAATCTCACGTAACCGGCGATTTCCCCGTGTCGACGACGTCGTCATCTCTTCATCCGTCTACGTCCTTCAACTACCGGGTGGAGAAGAGGACGGTGCACGTCTCCTCTTTTATTTTTTTGCAATAGTCCTCCACCTCCTCCTTCTCCTCTCTTGGCTTGGCAACGGTGCCGTTGTACGGTCAATGCAGCCAGGTGGCCGGGTGTACACGCGGTTCCCATTTTTGGATAGAGGAAAATCGTCCCTATTCCGCCTCTGCGTTAGGTCTATCGCGTGGGTCACGGCCCACGACCGCAGCCGACGGAGCACGAGGTAACACGTGTTTCTGGGGTACATGCACCGTGTGCCACGTGTAGTGGGGCGCGGCGTGTACCCGCGATTTCTTCTTGCACATTACTCTTCATCTTCTGCTTCTTGTTGTTATTGTTATTCCTTGTTCTTGCTACTTCTTGCATTGTTGACTCAATGTTGTCGCAATCACATCTTCCAATCAAAAGATATTATATCTAATTGGAATCTTCTTAAACGTCAGAAATCAATTTCAAGATTATTACCATCAATTTTCCTCTGCAACCAACAGCAATCCAACGATACGGATTTGTTTACTTCTTGTTCTTATTATATTCCTCAAACGGACCACCAATCAAAAATACTCTAATTCTGAAAATGGAATTGGAATCTATGAAACTAATCTTTCCAACAATAACAATCCATTAGATCCAAACATAAAATAAGAGCCTTCGACAGCTCAAAGAGAAAACTCATTGTGATAATGAAAATCGAATCGATGATTTCACCGCTACCGTTTTCTTTCTCTTCACTTTTAAACGTCATCCTCGGAATAGTAATATCTATTTTGTAACACGAAATCTTAGTCGTCATGTATTTTTTTTAAATAAATATTCAATAAAATCTAAAGCCATTAATTCCAAAAATAATTAATATTGTGAAATTTAATTAAATTTAATTTAAAAATTAAAATCTAAAGAAATCACTTAAAATGTAAATAATCTAAAAAGAAAATAACATTGTATAAAAGTGATTGTGTGGACACATTATATTCTTTGTATTCTTAGCTTTCATTTACATATAAAGGCTTGGTATAACGTTTCCCACTTTTGCAGAAATACGTTAAATTGTTAATTTAATTGTTCCAATTTTAACAAACATTAAACCGTTTATTTCTTATCCATTTAATTTTGAAATTATTTAAATTAATTATTAAATTATAATAAATAGATATAATTTTAAACTTCGGAAATCAAATGCGTCAATTTTGACATTTCAATCTTTGATTTAATTTGCACTGAATTCAGTATTCGATTTGACATTTTCAGTTGTTAAAAAAAAAACATGGTAATTTTAAAAAATATGTCAATTTTGACAGTAAATTACGTAAAATTGGAAAGTATTTAAAAACAAAAGATTATAAATGCACATGATTCTCTAAAATCGTTGCTTTCATTGACGTAATCAAAATATAATCTGATAATTCTAAAAATGTACATTTTGAAAAACAAATACGTCAATTTTGACAGAGAATTAAACATGATCTGAAAGTTATGTTTAATTCTCTGTAATTTTAGGATTATTTTCAATATTTGAACATTTTTGGAAGATTCATCAAAATGTCATTTTTTAAATCAAATTTGTCAGTTTTGACAGCAAAATATATAAAATTTTACATTCTTATATAATGATTCCATATTTCCCTATAATTTTGAGAAATCATGATAATTTCATATTTTGAAAATTAAATGTGTCAATTTTGACATTTAATATTTTAACTTATTATAATTTTTGAGAAATTCATGAAAATTTCGCATTTCGAAAATTAAATGTGTCAATTTTGACAGCAAAATACTTGAAATTTATTGAAATGAAAATTATTAAAATAAAATATATTTCATATTATTTTTCTTGAAAATGTCACATTTTGAAAATGATTGTAGCTTCTATTCACTGCTTAGGATAAAGTTCATTCTTGAAGTTGAATATCTACTAAAATCTAACTATAATTTCATTGTAGTTTCCAATTTGGCAAAACCATTCTTTCTCTTTTCTCCTCTCCATTTATTTTTTTGTTGTTGCATGACCATAATATAGATATATAAAGGCCTATATAAACAGGCACAACACGCGACCTTACTCAACTCCGTGGAGCCCGAGGCGCGATTCAGGCCGCACCGCGTGTACGTACGTACGAATCACCACCGCCGCCACCTTATACGTGGCCGAAAAACAAGAAACCGAGCGGCAAAACCATCGACTGCGGACAAAAAAAGAGCAACAAATAACTGGAAATTTTCGCATTTCATTACATAATAGCTCCTCTAAAAGCCCGAGAGCCGTAGACACATGCACACTTATACACGTTCACAAATATATATATATATATATATATATATAAATCGGAATTTTAGACTTTGGAAAGTTGATATCTAAATATAATTACCGAACACGCACCTACGAAATACAAAAAAAAAATCTATACGTGTAATAATAATGATCATCAAAAATGTTGCTGCTGCTTTTTTTCTTTTCATTTTGGCGGACGTGCGCGCTTTATTGAGGCCAAAAATGAGAAAACCGGTTCGCAAAATAACAATTATTCGGCATTCTCGCCCAACCCTTCCTCCTCCTTTCAGGCCTTAGGTGGTGCACATCCACTCAAACACATCAATTAATTTGTAATTTATCCAACAGAATTATGCACGCTAACTATTGAACAATCCTCACTTAAAAACATTAATTAAACATTCTCAATTTGCATCATGAAACATACATACTAGTTGATATGATCAAAAGATGACATAATTATGAAATAATCATTTTTTTTCCTAAATAATTTCAAGTTATAATTAGACACGATCCAAAAATAATTTTGTTGTTTGTAGACACTAAAATGATGTAATAGATACCTCAAATGATGTAAAAGTATAAACTTTCATAAGTCAAAATCAAATTTGCAGTACACATTTGAAAATTACACAAAACAATATTTTCATTAATTCATTTCTCTTCTACGTTTTCGAAGTTCTATTATTGAATTTAGCTAGAAAATGATGTTACTTCATAAATTAAATTGAATTTTTTTTTTAAACTTTAATTTTACAGAGAAATTCGTTAAAACATTGTTTGATAATTAAATTGTTATCAATTAGGAATGGTAAAGGTAAAAAGCATGTACATCCACTTTACATAATTTCATGTGCACTTAATTTTCAATTACTTGTAAAATTTTACTTTGTAAAATGTGTTTAAATGAAATTATGAAAAGAAAATAAAAGTTTTTCCAAAAATCCGAAATCGTGCATTTCAGACAAATTGTGCAATGGGAAACGCCAATTGTCGCACCGGAAATATAATTTCGATCCAGGAGGGAAACTTGGAAAATACGACCGGACGCGTCGATACCAAGTGGTAATAGTCAATGAAAATGCGGCGCAAAAAACGAAATGATAAATTAATTGAAGAAAAGGAAAACGAGGAATTCCTAATGGAAAATTGATGTTCGCGTAACGCATTCGCATAGCATTGAAAAGAAATAATAAAATACGTTCGAAAAACGATTCGGTTTTCGAACTAAAATTTCTAATATAACAAATTCCGAAAGCGTTCCCAAAGAGTGCGTTGACTCAAAGAAAAGAGGAAGTCGTGAGGATGGAAAGAAAATAAAGAAATGTAGTACAAGGGCTTATATTTGTGTTTTGTTTTATACGTGCGGTGCTTTTTTTTGTCCTTTCTGTAACTTCTTCGTTAAAACCCAGGTCACATGCTTCCTAAGGTTCTCTATTTCTTATTTTTCTTTTCGTCGTCGTACATTTCTTATCCTTGTACATTTTCTGTTGTTTACCGTTCCGTTCCGTTCGTCCTCGTCTTTTAGTCGATGTTGGTGGTGGTTGAGGAGATATACAGAAAGATACCGATCTCAGAGACCGAAACTACAATTTAGAAATCACGTAAGGGACTTCGGACCCGAGGAGGCCCATGTTCTGGTTGTAAAGTGCAAGCGCGTGATTAGAATCGCCTCAATTCACCAGCACTTCCGGTCTGCACGACGCGTCGTCGTGTCAGTTCTGCGCGCTCGAAACGCGAGAGACGAGACAGATAGATTTTGCGGAGTGGAATTTTCGCGTTTCCTCGTCGTTTCGAGAGCGCGCACGCAAATTCGGACTGTTCCAACAAACGGAATCAAAGAATTAGCAAAAATACGAAATGCAACTCTTTGTTTGGAGGTGTTGGTGGTGGAGGAGGATCGCATTCACGCGGCACCACACTTTTGTTTTTAGAGATTGTTGACCCCTTCTTCCTCTCGAGCAATTTTCACATCTGGATTACGAAACAACGAGAAAAGTAAACGTCAACAAGTGGAAGAAGCAACAAAAAAAAAATTATATGATGACATGAACTAAACGAAATATTCACAGATGAGCGTGTAATATAAAACTATCAAAAAATAAATTAAGAAACACGAATCTCGTGAATCAAGTGAATGTTCTGCTCCGATTACCGAAATATCATTTCCTAGTGTTTCCATCTCTTCATTTCCTCTAATCATTGCAATAAAAAAATTTGCATATAAAACTTTACATTTTTTAAATAAAATTATTCAATCAAATTTACAATTTAAAAAAAAAATGCACTCTTAATGTATTTTATTATTGGGATAAATTTATCAATTAATGCGAGTTGTTTATGAACTGATTGCGCATATTAAATTTAACGACGTAAAAGTATCCAACTACAATGGCCTTTCAGGACTCGCGCTTCGCTCGCCCATCGAAACGAACATTATTTAGTCTGTAAATTGAAAAACTACATTCATTATTATTAAAGACAATTCAATCATTTCTATGAACGTTATCGTATTATTTACTTATTGCTAAGAGCGTCTAAAGCAATAAACACAGGGCCGTAGCAAGTAAATCTTCAAAAAAGGTCAAATATTTCATGTGCGCCCCTCATAAAAAAACAAAACAAAACAAAATATATTATTACCAAATTGTATTTTTATATTAAATCAATTTTATTGTTTCTATTAAATCTAAAAAATAAATAAATTTGTGAACATACGTAGCAAATAATATTTGTTGAGGTTTCATTGTTTTTATAATGATTAGAGAGTATTGAGCTTTGGACCATCTTTCTGTCCAATAAAAAATATACAATTATATTTCACTTAAGTGAGAATAGAAAATTAATATTCTTTAAAGAAAAAATAGTTAGCATTATCGAAAATGAGATTTATCTAATAAAGATGTATGGATGTACCTATGCAGACAGTTTTAACCACCTGAAGAATGAGGAAAGAGGCAACATCTGCTTTAATCTTGGTTCAATTCCAAGAAACTAATACGGAAACTTTTTTACGTTTTTTATTTGTATTTAACATGAGTACTAAAAGGCTGTGAAATGTATACTTATATTTTACTGTTTAATTTTTGATAATCTTGAAGAATTAAGTTTTGTATTGATTAATTAAGTTTTTCGTTGCAGTTGATTATTTTCTTTTTATAAAGAATTTGTTGTTACTGTTTGCAGACGTACAGCAAAATGAGTCTGGACACGCTGCTGGAGGCGGCCAAGTTCATCGAAATGGAGGAACAGAAAAAGAGGAAGGCGACAACGCAGCCGCCGCCGCCTTCACCGCCGCAGACTCGGATGATGCCGACACCGATGCCGCCCACGTTGACGCCACCGCCGCCGCCGCCTCTGCATCAACAACAGCAGCAGCAGCAACATCAACCCCCGCCCGCCCAGGCGCTCCACAGTTCAGTTTCCGCGCCAGCGCAGCTCCAGCTGATCGCCGCAGCCACCGTCGAGCAGCAGCAGCAACATCAGCTGCAGCAGGTGACCTCATCCACGATGGAGATCGGCGGAGTGCAACCTATCCATGTGCAACCGGTCATCATCCACAACAGCTTCGACATACTCAACCCGGTACTGCTCGACGAGTCAGGAAAACCGAACAGGAAACCGCCGCCGATGGCATTCAGGTCGGGAATGCGCGAAGTGCACAACAAGCTGGAGAAACACCGACGCGCCCATCTGAAGGAATGCTTCGATGACCTCAAAAAGCAGCTTCCGGTCACGCAGGAAGTGAAGAAGACGAGCAACCTGAACATCCTGCATTCGGCGATCGAAACCATCCAGCTGCTGCAGCAAAAGGAGCGAGAGTACGAGCACGAGATGAAGAGGTTGGCAAAGGAGAAGATCGCCCTTCAGCAGAAATTCGCCAATCTGAAGGTAAATACGAAAATATCATATCCGAAAAGGAACGGTGTAAATAATAGAAAATTTGCGCGTTTTCAGAAGGATTGTTGCCTGCACGACGTCGAATTCACGTCGCTTATACAGGAAACGGAATGTCCGCCTACGATACATCTGGACGAGGTGGAGATGGTGACCGAAGCGCACATAACGAGCGACGTCCAGATTACGAAAAGTATTACCTTGCCAGTGAACGCGGCGGTGTCGTCCTCCGCTTCCTCCGTGTTGCCCCAGCTTAACGGGACGCGGGAGTCTCATCCCGCCCACGTCCAGACGACCGCCCTCTCCGTCGTCCCACTGAGCTACAAGATGAACCAAAGTCTGGTCGTCCAGAAGGTCTTCGTACCGAAGAGCGTCATGGTCTCCAATCAGCCGATGACCCATTTCATTCCCATGTCGCAACCCCTCGTCAACGCCCAGTACGTCATGAAACCGCTGGTCGTCGTAACCACGCCCTCGAGGCCGAGCTAACTAAAGCTCAAACCTCCCCCGCACATCTTCCCAAAACAACAGCCACCAGAACCGCCCCCCTTGTACATTGCATGTATATAATAATAATATAATCCTCCACTGACAAAACAAAACATGGAAACGATGGCAGAAACTACAATCGATCCGCGCTGGACACAAACTGGATACAATTTTTTTTTCTAGTCATAAACACATTTTTTATTAACTTATAAAAACATACGTATGTTTCATGAAAACTTACACAAAACACAACGCCAACACAAGTAATGATGTGGAACGAAAAAGCAATAATTTTCTACTAGTAATAATATTTAAAAAATAAGCAAACAATCCAGTTTGATGATCCAAACGCAATTACATACAAGGAGAGCAGAAAAACAAAAAAAAATCATACTTCCGTTTAATCAATAACTTTTCCTTTCTTCTTTAATTATTTAATTAATTACACACACAAAAAATAAAACCTTATAAATATATATATTTAATGATATCAACAACTACAACAAAAAAAAACAAAAAAAGCAACAAAAACGAAAGAGAGAAAGCATTATTTATCCAAAAAAAAATAATTATAGAGTATATATATATATATTTATTAATTACGTAAATAATTATTATTTTTACCATTTAATTATTTCTTTATTGGGAACAACGTGATAGTCTGAATGCAGACACAAAAAAAGAATTATTAAAAAAAAAACATGTTATTTAAGGAATCTAAGGTAAAGCAACAACAACAAAAACAAAAATAACATTGAATCGGATCTCTAGAATTAGACGAGTTACAACACTTTTACATAATATGTGACGTTATTTGGAAACAATGTTTCACCCCGATGAGCGAAGAGATGGTTGGGCCAGCCAAAAGGGCGCAACACATACTATTAATATTTATTGAAACGATTGAAGACCGATTTTGGGGAGGTTCCAGAGCCCGACACGCCCAACCCTCTCTTTTGTTCTTCTACGGAAAAAAAGCGAATCGGAAAAGTGGATAGAAAACTCTTGCAATAATTATTTATTACGTCTCTCCACCGCCCTTATTATTATTACTATTATCTTTATGTTATTATTATTATTTTTTATTGTACATAAAAAAATACAAAAAACAAGTTATATCCATTACGCGTACGTTTCTTTTTCTCTTTATTTTTTAATATATATATATATTTATATTATTAATATATATTCTGACAAACTGTTTCATTTTGTTATTTTCTTTTATAATATATATATACATATGTACTACCCGCTAATTTCAATCTAACTATAGTTACGATTATTTTCCCCCATTGTTTTTTTTTTCCTCTGTAAGTAGAAGAGACAAGCGAGAATCAACAAAAACAACACTAAAGTGACTTTGTACATATGAATGGATACTGTAGATTTACTAGAAACGACAAAAAATTATATATATATGAAATATATATATATATGTTATATTTTATTTTAAAAATTGTCATATGAGAATCTATGAAATAAATCTTTGAAAAATTTTGAACAACTTTCATTCATTCCCTCATCAAAAAATACATAATTTTCCTGTTTAGTTTGCAAAGAGAAGGAATGGAGGATTTTGGAGAAATGAAAAAATAAACTAAATATCATTTGTATCTAATAATAAGTATAATTTAATAACTATTGGTCATAAATTAACATTAACATAATAGCACGAACACATAATCAACTTGCACTCATCTCAGCTTGTGACATAACAGAATTTGTAATGTTCATCCAAGAATTGGTAATTTCAGACATTTAAATTCAACATATTTTGGTCATATAAATTAAGACAGCACAAAAGTCAACTTGAAGAAACTACAATCTGAAAATTAAAATAAACACAAAATTGTCGTCATCATCTGCTTAGATTGGAAACGTAGATGTGTTTGAGCTCCGTTTTTTGTTGGTTCTCAAAGAGGGCGGCCCGATTTTGACCCTCACCCTTCTTCACCCAATGTCCGTAAACGCGAAAAGCGCATCCATCGATCATCTAAAAGCAACCACATTCAACAATAATGCCTCCCACGTAGAAAATGATGAAATACTTTTCTGAGAATCCGAATCCTGTAGGGATCGATTTTAGCTACGGTCAGACTCAAAGGTTCCGGGGTGAATCGCAGCCGACTGAGCCGCACCATGCATCTAACCACGAGGATGGCCCTCTGAAACTTTTGCCTAGCATCGAATTTCCTTTGCTGCAATTTCTGCAAAAATAAATCCACCAAATTACGTACAGAAAATGAAAAAGATGAGAAATCAACCCAGAAAATAAATACGAACACAAAAACCCAAAGCCGCTGTTAATGGGAACAGTTAAAGGAAATCAGATTAAGGAGAGAAGCGTTACACAAAGACACAACTGTTTTGACTTTTACCATGGCAATCTCCGAAATTCGACTGTATCTGCAACTGTTTCTTCGAAGCGAGTGCTTCAGAGGGGCAATGTCTTGGTCCCAAAGAGGCTATAAACACGTTCACATACAAAACATATTCGCGATAATTACCGTATTCATATAGAAAATACTTGAGGGGAATTCAAACTTACCACGCTCTGGAAGAAAGGGTGATCGAGAGCATCGGAGATGGAAATCCTTTTGGAAGGATCCACCACCAGCAACCTTCTGATCAGGTCCTTGGGAGGTTCCGTCACATCCGCCCATTCCGGCGACGAAAACGAGTACTTCCCTTCCATGATGTTCCTCAACATAATAATTTGCTTCCGGTTCCAAAATGGAGGACATCCAACTAATCTGCAAACGAACGCTGCAGAAATTCGACAAGCTCAATCGTTTACAGTTACTTACAACGTATACATAATCACCCCGCACGCCCATCTTAAAAGAAAACATTAATTCTTCTAAAACAAATCAAGAAAACATAAACGACTCACATATCCACTTCCGATGAATAACCTGGAGCATCTTCATACATATTACATTTAAGCGTTTCCGGCGCCAAATATCCTGGAGTTCCGCATAAATCGTGCAACTTCTCTCCTTCAACCAATTTCTTGGCAAATCCGAAATCCGTGATTTTCACATTAAGATTATCATCTAATAAAATATTTTCCGGCTTTAAATCGCGATGCACCACGCCTTTCGAATGCACGTATTGCACACCCTCCATAATCTATAATTTTAAAAAATATATAAATTACCTTTGAATAAAATCAATTAATTGCAATCAACCTGTCTCATAATGTATCTGGTTTTCTTCTCGGAAAGAGTGACGACGTTGGTGAGATAATCAAACAATTCTCCATTCTTGCAAATCTCGAAAACTAGGAATATAAAGGTGGAGGATTGAAAGACATCTTGAAGTTCGACTAAAAAGAAATGAACGAGATTTAGGTATTTCAAATGTTACTAATTTACTAATGTATTGGTGTCCAGCGACGTGCCTCAAGATTTGCACTTCTTGTATCGTGGCCTCTTGAGCAGACAATCCTCCGCTACCTTCCGCCGATTCATTGCTCAAGTCTATAATCTTAGCGGCGTATTCGCGTCCAGATTCCTTCTCGATGCACCTTCTCACTATCGAACTGATCCCTCTGAATCAAAAAATATAGCAACTGATCATAAAATTATATTTTAAGGATTTTGAGTCAATTGACTTAAGCAAAAACAAATTTTATTGTAAATTGGGGAATATACGTGAAATAACTTAGTTAAATGTTCATAGTAAGTCATATTAAAATGAATGTTTGTAACAAATGAAGGTCCTTGACAAACAAATTAAAGCAATTGTTGAGAGACGCAAATGGTACACATGCAGCATCTATTCGAGTGGGTTTGAAATGATGCTTTTGTACTGTATTCCAATTGTATTCAACGTTTGAAATGTATTCGTTATAGGTTATGAAGTTACTCAGTCACCTTCCAAGGATGTCCTTCGGCTCGTACTTTGCGTAAAACTCTTTGGCTGCGTCCTTATCGGGAAGACGATCCTCCTCTTCGTCTTTGGCCATCGATCAGAGGTGAAACAAATAATTAATGAACAACACGACGAACGACTAAAAATAAATTAAAAAATAACACGCGCAGATTGCAGCCAAAACAAGTTTGCGCGCATGATGCGCTCAGCCACTGATTCCACTATATTTGCACGCGCTTACTAAACGAACACAAAGTTTCGTTGCTCTGGTTACCATACACGTCAACTTTATTTTCATCCAAATGAAATTATTGCAATTAGTAATTATACATTTATTTGCTCTGCGAGCACGAGATAAGATAATATTGTTACATTTAATATTTTATAAATATGCATATTTCTAGGTTTTCCATCATCGGAATGCCACAATTAAAATTAATTCATATCATTCAACAAATAAAATTATTCATTAAAGTAATTTGCGACATCGATTGATAATATTATTTACAACGTAAAATTGTATTATTCTCAATGAATTATTTGTATTTTCATTCCATCAGTATCTCCTCGAAGCTATTTTCGCTCTCCAGGAGTTGCCGCAGCTCCGACTCCAGATCGACTTCTTGCGCTTCCGGAGGATCCGGTTCCGGTCCGACTACACCTAGAGCTTTTCTCACGCCAGCCACTGGAACGATGTCGCTTGGATTCAACCTTTTGGCGATGTCAGTCAGGTTCTCAGTAATCGTATCGGCAAGAGCGACCTCTTCCTCGCTTGGTCCGAGAAGAGCGGATAGATGCGCCGGGACGGTCTGCGACAAACGCTGGTACTGGATCTTGTGCAGCTTATCCAGGAGCGAAGACATGTTGTTCAGCTTCTCTTGAATCTCCGCCTGTTCGTCGACCGACTTTATTTGATCCTTCATCGCGTCTAAGAATTTAACGTCGATGCCCAAATCGGATAATGAGCGCAACTCTTGCAGATCCACCTTGACCGCATCCGAAGGTTTCGTCTCGAGTATCGTCTTAACGGCGTCCTCCTCTTCGCGCATTTGCCTCCTGTCATCCAAAACCTTAAAATATTGAATTAGTATAATTTAAATTCATTAATATTACTGACTTTAGGTATATACCTTTTTCGTTTTACTGTGCTCCCCTCCGGTCAACAAATCCAAGAGACTATCGACCATGTAAACCGTGTAATCGCAATCCCTTGTAAAATCGAGGATGCTCTCCGCGTATTGCACCGCAGAATCGGATCCGTAAGTTTGATAAACCAGATCGCTCTCCTCTTTCGTGAGATTAGCGAAGGCGGAATCGTAGCTGGGAGCGTACGAACCGAACGCCCCGTAATACAACGGCTTCACCGGTTTCACAATATTCCTTCTGTCCTCTCTGAATCCTTGAAGTTGTCCTGTACCTTCGGTCACCTTCCCGGTGAGTTGTCCCAGAAGCACCGGTCTCTTCTTCGTTCCTGGTATCACTCCATCACCACCAACAAGGATGTTTAGGTGTGTCGTCCCATCCTTCATCTGCCTCAGGAATCCCATGCTCGGTCCACCTCCTTTACGGTGCCCCAATTTAGCTTTGGCTTCTTTAGCCGCCTTTTGCACGCTTGCCAATATATCTTCAGGTTCCATATCGTCGGGAATAGCTTCGAACTTAGTCGCAGGCATCCTCCGCTTCGACAACGGCGAAAGATACTCCTTATCCGGCACCTTAAATTCTGCTCTGATTTCCGGCATTATATCGAAACCCAACTCCTTGCTGGTCACTTCCGGCATGAACTGAAGAATCCATCCGACCTTCTCCGGCAAAGCCAATTTAAGGCCTGCATGCAGCAACTTTTTGCTGGCCTTGTAATAAATGGTATCCGCGTGGTTATATTTCATCGCGTTAGTGCACATAAGCTTAAAATCTTCCATGAAATCCTGCAGATCTTTGTACTCGTTATCGTCGATCTTCTGTCGCATCGTGCTCAGATCCATCGGATTCGTGATGATCGCACTGTAACCGGGCGCAATATTATCCGTTACAGGCCACGCAAAAAATTGCTGCGGATCCTTCTTTTCGATATTCTTGAGGACGTGCTCGAGCATCTTCTGCAGCACCGTCCTCTCCTGTATCTTGCGAATTACGCAGGTCCTAGGCTCGCGGTACGGGCTGCCCAGATTCGGCAGCTCCTCATTCTGGCTATCGTTCTCGTCCCTCATCGGCAGCGTATCCATCTCGACCTCCTGCTCAGATTCCTCGCGTTTCCTCTTCTTATCCTTATGATGGTGTTTGTGCTTCTTCTCTCGATCCTTACCCTTATCTTTCTTCTTCTTTTTTTTCTTGCTCTTCTTATGGTGACTCCTAGAACTTTCTCCATGTTCACCCACATAATGTCCACCATATCCAAAATCTATAAAATAATAATAAACATTAACAAATCAATGTTATAATTGCTAAAAAAGGTAATAAATTATTTTATTCCCAGTAAAATCTCACCAGTATTGTGTTCCGGGGTGTTCTGAGTACCAACTTTCAAAATGAGCTTGAGCCCCGGTGGCTTCTCCGACTCTCCAGCCTCCCTATCCTTAGATTTATGCTTTTTGTGCTTTTTCGATGGACACGGTGTCTCCATAATAATAGATGGATCCATACTGAACCCAAACTATGAAAAACTACACAATTAAATACCAATAAAGATGATCGATTTCCTTGAGCGACAAAAAGAACAACAAAAACAACCCTTTTGTGGTTAACTTATGAAAGTTTTGTTTACGTCCGATGGCGGCGACCATCAGCTAACAAAGCACACAGTAGAGGTCGCTCATCTAACAAATGGCGCTAAATTTAAAAACACGCATCATCTAAAACTCTTAAACAATTCTCAATATGCATTCAACAATATTGTAGAAAACAATATTTGCAAAAAATTTAAACAAATTTATTTTTATAAATGCAAGCAGCGTGTTATGTAATGCAAAACAACACTATCCTAACCTAAAAAAGAATTTTGTTATTGCTGTGACGCTCGCATTGAGCAGATTAAAACGTTTATTTATATAGTTGTTTTTATAGTGCGCGATCACGAATACGATCAATGTTTCAAACTAAAGGTCATACAGTGTTGGTTATGTTTGTAGTTTAAAGTTGTTGTTTTTATATGTTAAAGTGATTGGAATTAAAGAGATTTACGTAATTTATGACAAAGGTAAATCCTGGTTTGAGGTTTCTTCATTTAAAGTTTAGCGAGAGAAATGTTTGAAGACCACATATGGAATCGTCGAGTTTCTTTATCTGTTATTGAACAGGATATTCTTAACAATTTGTACACGGCCTGTTGGTCTAGGGGTATGATTTTCGCTTCGGGTGCGAGAGGTCCCGGGTTCAAATCCCGGACAGGCCCACGAGGACAACTTTTTTTTTTCATAATGACTGAAATTATTTCTAAAGGTGTATTAATTATATTTTATGGAATTACGTTTTAAAGGAAAAATGAAGGTTTTGTTATTGGTCAAATAATAATTATATTTTGGCTTAAACCTATTAAAATATATCTCTGTGTATTCGCTATAGGATAATAAATTAGAACCTTCCGCTTCGTTTCCTTCCGGTATACTTAGTATCCGGTCTGGTGTCTCTGCCCTGCCGTCTCCTGCGCTCCTTCTTCTGCAGAATCCATTCTCGCGAATTCTTCAAAGGTTTACCTCTGTTCTTCCTCGCCTGCTCTCTTCTGGCAGTATACGATACACCTGGAATAATTTAAATCATCATTAATATCATTGCATGATTAAGGATTATGAATTTCAAGTACCTCGAGAGTCTTCATCTGTGCCTAAAGCTTGTGGTAACGGCATGCTACCACCTGTCATAAGAACCAGGAAAAACTTCTTGGCTTTAGCCGAATTGGGGTAATCTACTACCACACCTCCGTAAAATCCAGCTTTCATCGCTTGGGCTGTAACCAGTTCCATTTGCTCGCTGTTCTCAGGATAAAACTGGAAGACTGCTCTCGCTGAGCGACTCTACAAAATAAAAATGTTGTAATTTATTAATTTTCTTTTTTAATCCAGATAAAAAAAAGAGATGTTCACAGCGGCGCGAAGATGTTACAGCGCGAAGGTGATACCACCCATGAAGAAGGCGGTGATAATTTCAACCTCCAACGACATCTTCACAAACTTGGCGCTGGAGAATTGGTTCTACAAACATCATAATTTTGAAGACAACCACATGCTCATGTTGTGGGTGAACGAACCTTGCGTCGTTATCGGAAGGCATCAAAACCCTTGGTCTGAAGCGAGCGTCTCCAAACTCCAAGATCTAGGTATACAGTTGGCAAGGAGGAATAGCGGAGGAGGCACCGTCTATCACGACAGGGGCAACCTGAATTTGACATTCTTTACGCCGGTTGCCCATTACAATAGAAAAACCAACCTAGAGATAATAGCCGCAGCGATTTACAAGAGATTCGGTCTAAACGCGGAGATCAACTCCAGAGAAGACCTCACTTTAAGAAACTACAAAGTAAGTTCAAACATCATCGATTGGAATAAACTATAATATTTGTTTTCAGATTTCTGGAACTGCTTCGAAACTGGCGAGGACCTGCGCTTACCACCATTGCACGTTACTAGTAAACGCGAACGTCGATCATTTGCGCAAATCGCTCAAACCGTCCGACTGGGAGATCAAAACAAACGCCACGAAATCGCTTAAATCGAAGATCATCAATTTATCCGAAGAAAACCCGGATGTAAATGTGGAGGAACTTTTAAAGACTGTAGGTATTCGTTATTTGAACCACAATAACGCGGCGCTTCTGAAAGCGGATACCGTGCATAAAATGAGCAACGTTAACAGCGAATTCTCCTTGACGAATCCTTCATATGTATCGAACGAAATCAACTTTGATAGCGGAAAGTTCCATTTGGTTACTCCCAACGAACAGAACTTTCCTGGTTTGGATGAGATGCGCTCGGTGTTCGCGGATTGGCCTTGGATTTATGGAAGAACGCCGGAATTCACCGTAACGAAGAGTTTCAAGATCGAGGCGAAAGTTAAACCAGAATCGAAGCATTCACCGGGAATCGTTTTCACTCAGAGCAGGTCATACATGTTCCAGGTGAATGTGAAAGTAGAAAAAGGACGAGTTTCGGAAATCAACATTCAGGTGCCGAGCAACTACTCGGGCATGGATCTAAACGAGAAGCTGGACACTGTTAAAGACGCGAGAGGCGTCAAGTACAGTGATTACCTTCTGGACTTCATCGAGAGGATTTTCCAGGAGAACGATACTGACGATTTAGAGATGGAAAAGCAGAGAGCGTTTAAACTCAGTTAAACAAAATCTCCTTTAGCCTCATTTATAGATACAATATTAATTAAATAACCTTACCAAACTGGCGTAAAGGCTGCTGAAGAACTTGTACATCCGTTGAACAGGTTTGTGTGAAGATTTATCAGCATTGCAGAGCCACTGCAACGCTGATATGCTTACAGCTCCGTCAAAACTTCCAGCCCTAAAGGGCACACCTTGCCCCATATCAGTCAGAGCCAAATCACCCTCTACCTCTCTTTCCAAAGCGACATCTGGAAATAAATTAATTCTAGTTAACCATATTTTAAATCAATTAAATTAATACCCAACATGGCACTGGATATATCCATGCCGACCCAGTAATGACCCTGGTCCTCCAAAACGCTCCCACTCAGCCCGGACCCACAACCAATATCTAACAAATAGCAGGGAGTATCATCAGGCAACAAGAGCAGCTCAACTGCTCGCTCACTCATTTTAACCTGGATGTCAATGATCCGAGAACTGTAACCAACACAAAATTACTGAATAAAAATATAAACAAATTAATGAGAATTACTTACTTTTGGGTATATTTACGAGCCTCATCGTCGTTGTAAAACTGAACAAGAAAATTTTAGGTTATATTCGACAAAAGCACATTAAACATTAATTACTCACTATTTCGGGTGGAGCTAAATATTCTGGCCTGGACATCTTCTCCTTAGGTAATTACTTAAAATTTCGCTAAGTAAATCGGCATTTAAATCGATGACAGTAACCAAAACAAACCCACGTGCGTCTATTGTCAAGAGTTTCCTAACAGGTGAACCAACTTCCAGAAGCTTAAGACTCCATCAATTATATTCTAGAATCAGTTTAAAATTATTAAATTAATCCGAGATATATCATTTTATAAAATCATTCTTTTTTTATTTGATGATTCTTAGCAGAAAAATTATAATTGCAAAGTATTAATTGTCGTGGGTGCATTGTTGTTGTGAGGTTGGCATGGATTTAGGGGATAACCCCTGGCGACCGATTCAAAATCCAACTGTTGCTCCGCGCGTCGTCGGCCATCCTCGTTCATTTCTTTTTGGCTGTGTGTGTTTTAACGAGGGAAGAGCATACGAAAACACAATTTATTTAACGAACGAAAAGTGATAGTGTATGGTGCAGGATTTGGCGGTAGTCTGTGAGGTTATGCAACGGAAAAACAATTAATTCGTGATTTGCTGCATGCGTTTTGCGACGTCGCTAAAATGTATGTGGAGGATCTGAAGAAGGATTTCTACGAGTTTCTGGCTGGAAAGGTAACATCTTCAAACCATTATCATCACCATGACAGATAAAAATGCACAACATTGGAAACGATTTATCAATTCCATCCCTCACTATTGAATGAATTGAAGATCCTTGTTAGTTAACAAAAGGGCGAAAAAGGTGTTTGTTGCTATGGTAGCATTGGCAACCTTGATGTTTTGGGGCTATTGTAAAGAGTTTGGTTTCCTGGTTGTCTAAATTATGCGATTTTTAATTGTAATTACTAAAACACTGAAATTTTACTATTAATTAATCAAAATAGCTTTAAGTTTTAGTGATGAATAAATTTAATTTTTAATCATCTACACTTTAAGATATTAACAGTTTTCCTTTTATAATTAAGTAACTGTATTTATTTACATGAATAAACTGTAGAAATTATTACTTAGAGATGATGTTCTCAAGTATTTTTATCTGATACTTTGCTGACATTCATATTAAAATTAATGATGAATTGCAATTTGTCATTTTAATGCTAATTCTCGGTTTTATCACGCGAGAATTATTTATTTAAAAAAAAATCGACAGGTGTTTTCATCAATTCGTCTTTTTCAGAGGATATTTTTGATGGTAAATTATGACATAGACAGTATATGCACTTGTAAGATACTGCAGTCCCTGCTGAAGTACAAGCATGTGGTGTACACTTTGGTGGTGGTCAAGGGAATCGAAGACGTGAAGACCGCTTACTACGAGAATTGTGAAGATGTTAAATACTTCATACTAATAAACTGTGGCGGAACGATCGACATCGTCGACCTTTTGGAGCCCGAGGATGAGATCATATTCTATATATTGGACTCGCACCGACCCACCGATCTGTGCAACATCTACAGCAATGGGCAGATCAGATTACTGTGGAATCCGGAGGATGACTGCGAAGTACCAGATTTCCATTCCGTATTCAGAGAGGAAGAGGTAATAAGTCTGCACGTATTTAGTTACCCGGCGCATCCACTTTGTTTTTGTAAATTGGAAATATTGATATTAATATGTTTTTAGTCCGATGAAGAAGAGGAAGATGATAATGAAGATGGCGAGGAGGGTAGATCGAAGCGGCGGAAATTGGGTGAAGAGGCTATAATGGCGAGGAGGGAGAGGAGACTGTGGGAGGATAACAGGAACCGTATACTGTTCGAGTATTCCCAATTTACGTTTTACGGAAAAGCGGTGAGAAATCATTTCTGAAATATGTAAACAGCAATTGATGTTTTTTTTTAAGAGCGCGTTGCTGATGTTCGATTTGGCTTGGAAGTTAAATAAGGATGACAAGGATTTGCTGTGGCTGGCCATCGTTTCCTTGACGGAGCAAATGGTTTTCGGGAAGATTGAAAACACGCAGTACGTTTTGGAGACGGGAAATCTTCAAGCGCACGCCAACAGATTGCAAAATAGGTATATATAATTAAACCATAAAATTGTTCTGGAATTGACTTTTATTTTACAGGACCAACGATACGGATGTCCACACTTCGCTGAGAATAACGTTTGAAAAGGATTTGAGGTTAATACTTTACAGACATTGGACCGTTGAGTCGAGCCTCAAGCATTCCATGTTTACCGCATGCAAATTACGTTTGTGGTCGTTGAAAGGCGATAAAAAACTAAATCAACTTTTGGCGGATATGGGGTATGTTTTATTTGAGTTTACGTAAATTTATAATTTATTTATTTAAATTTTTGTAATTAAGGTTGCCGTTGGCGCAAAGCAAGCAGAGCTACCGCTCGATGGATCTCCAGCTGCGCCAGGAATTCCAAGGATCCATCGAGAAACTTTCCGAAAAGTATGATCTTGACGGCATAGTTTACGCATCGTTCACGCTCCAATACGGGTATAGGAATAAATTTTGCGCGTCGGATATTGTTTTCGCGATGTTAGCAATTTTGGAATCCGCTGTAAGTTTCATATTTAATAATTGAAAGGATTTATATTAATTAACCATGTTTGCTTATAGAGCAAGGATAAGAGGCCGGAGGAGTGCTTCCACTCGTCACTCGAGTGTCTTTCGCGGAGTAAGAGCAATCTCCTGCATGCGGGGATCGAACGGGCCAAAACGATCACGACGAAGCTGTTCAAGACCGTGCAGAGCGCGCTTGACATGAAGCACATTGTCTCCGCCGGGCCCTTCGTCTACTACATAGTGCAAGAGGGATGCCTGGATTGGTATATGTACTCGCAGCAGCACATCCTTTCGCTGCTCGCCCAGTTCATCCTGCGCGCCTACGTCTCGATGTCCAAAAACCGGAGAGCCGCAACTCTACCGTTAATCGTGTCCGCGCCGCACGACTTAGAAACCGGCATGTGCATCGTCCTGGGGATTCCCCCGCTCTGCGAGAACTCCCCGAAAAAGTACTTATAACACATTTTCCATCAACCAAAAATAATAATTTTCTTCTAGTTTCTTCGGAAAAGCCTTCGAGCAAGCGGCGGAGCGAACGAACTGTGATACTGGATGCGATTTCTTCGATACAGCTTGTAAGTTACACTTATATTACTTTTAAACAACGAAATACTGTTTTTTTGTTGTTGCAGATTTCAAATTACACACGAAACACCGGACGAGGTTCTTCGACGCTCTGACTACGTTGTTAAGTTAATCGTCGAAACGTTTTCCGGACAAACAAAGAGTGAGATAAACCGAAACGTGCCTCAATACTTCTTTTTTTTATATACAGTTAAGCTTTTCGTATTTATTTATTGATCAACCCTTCTTCGTGTTTATACATATTTACCGAGCAACAAAACAAAAGTGCCAAAATCGCAAATATCACCATACTATCACGTTTAATTGTAAATAATTTCATTTAAGACGAGTCGATTTATTTTTTTTACACTTAAGATCAATTTTGTTATACTAATTAAGATAATCGTGCAGATTGAACGAATTATGTTGTTTTTAGGAAATTTTGTAAATATCTTCTTTTTTTTAAATATATATAAATAAAAATTTTAAATTAGGAAACTGCCTAGGCGGGATCGAATTGAAACGAAAATTATTTTTATTACCAATAATAATTTCCTTATTTTTTCCTTTTTTTATCTTACAGACTTATTTGCATCGGAGAAGAGTACACAAGATCACATTACAAATCTAAGGTCACATGATTATTGTTTAATTATTTACTTTTAATTATTATTTCACCATAGTTACAAAATATGCCAAAAATCAAATCTAAAACTGGAGGCGTCTCCGATAGTCGCTATTATGTTTCAGCTCTCTGAATTGAAGAAGAAACTGAGTATCACTGCTACCTAAGTGTATGTATATCTTAAGGCAACCAAGTAATTGTGACTACTTTAGTCGATCGGGAATCGCTCCACGTCGAAGTCGATGAACTTGCAGTCGTTGCTTTCGAATTTGTCGATGAACTCTTCAACGCTGGCCGTCGTCAACTCGCAGTGCGGATCCATCAGAAAGTATCGTCTGTTGGGGATGTCTAGGCCGACGAGAAGTGGAACCACTTCGTCTACGTTCACCAGGTCTCTGATCAGGTCGTCGGTATCGGAATCCGTGCCTATATAGAATTGTAGACATTCCTCCTCGGTATTCGGGAAGTCGATGTTGCGCTGCTTGTAGTAAGATTCCGCCACAGGGAGAAGAACGGATTCCGCGAACTGGAGATCAGCCTCCTCTGGATCTGAAGCAACGACGTGAGTTTTGTTTAAGAAAATTTAATGCTACAACAATTTGGTTTCCATGTAAAAAGAGTCCTTAGAAACAACAATTGCTTCTACTTCAGTAACCATGGCGATGGTTAAATTGACGCACATAAAACTTACCAATTAACAATATGATAGCCAAGTACTCGTGCATTTTGCTCATGAAGAGCCGCTCTGTGACGACGTTCACTAGTCGCGGTTTCCATGGAAAGTTCTATATGAAACAAAAAAAAAGCCCTTAAGACATCTTCCAATACTAACGAGAACTTGTGAAACAAAACGCACTTGTGCCTGAGGGTCTTCGACGAGCTCCGTCCGGGCGTCCATTGTTATCAGATGTCCGTTCCTGTCCAGCAGCAGGAGGGTGGGAATGCCACGTATGCCGTAGAATTGAGCCAATTCCGTCCTGATGCCGGACTGCTGGAAGGGCACAGCCAGCCAAGGCATATGCTCGATGTAGTTCGAATAGGAATCTGCCGATCTATGCAGAAAACATGCATTCAGACGAGAAAATGGAAAAAGAAAAAAACATACGATATAAAATGCATAGAGTACATTTCAGACGCCTCCTTTATGCCGAGTGTGGGATATAATTAAATTCGCAACTTCAACGCGCATTCATATTTAAATGTTTCCGTTTACTCTTACTCACGGTAAGAGGAGTTTTTTGCTTTCGTTTGTTGTTGCCGTGTACGGACTAACGACGTGCGACTGCTGTAATTAAGAATTCCGAGACATTAGCAATGAGGAGAGTGCAGGCATATCATTAAATTTCATAGAAAACCATGCAAAAAACACATACATAAAAAGGAAGAGTGAGTGATAATTAAAAGATGAATGTTTCAGGTAAATTAAGCAAATTGTACCAATTTGAATTTCACACTGGATCTTGTAAACGCATCCGATGGAAGCTATAAATATCAAGTTCTTGAACGAGTTACAGCGCGATCGCTTCGAAGATCTGTCGCTCGGTGATTTGTTTCCCATAAAGTGCCAATAAATTTCTAAACTAAACGCGATTACCTTGTTACCCAAGACATTTTCCTTTAATAGTTCATATTGAATTAATTGAATAAATTAAAAAAAAAACTGACATATATGTTAGAGTATCACTTTCTACAGACATGAATGATTTGTAAAAAAATGTATGCTGCTTCTGACCCTTACATCTGCCCTTAGTTTTACGAGAAAGTCGGCGCAATCAACGTAGAGTAGTTTGCAGTACGTGCGTCGAGTACGTAGGGTGTGCAATAACCCTGAAAGCTTGAAACTGCCGTGAAACACAGACTGAAACGTGTGTTGCCGGCTTTCCATTTCATCTGATCCCCGGCTGTTAGCTGCGCTATGATCAGGTGTAGTTAATACCTTGTCCATTCGCCTGCAGCGCATAAATACCAATTAATATTAATACGAACGTGTCGCCTGCTAAAAGCCACGCGTTTCGCGCGGAGGCGCCTGGTTCCGAAGCGCAGAGGTTAGCCGGGGTGAGGAGGAGGAGAGTGGTTAATGGCCGGGAACATTAACGTAATTCACGGCTGAAACGCAATTTATATCCGAAGAGCGCGAGCGAGCGAGAAATGTATATTTTATTGCTACAGAAAAAATATAAAACGAGTCGCAGTAACGTGGAAGGGAGTTTAAAGCTGGCTTTAAACTTCTGTCTGCATGACCCTTCCTTCCTTCCAACTGCGAAGAAGAAACTGGGATTAGCTAGTCTCGACAGCAGCAGCGGCAGCAATTTTAAATTATGCGGTGCGGAATGAACATGTATCCTTTTGGAATTCCTTCAGAGAATACTGAAGAAGTAATAGCTGCAAACAATGCAAAGTTCCGTGCATTTCCGCTGCATATCAAACGGGCAATTACCGAAGAGTGTACAAGGTAGGTTGTAGACGAAGGTGAATGTATGGCAAAGTTCCAACGGATGAAAAGCAAAGCTGTATTTACAATCCCTTTTAGAAACTCTGAAAGAATAAGGAGCTACATATAAATCTGCACTTTATAATTTAATGGTTTAGAAAACGAGAAAGCAGTAATTCTGATACAAAGTTTTAATCTCAATTGATTCATGGTAATGGAACTATGTTTTATAATTAGTTAAAATGGTTATAAAACACAAATATTTTATAGCTATAGAAATTAATGCATTTTCGTGTTTATTAAGAAGACCTTCGTGTAAATAAAAGTTTTCGATTGTGTTGAAATTTAAGTTTCGCAAAATCATTGCGCAATTCCGAAACAAGGTATTAACGCCGTTCGCGTGGTGCAACCCCATTTATGTATAAACGATAATATAGTTGCTATGGTAACCATATTCGAACACTGTTTCCCTAAATTAACGAGTCATTATAATTACCGAGCGTACTTAAAACACTGATTTGCATTGTTCCGATTATTTGAACCACAAGAATTATAATCAAACGATTTGTTTAAAATTATTTGTATCAATGTTAATTATATGATTAAATTGTTGCTAAATAAAATGAAAATTTGCATATATTTTGGGTATCTATGTATCAGTTTGGAATAGTAAACAACGTTAATAACGGGCGAGTGGCATCCGCCTTCAAAGTAAGTTCGGTCGTTTACCAGATTAAATCCGGATCTAATGTTTTATGGTGATTTGATGGAAATTGCGATGCCGACGCTGCCGCCGTCGGAGAAACAATGGGGGCGTCGCGGCGCCGGCCTCACAATCGGAAATTTAAATATTTCACATGAAAACGCATACACCCATAAAACTGGCACAAAAGTGGCGTTAAAGTATTCATATGGGTGAAAGCGAATATGCGAAAATAGAAAAAACAAACGGAAACATGAAAAAAAATCATAATGCACTTTAGCGTCGCGGTCAATCGCGTGAATAATGAATTTTCAATTTTGCGAAAAGCGATTCCGATGGAATTACGTAATTTTGATTTGCATTGTTATTGTTTACAGCTGTTGCAGCAGTTTATGTATTATTCATCGATTAAAGTTTTGAATAGAATATTTATGGTTTCAGATCAAAAAAATCTCATCAATTAAAAAAAAAAACAATAAATATTCAAAATTATTCATAAAATTATATAATATTATATAATTTAAAATTGAAAACTTTCTAAGAGCACTTATGCGGAGATTGGGGAAACTGTGCAGTGCACAAACCAAGTTAGGAGAGTAGAGGAAAGGAAGAAGAAAATTGAAAAGTAGTTTTTCGAAACTACATTTTGTGAGTGAAAACAAACGGAAACATAGAAATCTGCTATGAATTCATATTTCGTTTTTGATTTCCTTTAAGGTTTCTGTGGATATAAGTGTTTTGTTCGTTGGAGGGGAAGAGGAACGAAAATGTATCTGATTAGGTTATTTTTTGTGTGAATTGTATTTGCATGGATTTAGAAGGGGGAGGATCAGCTTTGTGTCTAATCATGGGCTCGATTAAGTGAACCTCCGCTATCGTAGCCACCATCTCATTATGCCGAAGCCCGGATTAATCTTAAGTCAAGCGAGTGAACGTGCGTCCGAAAACCCTCTCCTCCTCATCCCTTTCGCTTCCTTCCACCCTTCCATGAATTAGATGGGAATGGCGAAGGGCGCGCCGTATCTCCCTAATCCCGTCGCGGCCGGAAATTATTGCCCGAAGATGCATTCGAATCAAATTATCGTACAGCCAATTTATCTCGCTCAGAAATTTCTTGTTTTTCATCCGAAACAAAATAAATAACAAACAATTCAATTAGTTCTTCATTAGTTAATAGATGACTTAATTGATAACAACGTAAATTACAAAATTAAAATTAAGTAAAGTGACATATATTTTTTTGTATGAGCAGCAAAGTTACGAACATTGTTTATAGTTTGCAATTAAACAAAACTTCAGTGAAATATGCGCGTTCTCCCCCTAAAGACATTTCTTAATTAAAATTTTTACTCGTTTCGTTTTATTAGCCGGTTTTCTTGCGGCTGTTTGGGGAAGGTTTGAATTATTTGGGGTTGCTTTTTGATAACGGTTTTATTAGCTTTTTCCGCACTTATCGCGCACGCAAACTGTCTCACTTACCAAGCAAACAACCACCACCCCCGTATGTGCGTGAAATAATCATCGGTAATTAAAACACCTCACCCACTTTTTTTTTATTATTTCCTTCTATTTTTCGTTTCTCGAAGGTGATAAAAAGGCGGTTTTTATAGTTTCTGTCGGAATTGTTAATGTGTGTTTTAAAGCCTTCTCCACCCCCTTAGATAATAAAAGGAGGCGGCTGTGACTCCTCCGATTCACCAACCTTCCCTTCACCTCACCATTCGGGTGGGGTGAAACTTTTCAACGGCCCCCTGCGATTTCCGAGAGGCGAACGCACGCGACGTAAATAAAAGCGACGGAACGGCGTGTTTTATTTATATTCATCCACCGGGAGTTTCCGTTTCTGGTTTTTGAACGAACGGACGAACGGTGTGGGAAGGTGCTGTTGTTGCACGGCAAGGCGTGCACTTTCCGTTCTGTCGCAGCCAAAAAAATAACAAAACATAAAAGCTTCGAGCAGTGCGGATCGCAGGAGGAAATAATGAAATTTTAATAAACAAACAAAAAATTTAAATTTTATCACAAAATTCATAATTTTTAAATCAAGTGGAAACTTTATAGATTTGTCTATCAAATATATCTTACGTTATGCAGTGTATTTTGAAAATGAAAGCGAGAGATGCGCATATCGTTGCGATTAATCTCCATTAAACGAGAGCCTTTTTAGTGAAACGACGGTTAAATGTGTCAAGAGCGAGGGTTTCTCTTCAAAAAAGTATAAAGATAATATTTACGAAGATACGACGAAAGAGAAAGTAGAGTGAGAAGAAGTAAAAAAAGCGAAGGATAATAATACATTTTCTGGGGGTGGCGTATTCTTTAAGTCGCGACTTGCTGGTGAAGAGGACCTTCGGTATGATGCTCTTATCTCCGCAACCCCCGCAACAATATTTCATACAGCCGCCTCCGCATCTCTCGACCGCCGCCACCACTTGACACCCTCCTCCACGCGAATACTGCAGAAGCCACCCCAGTTCAGTTATTCCTTCGTGTGCTGGCTGGGATGGGTGTGGGTGTATAGGGAAATCCAATAACACACAACCTCCCGCCTGTCTCCCCTTTCACCCCCGGGGGGGCATCGATTTTTTTTTCCTTCTCTACATTCTCCCCCCAGCAAAACGCCAACCGTTATTAAAGCCGTTTTCCGGCGTCGCGACATTGAAGAAGCGCAGGTAAAGTCATTCATTCCGTTCATTCATTCAATTACCTGTCGCTGCTTATAAAGATGATCTCAAATCCCGGCTCCCGTTTCCTGATCAGCCTGTACACTTCGGCCAATTGTGGAGTGAAAGCTCGACACGGAGGACACTATAACAAAACAAGTATTTCCTGTTTATAACATAGCCGCAATTGAATTCAATACTAATGGAAACGCATTCAATAGAAATTCGCGATACCCCACACCCAACTTGACAAGTAACGTGTACAATTATTTGTTAAGTAGCGCAATTTATTAGAATACAATTTCTAAAAGTATTTGACAATTATTAATTGCTAATGTTGACATTGACATTAATGACACCTATTATGACGTTTGGGTAATTGACAGATTTTTGATTGTTTTGCTTACCCAATTCGCTGAAAAGTAGAATCCGCGGATGCCTTCCGGCAAACTCTGGTAGGTGAGGACTTCAGCGCTTCCGGCGTGCTCCTGATCGTAGATCCCGCATGTTTGCAGCGCAACGTCCTTGAGGATCTGGTGGAACATTTTCAAAGTGATTACCGTACATACGCGAATCCTATTTTGAATCGTCGCTTATACCTGATCCACCGGCCTAGGTCTCCAGGGAAAACTGGATCCCATCGGATCTTCGAGAAGACGTTGATGCGCCGATGTGCTGATCTTCGTTCCGTCGCGATCCAAAAGGACGAGCGTCGGGACGCCGCTCTTGATCTGGTAACGACGCGACAGCCTAGTCTGCAAATACACAACACAGAGATTGAATAAAAAACTATGTATTTACTCGAACGTAAATTTTCTTTAGCAAACATTTCTTTCAACATTTCGGATTGATCGTTTTCCGATAAAGAGGGAAAAATCAAATCAGCTCCGATGAAAAGGCTCGAAGAGAGGAAGGAATACCGTCCTCTTCGGGATTAACTTCGTCGAAAAGGGCAAACTCCATGCCGATGACCATTGATCGCAAAGTCACAATTGCGATTTACCAACCCAATCCAATTCTCCTCCGCACGGAGAACGAAAAAAAGAACAAAACAAATAAAACTCGGATTTCACTCCACGGTGACGAGGGTTTAATTGACACAGTTCCGCTGTTACAATGATTGATCATGGAATTGCGGAACGATACGATACTCGGAGCGAACACGTACAGCTTTAATATTTTCAATTAAGCTCACAACGATACTTTCGGATAATCGCAACTAATGACTTATCTAACGTCACATGTGACACGCTTGTCAAAATGTTTGTTGTTTATGTTCCAAAGCTTGTTTGATTCATATAACCTGTGTCAACGTCACTTTTTCAACTGTCACGTTAGTATTCTGTCAGTTTCATATTTAAATATTATATTATTATCATGAAATTAGTAATAATAATTTAATAAACAAAATTCAATTGAAATTGTATCAAAAATTGATCATTTAGACAATGTACGTAGATATGATGAATTCTTTGATAGTCTAATATGACTTTGCGTTCGTTTCTCGCGAGAAAGCTGTATTTGTATACGGCGCGAACAAAGGGAAGGGAGGGAGTGTATTGGTCTTTTGTGGTGGCATTTCCGGATCAGGGGAGTCGAACAGCCGCCACCCGGTATCGATTCGGATTAGAAAGAGGATGAGAAACCTGGTGAATTAAAGAGGACACGTCGGCCGCAATAGTAATTGCAGAGTGTTCTCATTCTCGAGCAAAATGTACACAGAGCAGCACACTGAGATGGACGCAAAGAATGAAAGAATAGAAAGAAAGAACGAAAGAAAGCCAACCACCTCCGAAGGCGCGTTTCTGTTTTATTTATTTCAATGTTTTTTCTTCGTGCGCTTTTGAATCCGCGACTCGTGCACGTAACGTTCGCGCGTACTGAAGTTGGACAAAGCGAGGGTTACGAACACTACCCTACACTACGGAGTGGATTCGCATATACGAAGAGAAAGAAGTATAAGAGGAATACACAAGAGTAAGAAAGAGAGAGAGAGAGAGAGAAGGAGCACATAGAAAGAGGAGAAGGAAAACTTGCTTCATTTGGAGTCCGCCGAGCGTGAAATAAATTGTATGGGCCGAGGAGGGTTGGTTTGTGGAAAAACTGAAATGGATGGAAAGGGACGACGATGAGGAAAGCCCAAGAATCTTTTTAATTAAGTTGCTCTCCTCTCGCTCACTCTCGCATACATCCAACTTCTTCATCTCATTCACTCTCACGTTACATTTATCCTTATCCGGATTCCGCATCCCTCGCGACGTCTCATTCGAAACTAACTAATCCCGTTTTTGCACCTTAATGCGAGTATTCATAACTCGCATATATTTATATTTACGATGCTAATTAAGCGAGAACCCAAAGTAATTTCATTTAGAGCGTCGCCCGATTTAATCGCATCATCCGCATTTATCCCACAGTGGATGGAAATTGCGAATTTGAATAAATCTTTGTAAGATTTTCAAATTATTTTAACATGTGTACTTTTTAATTATTCTATATGTTTTTATATCTAAATTGGATTAGCTAAGTGCGGTGAACGATTTTTCAACTGCTTCATAAACATACACTGCTATTAATAACTTGATGAGTCCTGAAAGGATTTATGAAAATTTTCACTTTACTTCAGTTCTATTCTTTTTCTTGTCTTATAAGTGAATTAACTAAGTGCGATGAAATTTTGATTGATTCGGATCGTTGTGGAATTCCTTAAACGCTAAAAGTTCGCTCTCTGCTCCCGTCTGATTCCTTAATCGAATTACGAGTGCAAAGTGGAATCGATGATGTTCATTTCTTTTCTTCTCTTTTAGCTTCAGGTCGATTTTGCTGGAGAGTGAATTGAGATTATTGGAGCGGGCGGTAAGGAATTGAAGATATGGAGGATGTTTAAGTGCTTTCAGGAATTGGAGTTACAAAAATTAATTCAAAATTCGGGCATTATTTTATGATCCTGAAAAGTTGTCAGTTGTTTTCAACTCACTTCGTTCGCTTAAGTTGTGTCTAAGATTTTAATTAAACCAATTTTTGCTAATTTATATAATTGAAATACTATAAGTTGATGATGGGCAAACAAAGTGAGTCCTGAAAGCAATTAGAAAAAAAATTCCTACTGTTTTGTTCCACAAGAAAAAAAAAGGAAAACTTGAATTTGCTTTAAAAGTTTTTCACAACTCGTTTCATTGCGCCTTCTAAATTTAATGACAGTTGTCATGTTGTGCCAAAGCAAGTTAAATTAAAAAAATGTTGCAAATTGTTGATTTTTAGTTATGAATGTTTTTTATTTATTCAATTACCTTTAGGTCGATTTCGCTGAAGGGCATCGCAAACCATGGAAGATCGACCAGACTATCACGGTGGCTTCCCTCGAAGTCGCTGTATACGTCGTTATTAGCCCAGAGGACGACTTGGACGATTTCCAATTTCTTCGTGGATCCATCGGAGGTGTTGAGGCGACGGTAGAGCTCCTTCAGCTTGTTCCGGAAGTCATCGCTCTGCAGGTTGATGTTGGCGAAAGAAAAATAAACGCCTACCGTCTCGACGTCCGTAAGGGCGTCAGCGGTAGCCGTATCCGGTTTGCTACCAGAACAATCCGTAAGTTGCTTACCGAACAGTCTTTCCTGCCACAACACGTCCATTTTCAGCGAACACCTTAAAATTATAATTTCACAATTAGTAATAAAATAATTACAATTATGTAATGATTATGCAATTTTATGTAAATCTAGAAATATCAAGCTTTTACTTTAATCCCACTACTATAATTAAAGAAAGTTCAAGAGAACTTATAGAAACTTTGTAATAAAATTACAAGTTCCTATGCATTTTCAAAGCTATTGAAACCCTCCGCCACTCGAGATGTGCACGTGTGGCTGCATACGATCCGAGACGCGTCTAATCAGCGACATCGCGCGGATGGCGTGTAATTAACAACCACCCTCTCAAGACGACAATTTCCTTTGTTCTGTTGGTTAGGAGCGACGGCAATTTGATTAATTAGCACGTATCGACCGCGGGGCAATTCAAATTTACCGCTCGATTTACTCACGGAACACCACTCTCTCTCTAGTACAACACACACGTTCTTTGTATGTTTTTTTTCTCTTTACTTTCTTTTAATTATTTTTTTAATTAGCCCGGAGCGCGTGCGAGCACCAATTAACTCCGGAATCCGTTTGCGGAGCTTAATAAAACACAATTATGCGATTGCATTAATTACGAACAACTTCGCACCTTCCGTTAAAACCATTGTTTTGTTTTGATCCACATTGTTTTTGTTCTTTTTTTTTAACAAACGTATTTGATTTTACGTTTTTTATTTTTACAATTACATTTCTTTATTAATCAATCCTTTTCATTTCCCTTTAACTCAATAAAATATATTTCCAATTCCAATTAAATAGTAATTGTTACTAAAGTAATAAAAATGAGTACTACAGAAAATAGTCGTAAAATGAAACTTGCTATAATTCATCCCATAATGCATTATGAAAAATAAAGGACTTAAGTGCATTATCATGTTGGCTTTCTGCATATTTTGTTCAACTTTTCTTCCAAGTTCGTTAATGTAAAAAGTTTTATATTTAAATGGATTTTATTATTGAATTAACTATAAATAATTTTTTTTATTATATAAAGTTGATACAAATTATTTCTTTCATTGTGAATTTAAAATTTGATATATTGAAATTTCATAAATTACGTACTTTTCATTAAGACAATATTTTTATTCAAATATAAGAAAAACGAATTTTCTAAGTAATATTGATTATTTCACTTTTTTAAATTTAAAGTTTCTACTTTTAAATTCACCAATCATTTAATATAATTAGTAATTATTTTAGTTTGGAGTTGGTAAAATTAATAGAGTATTTATCTTTTACTTTTGGGGTTGGCAAAACACAAATTGGTTGCGCTTAATTGAATTGACTTAGGGTGGTTTGATATAATTAGTAATATTTTGTTTTATTCGTTTACAAAACAAAGAAAAAGTTCGACGCAATGTGATTAGCGATTGTTTTGTTTCTTCTTGTTTTTTTTTTGACAAGAAACAGGAAGTGTAGCAGTTATGAAAACAGGAAGAGAATGCGTTGCGGCTCTCTTTATCCGCGTTTTGGTCTCTTCGTCCGCAATTAACAGGAAACGCGATACTAATGAGTGGCGACACAAAAGGGGGTTCAGGTGGAAAAGCTGAGAAGCAAATTGTTGCTCGTTAGCAGTTTTCGAGCAAACGTACAAACACACACAAAAGGGCGGCCGCCGGAAGCGGAAGCGAAAACAGAAACGAATCGCTTTTGTGTTTTGTCTGGTGATGTAAAGGTTAAACTTGCAAAACAAAATAAAAACAAAAATAAATAAACAAATGAAAGAGAAAAAAAACTTTTACCTATGTCGGTTGTTGCCGTCGTAATCCGATTTATTTAATATAATTTCTTGTGCGGATCTCGCGTCGCGCGCGTATTAATATGTTTTATTTTTTATTATTTCAAGCGGGAGGATGACGCGGGCGTCGCGACGCTTTCCCACCATCGACTGCTCGTCGCATGGTAGTTTGTGGAGGGTAGGAAGGGAGGAAGGAGGAGGGTTTTGCACCGGCACCGAAAACACATTAACATGCGCAAACACCGCACGCGATCGCAGAACTAGCTAGACCAGACGAGAAGGTCGGAGGGTTAGAGAAGAGAAATGGGATGTGCGATGGGAGAGGAGAAGAGCAACATCCGAGTTTTTCAACAACACCCGAACGGCGATCGTAATAATAATATTACCATTCCAAAGAAAGAAAAAAGATCGGTTTAATGCGAACATAGGAATGAATTATTCAGAAGATTCCAGACGGATCGAATGAACCATATTATCCAGTTGATACTAAATCCATCGAAGAATTGGCTGTAAATACTTGAAATTTATTGTTAAAAAAACATGTCACTTTCAAGTCATCAAGACTTGCTCAGCAATTTATAACAATACCAAAGGATATCAGTTTTTTCTAAATTAAAAAAAATACTAATTCATCATCAAATTATGAAGGATGTTTTTGATTCCTTACAAAACTTCTCACAGT
Source organism: Nicrophorus investigator (assembly GCA_963457615.1). Taxonomy (NCBI): domain Eukaryota; kingdom Metazoa; phylum Arthropoda; class Insecta; order Coleoptera; family Silphidae; genus Nicrophorus; species Nicrophorus investigator. The sequence goes on from OY735141.1 coordinate 7,412,999, forward strand.
GCTGAAGTAAAAAAAAACTATTTTCATTATAAAAATTTTTACAAACTTTCAGTAATAAAGATAAGTGTTAATTGATAAAAAAATAAACTTTGCTAAAAAAGCAAGAAGAAAAGTTTAAATAAGTTTAATAGTGTTTGAGTTATGAAGAAAAAACCTTCTAACTCGGCCATTTATTAAAATTACGTAACTTTGTTTGCATGATAAATTGCGTAAAATATTACAGATTAGCATATGAAAAGAAAAGTTTAAAATAGTTAAAAATTGTTTGAGTTAGTAAGAAAAAAACCTTGTAACTCGGCCATTTATTAGCATTACGTAACTTTTTTTTACATGAAAAATTGTGTAAAATTACCGTTAAGTATGTTAAAAGAAAAGTTTAAAATTATTAACGTTATGTAACTTTTAAAAAAATAAAAATTGCATAAGAAATTACCGATTAATATGTAAAAATAAATTAAAAAAATTAAATAGTCTTCAAGTTACAAAGATAAAACCGGATTTTCTGTAGTTTCTGTTTTTATTTATTTTTTTGTTAATTGTATTATTCTCTATTACGTCGAATATGTTTATCTAACTGCTTAATAAATTGCGAGTTATAAAGTCTATATTCCCTGAACAGAGGACATTACCAAACTAATCGCATCAGATCAACAACATCAAAGTTGCATTCAATGTTTCCACCACCCCCGCAGGTCCCAAAAAAAAATTGCACGGCCTGCCACGACCCTCGAACACCCAGCAAAACAAAAGCCACTTTTCAAATAAAATAAAATAAAAGAGGAACGCACCGAGGTCTTTCCGATGCGGTCGGTGTAGGGTGCATCGATCGCTCCTGCTTAATATCCATCCCTTCACGCGTGCCCTTCGCCACTTTTTTGTAAGTGATTAATTTTTCGATTCGACACATTAATCAAGTGGGCTTCATGTGACGCTCACCCTAAACGCTCTCTCACTCACACCCTTCTCACCCTTATTAATGCAATCTGTGACAAATGTACGATCAGCTGCAAACACGAAAATCTATACACTAAGACAATATTTGATAATTTAAATTTTAATTACTGCTATATTTTTTAAGAATATTGAAAGTGTTTTCTATAAATCTTTGAAATGTAAATTACATTCTATTCAATAAGTTTCGTTGCTGCTGCATTTTCCACGAGAATCGGGTTTCCCTTTGTACAAACTTTGTGACGATTACTTTTGACGGTTTCAACTAAAAGTTTCTCAACATTCAAAGCTCAAGTTTTATTGTAATCAAGTAACTGAGTTACAATTATTCAAATTAATTTCATTAATTAAAATTTTGATAAAACATTGAAATTATGTAATTTTCGTTGATTGCAGTCAGCTGTGCTATACTTGACGTAATCTCGAGCGAAAATAAAGGAAGCAGAACGCTTGTCAAAAAAATAAATTAAACTTTGTGTAACAAGTTTTTCATTTAAAATTTTCCAAAATTTTTAGTGCCAGGGATGGCGCGTCTCCTGAATCGCATCGCTGCAGCACGAGTGAGTCTAATTCTGCTATTAATAAAGAAAAAATAAAGATATTATTCAATTTTTTATTTTGTAGCCTCGCACCGCGCGTATGTTTACGACGGAAGTGGCCGAAGAGGTGGTGGAAATCCCGAGCTCCACCACGTCTTCGTCAACCTCCACCGCGGAGACAACACAAAAGCGTTACGAGGTGTGTAGACCGCGGACTGTTCCGTTGACTCCGAGACGCATCTTCGTCAGCGAGAATCATCTGACCCACGACACGACGATAATGCGTTACCTTCAGCCAAGTTCGATGCCGGAATTCTTCAGGCTTCCCACCGACTTCAAAGCCATCGAAGCCCATTACAAAAGAAATCAATGATTTATCCATTTATCCTTGTTGTGACCAAAATCCTCCTAAATATTAGAGGAAAATAAAGAAAAAATGCCATTCATTCGTAACACAGTTTGTTTGTTTTTTTTTTGAAACAGTTTTAACCTTTATTTATTCACTCTTTACTCAAAATAATAATAAAAATAAAATAAAAACGAACAGAAAATCAGGGAATCCTTAGAAATAATAAAAACGAGTCGCGTATCCGCAGCGCCTCTCCTCCTCACCACGAAACTAATAATAATAAAATTAATAACAAAAGAACTAAAAACAAAATACTAGTAGTCTTCGATAATTTCTTCGATTTTTCTTATATTTCTTGTTTTTTTTTTGGTACTCGAAGAAGTTCTGAATTAAAACAACAACACAAAAAAAAACGGAAAACTAAAAGTAACATTGATAATCGCTAAATGCATAATTTGTACATATATTATTTTATATATATATATATATATAAATCGGTGTATATACGTGAATTGAAAAATAAATAAATTCATCTATATATAATATATATATATATATATGTGTGTGTGTGTATATATACCCAGAGATTTTACATCATTCGTCTTCTTCATCATCTTTGTAATAAACTTAAACTAATATATTTTATACTAATTGGAATTGTTGTATGTGAGGTGTTACGTCGTCTCGGTTTGGTTCACTTGCGATAGCGTTCTGATCACCTCCGCCTTCTGGTTGTCGTTCAACTTGGATAGGATCTTGAAGACGGTGTCCAGAAGCATGTCTGGGCAATTCTGCAATTCATTTAAAATTAGTTTGTTTTTTATAATAATAACATTTTGTTTTCGTCGACTTACATCTAGAGATTTTTCGATTTGCGTTATGACAGCGTCCTTCTTCACGCAATGCAAATTATACGAGAGCATCGATGGATTTGCCAGCTGATCTTCGAGCCAATGCACTATTATCTCATTGTTGTCCCATTTGTAACCATCCGCGGGTCCCTTGTCCTCTACGAACCATCTTCTGAGCATGGCTTCTCCTTGACCAACGCCCAAGTTCGGTTGTGCCGTGAGCAGAGAAGAAATGATGCTGTCCTGCAGCAGAAGCCTCCTCATCCTCCAATATAGAGTTGTACGCGACTTCCTCCATGGCACAACGTCCTGAAATACAAAGATTGGTTAGAGTTAGTAAATTATTTTTTGTTCAGTATAAATGAAGAAATTCACCATGATCACCTCCTTCTCTTGCATTCTCACGGGAGTGTCGTGCAAATCTGCGAACTGCACAGCCACTTGATGGAAGATGGGTAGTAAATGGTTTTCTCGCTCGGTGATTTTGCCTTCGATCTCGATGACCTCCGACGATTTTTTCGTCTCCACGGTAACGCTGCTGCGCCTCTCCAGTATATCTATGTGAGGCGGTTGCACGCTCGCCTTCTTCAGCGCCTCATCCAACTTCTTCAGCTCCACGTCGACGCGGTGCATCGTCTTCAGCAGATCTTTCTTCCTGTACTTAATCTCGACGATACCCTCCGGCTCCAAGACGCCCCCTCGCGATTCCGGATCGGCGTACATCTCCATGTAACGAGAGTTTATCGTTGGATCGACGACGGCCCAAGCTCCACCTCTCAACTCACCGTTGGGCGGAATGTAGATGAGGATGGGCTTGGTATACGAGCTGAGACCATCGACGATGTAAGCGCCGAATTTCATGATCTGCTCGTACATATCTTTCATGCCGCCGCTGAAACCGCGCCAATTTGCGAAGATTATCAAAGGCAGATCTTCCTTTCCAAAGTCCTGGATGGCTTGCGCCGTTTTATAAGCGGAATCTGGGAACCATACTTGTCCTGCTTGCGACACAGTCTTAGCTTCTGAGTCCAGATTGGCTGGATCTGCAGGCATCGTCAATTCGACGGTTCTCGTCTCCACAGCAATGACGCCGACGGGGATGCCACCCAATCGTGCTCTTCCAGTTACCACCGTTTGCGCCCACGGTTCCATAATCTCGGACCAAGAGTCCTTATCGAAGAATCCGCTCTCCCATTCCTCCGGGTTGTTGGGATTCTGGCGACCGGCGAGCATCCAGCGCGGATCGTAAGGCGCCTTCGTCGGAATAAAATCGATCTCACGGTCGATCGTGTCCACCGGTTTGATGATCGGCACCGGCGACATCTTATCTTTGGGAATGTATGATAACCACCTGAGGATGGTGGAGATGCCCTCCAGATCGCTCTGATCCGTCTTGTGGCTGACGCCGTTGTTGTGCATGATCTGAATACCTCCAAGCTGATTGTTCGACGCATACACTTCACGACCCAGAAGCTTATTCAGAGCGCTGTATCCGGTGAGAATGATGTGAGAGTTCTCGATCTGGATCACCCTCTGTCCGAGACGTACCAGATAAGAACCAATACCGATAGCTCTGCATGTAACCATCGAAATTGTGACGATTTCCTTGTAAGCTTTCGACGTTTCACCGGCGATCATACCAGCGTACCTCAAGTTTTCCACTCCCAAACCATCATCTTTTCCTGAAAAACATAATCATTTTGATTGTTAACTCATTTATTTAATTATGGGGTTAACAGTATATTTACCAATGATATCTGTAATTTTATATCTGGATTCGCCCTCGTCTTCGATGAGGACGGCGCGCACGGAATTCAACGAACTGACCTTGGCATAGTCCTCAGGTGTTAAGTAGAGATATTTGAAACCGTGATCGGGTTCGTTGGGATCTTCCCACGCGACTTTGAAAAGGCACTTCACTTCTTCGGCGAGTCCAATGCGGGCTCCACTGTTAGCAGCAATGTATACTCTTGGTATTTTCAATTCCCTCGAAAGTTCGCTAGCCAAGCAGAAGACCTTGTCTTCCCTAGGTCCAAACGATCCAATTAAGAAGGTGATGTCGTTGGCGATAACGATGATGTCTCTACCTTCCGGGTATTCCGGAGTGTAGAGGGTCAAACGCCATGCTACCATACCAACATTGTTCTCTCCGGGCACTCGTTTCTGCTCGTACAACCTCGTCTCCGTTTCAGCATCCAACACCAATTCGATGCATTCCATCTGCTTGTCGGGGATGGATATCACTTCGGACATCCTCTGCTGGCTGTATTTCTTCCACTGCAGATCCACCATTTGTCTGAACATGTCAGGGTAATCGTACACGTATGTGGTGCCAGCAGATTGCGCCTGGAATCTCTTTTGCTGCAGATAGTCTTTGGCCAAGTACGGAGTGGAGATGGGTAAACCGTGCATCGAACCTTGTTTCAATCCGTAAGCTTCGAAACGGATCTGTTTACGAATATCGAAAATGATTAAATTTTGTCTCAATTGATTTGCGATTTCTAAAATACTTACGATTCCTGTATCAGGATCGACCACTTCGGTGTACATGTTGATGTCCAGATAATAACCGCTATCATTGGCTATGCAGAGGCGGACAGTTGTAGTCGAAGCATTTGGTGCTGACCTGATGGTCATCTTCAGCTCGGCTTGTAGCACGCGCAATTTCCAAAGGCGCGGTCCGTAACGCATCACCATGTTCGTAACAGCTTCTTCAATCTATCAATAATAACAACACAATTATACTTTTATTTTTTTTAGATTTTGTGATCTTTTACCTTTGCTGGATCCATGATGACCGTTGGTATGAAGTTTAGGAAGATGTGATTGCAATCAGTACGTCGAGAATGCGGATGCGAGAAGGCAACCTCCAGCTCGTCCATGGCCTCCAGAAGCACACGTTCTCCTTCGTTTTGAAGGTACTCGAACGATGCCTCCTTGGTGATCAAATCGGAGTGTCTGATAATGGAGCGGATGAAGAAACGATAGTCCGTAACATCCAATCCCGGTGCGACCTTGGCTTTTCCCAAATACAGGTGCATTTTCTGGTTAGAAGTGGGCAGAGCCTCCAGATTGTAACTGCGCATACGGTTCAGTTCCAATTGGAAAGCACATGCAGGTTCCAGATGCCTGTAGATGCGATCCTCCTTGAAATCGTCCCTCGATCTGTATGTGAAGAACTTCGGGAACTGCTTGTTCTTGAGTGCGGCGAAAGTGATGCGACGAATACCCCTGTTCTCGAGCTCCTCCTTGTGCCGCAAGCAGAACGATCCGAAGATCTTACTCATAGTGGAATCATCGGCATCACCTCTATCCTTGACGCCGATATGCAGAATGTGAATCGGTTCTTGCAGACTATCGTCCTCTGGGATTTGCCGCTGTCCATCCAAAGTGAGACTCACGTTGATGCTGGTGGAATCCGTTCGGGATTCGCTTCCGCTTTCGAGAACTTGCATATCCTTGACGCAGACCGATGCGGGGCTGGAGAAATCGGCGATCAGATCGAAGATTTCGTCGGCGTACGTTTCGAATTGCTGGAAGCTCTCGAAGGCTGACATGCAACCGGTGCGTTGAAACGAGTCGTAGATTTTGACTGTTTCGCCGTCTTCCTTGATGCAATCCAATTTAATGAGACGGTTCGGATGGCTGGGTGGCAATAAGAATTGGAAATGCACCAAGGGGACTTCCCCGCTCAGCTCGACGTGCTGAAGACAAGTTATGTCGTAACTTGTGTACGCTCTCCTCACGTAAACCTCCAACGCAGCGTTGCAGACGGCGCGATTGGTGTGGTAGAAGAAGTCGTGCAGAATATCGAAGATTGACGTTTCCGAAACGATGAGTTTCTGCAGATTCTCCGGATGGAATTCGTGTCCGTACATGTCTACAGCCGATAAAAAGATGCTTTCCATCTGGTTGTGTCTTAACTCGTAAGCTGGTTGATGAGCTGCGATCAACACTTGTCTGGCTCTTAAGGCGACGCGGGAATGTTCGCTCCTATTTAAAGTGGTGAGTTCGTTCAAAGAAGCGGCCAATTCATCGGTGAGACCCGGCTCGTTGGACCACAGATGATCTATGAGCATCGTGACCAGCATGTTCTTCTTCGCCACCTGGCCGTGCGAGAAGATCGTGGCGGTTACTGCAGCCATATCGTCCTTGTTCTTATCTCTGAGCGCGCTCACGCACTTATCGTAATGACCCAACTGGAATTGACTCTCCACCAAATAGTAGTGCTTGAGCAAATCGTGCACGGCGGCCTTCATCCTCCCGCGAATTCCGTTTCGATACCTCTGCACCAGCTGAACTATACCTTCGGTGGCCAAGAAGAATCCGTCGCGTTCGGTGCGTTTCTGCATGCTTGCCGCGTGACTGTCTATGACGCTGGCGATTTGCTGGCTGGGAAATTGCGCCAAAACCGATGTGATGTTCCTCTCGTACAGAGCCATCAGTTTCCTGATCTTCTTCTCGACGGCAGCGGGGATGCGTCCGGAAATACTGGCAATCACTTCCTGCATCTCCAAAAGCGGCAGACTGGGATCGCGCAGAGAAGACATGAATTTCTCGATGACCTCCCTCAGGCGCGGCGCATTGTACGGTTCCGGCAAGCAGAAACCAGCTAAATGATTCTCCAATATGGTTTTGTAGCTGTTGTGGATGTGATTCAATTTCTCGGAGGCAACAGGATGGGAGACGTCCAGCTCAGGGAATGGTCCTTTGTACAATTGCGCCTTCGTCACCAAACACGGATCATCCAATTCAATTGTGGCGATTATCGAACCTGGTTCCATTACGGAGCCCGGTCGTTTCGCGTAATACAGCAAACCGGATTCGGTCGACGTTAAAGTCATGACCATCTTCATTACTTCGATTTCGGCGTAAGCCTGACCCCTATAAATGTGCGTTCCATCATCCACCAGGAAGCTGATGAGCTTACCGGCTGACGGTGATCGCAGCAAAGTAGGATCGTTCTCCTTCTCGAAGACGCAGGTTTGGTTTCCGATGACGATTCTGTAGTGGTCCACCTCCTCCTTCATGTAGGTGGTGAACGATGATCCATCGACTGATAGCAGGATGCCTCCATCGCTGAGGCGGTGAATCTCGATCTCTTTGAAGGATCCGTTCATGACTAGGAAATAGGAATTGGCGCCACTCTTGGTCGCTTGTATTTTGTACTTGTAGCCGTCGTTGATGAGCTCGATGTCCACCACGTTGTTGAGAGTGTTCGAACCTTGCACTTGCCCACGCTCCAGCGAGTTCTGGAATTCCTGGAAGGAGGTGGAGATTGTTTTGTCGGCGATATGCAAAGATCCGCACATCACACCCAACATTATATCGGGTTTCTCCGATTGCATCCTCTCTGAAATCAGAATATCCAACCACGCCGTGTCTATGGAATTCTCCTGGAAACTCTTCGTCTCTAACAGAGTGATTAGATATTCCACTGTAGTTCTAAAATCTCCGCGAATGCTCAATTCTTTCAGAGCTATAACCAGATTTTCGCGCGCCTGTTCACGGTTTTCTCCCCACGAGAAGCAGTGACCGAATTGCGAATCGGCAAACTCGTGAAGACCACCGGAAGCGGCGACTGAGAAATATCCCCAGACGTTCTTCGACGATCTGAAATTCAACTCTTGCACCGTTCCTGAACTGGGTTTGAAACCTTCGTCGGGATTCTCCGAGGTGATCCTAGCGGCAATCACGTGTCCCCACGGTTGCGGTTTATGTTTCGGCTGATCGAAATCGATTTCCGTCATTCCCCACGGCGATTCACCGTAAAGCAGACGGATGTCCTTGATATAGTGCAGTGGCAAACCCATGGCGATTTGCAATTGAGCCGCCGGTAAGTTCACATCAGACACCATCTCCGTGCAGGGATGCTCAACCTGCAGACGCGGATTCAACTCGAGGAAGTAATACTGTCCGGACGTGTCGTACAGGTATTCCACCGTTCCAGCGGAAACGTAACCGACCATTTTGGCTAATCTGACGGCAGCCTTCTCCATGTCCTCGAAGACGGAAGGTTCGGCGATAACGGCCGGCGCCTCTTCGATGATCTTCTGATGTCTTCTCTGGATGGAGCAATCGCGTCCGAAGAGCGAAATCGCATTTCCGTATTGATCAGCTAAAAGCTGCACCTCCAAATGGCGAGCGCACTTGGCAAGCTTCATCACGAAAATCGGAGATCCGGGCACCTCGGCTTGCACCTGCCTGAAAGATTGCGCGAAGTCTTCGGCGTTGTCCACCTTTCTGATACCTTTGCCTCCGCCTCCTTCCGAAGCTTTAATCATCACAGGGAAACCGATCTTCTGCGCTGCTAACAGACCTTCTTCCGTAGAATGCACGCAACCTCTGGCGAAGAGATCCGAGGAGATCTTAATTTTTTTGCCGCTGTATTGAGCTTTCAGCTCTGATCCGGACCAAGGGAGGGTCGGGATTTCGGCGGTTTGCGCTACGATGGAGGAAGCAATTTTATCTCCCAAAGCCCACATAGCTTTCTCCGGTGGACCGATGAAGGCGATGCTGTTCTTGTGAAGAAGCTCCGGGAGTTTCGGGTTCTCGGAGGCGTGACCCCAGCCAGCCCAAACGGCTTGAACCTGCTGCCTTATTGCAATATCGATGATCAGCTCGACGTTGGCGTAGTTATTGTTGTTCGTTCCACCCGGAACCGGAACGTAGTGATCTGCCATCTTTATGTATTCGGCGTTCGCCTTTAAATCTTCAGGAGTCACCATGACCACGAATCTCACGGCTCTCTCGTTCTTGAACATCTCGTACGACCATCTGCGGACGGAACGCATGCATTTCACTGCTGCAATTCCATTGTTGGCGATCAAAACCTGAAGAGCATCATCAAACAATGATCAAACCAATTTTTACTTAACAATACAATAGTAATCATATCAAACATCTACTTGACACTTTACTAAACAAATGCACAATGCTCTTTACCTTGTTGATGACTTTGGTGCCGTTGAATCTCTTCACGAAGACCTCGGGCGTCGCGACGATAAAGTCCTTCTCTTGGAGTCTGTTATGAAGCATGACCGTACCTTGGGACATGCTCGGCCTGTAATAAGAGTTTGCACAAACAAAATTAATATTTGACGTTTCATGCTTAATCTATCTGATACACAACTGATTTGATTATTTTTTGTTTCACAGTCAATTGACTTAATGCAAATCACCACAGCCACCTTCGATAATCAGACATCAATTGTTACTCTTTAATCAGCCAACTACATTATTACTAAACGCAAACAAAAACTAAAATTTTCAATGCTATAAAATTAAAAATAAACCGCAGTTTTCTCTCAAGCGTAAAGTCCTTGCAAGTATTTTAAAGCAATTTGAACGTAATATGGTGTTTAAACACAAAATGCGTAAATATATTTGCTGAAGCAAATTCCAAATTTACTTACTAATTAAATTATTTACTATGTACACTAATGACCTTAATATTGAATGCATAGAAATGCGACTACAGTTTGCAAAATGTGCAAATATCAAGTGGTGTAGTGTTTCGCGATTATCTTGAACAAAATAAAAATAAACGCGCATTTGAAAAACATTAATTTCTAAAATGATATACGAAATTATAAATTATTAATTTCATTTAGTAAATAAAAAATTAAAACTAAAATTATTCTTTTTAATTTTTACACTATAATAAAATCATTGAAATTTTAATTAATTTGATTACTGGAAAAAAAAAACAGGTTAACAAATAAATTATAAATATTAATGTAAAAATATTAAATAATTTTTATGGATATTTTGAAATTATTTTAATTATCGAAAATCAGATTTTCAATAAGAATTACAAATTTATAAGTAATAAACTTTAAGTATAATAAAATTTTTAATGTTTTGTAAAACTATCGAAATTTTATTATTTACTTTAAGTGTAATATAATTATTAATATTTTGTAAAGTTGTAAAACTATCGAAATTTTACTGTTTTGCGTTTTTTATAGAATTTATTAAATCTATATTACGTAAATGAAAGCTAAAACTATAAATTAGAAATATTTGGAAGATTTTCATTGTTTGTATTTTATGAAACGTCTTAGAAATGTTGACTTTGTAAATAGAATCCGAAACTATTATTATAAGGGATTAATCGATTGGAAATGTATCGCGTGAAAAGGAGGTCGTCGTTGTGTGTCTGTCTTACGTCAAGGTGGATCCGGGCTTAAGGAGACGTGCATGCTTAGCCCAGCTGACGCGCGGTGCGGCCGTACCGGACCCGACGGAGACGTTGTCCACGCTGACCTCGGACCCTGACCCCGAAGCAGTGGATCCATCGATGTCGTTCTCCACTTCCTCATCGCCGATAACGAATCTCTTGCTGTTCCTCCTGTTCAACGGCTTAGCCATCTTCGTGTCTACGACGAAGTGCGCTCCACTGTCCTGGCTGTTCCGTGCGTCTTCCGCTTCCTCATCGACTTCCACCAACACTTCGGCACTCTCACTAACTACGTGGTATCCAAGAACGTTCCGAAGAAAGTTCATCAAGTGGTTCGTTTCCCTCTCTCTCTCTCTTTCTCTGTTTCTCGTTCTTCCTCTCTATATATTTTTCAGTGAATATTTCAGAGAAAGGTTTCCGAATCGATTTGCGCGTGCGACGGACGGGTGCCGTCCCGTCTCGGTATTTTAATTGCAAACCCGAGCAGAAACGTGAACAAACGTAAATAAAAGTATAAAAATCGCTTTTTAACGAGTTCCCACAAAAGAAAAAAAAACTTTCCAGACTTTCTCAGCTCAATTAGCTATAGTTATTATATTTTTGCGCGAATGCAAAGAACATTGTCATCGTCGTTATACTGGTAAAAAGAACACGCATGAGACACAGGACACGTCGAGGCGCGGCCGAAGCGTTCTACTACCACACTGAATTGACGCGAAGAAACGGAGCGACGATGAGTGTGCGGATCACAACTTTCCATCTCCGTCCTACATGCTACTTTATAGATGATGTTGATGATGCGAGCGAGGTGGGTTTCCGCTCTTCCAATTGGAATTTTGAGGTAGCAGTAGTGGTAGTAATAGTAGTGGCACACAAACGCGAAAATGTATAAAAATACGAGGTCGCACGTTCACGGAGGATCGTCTAGAATGCGCCGACCGGTCGAACGCGAATGCGCCGCCTCCGCACTTCTCCACCACAACGACGATGGTGACGACAACGACGACAATGCGCGGGGGCGGCAAAGATCGGCTGCTACGCAACGCGCGATCAACAGGTGACTTGGTGACGCGGCCTGCAACTCTTTCCCTAACTACAAATCAACAACAGTCGATAATCATCACCAAGGCAACATAAGTTTGTACACCACCACGCAAAACAAACTTCCCCAAAATTCACGCTTGAACAAGGGGTGAGTTAGAGCCACTTAACCACTATTCTCTCATACATGCAATCTTATTATTATTAGATAAATTAACTAATAATTTCAAATCATTTAAAAATTTAAAAAATCGGTTGAAAAGTTTCACTTTTTGATCATTAAAATCCAATCAAACTAATTTGTTCAAATATTGCAGAAATATTCAAAATATTGATCGATATTCATTTTTAACTTCATCAATTCGTTGAAAAAAATTATATTTAATTATTTTCAAAAATGTATCGACTAAAAAATTGCTCATAAATTTTTTGAAAACTTATATTTAAAATCAACTGAAATTCCAATTGTCGCCTTACATTCCTCGATAATTTGCGACTACTTTAAATAATTAAGCAAGTATGGAATTGCCATGTCTTGTTTTTTTCTTTTTTCGAACGAAAAAAATAATTAAAAGTTTTCTAACGTTCGAAACACTTATTTTTATAATGACTCGAAGAAATGTCTATTTAACTTATCGTTGCAACAATCGGCGGTTACGTAATCGCGGGAAAAAAAGACGATAATTTAGTATTTACTTAAAGCCAAGATGATTAGAGTTGCGCGTGTGAAAAAGAAAAAAAAGCTAAAAATTTCACTGATCAATTCTAGAGAAACAAAACTGGTTTTACAAATGTATATAGTCTTTTTGGTATTTTGAAAGTACGAAGAAAAAATGTAATTACAAAGAAATTTACATTTTTAGAGCACCAACTTTGCTTCGAAGTGATTTTTTGGTCTAAAATCAGATTTTCTAATGATGACTAAAATTATCCGAAATAGAAAGATTTGGTGAAAAAATTGCGTAAAAAAACAATGGCAAACTTTGAGCTGGTAGTTAATTGTGTTTAATTGTGCGGCAGACCTCCAAACGATGATAAAACAAAAAACGTTTATCGTTATTTTTATCCGAATAAATGAAAATAATTATTTGCTATTAAAACTTAACGATCAGAATTTCGTAAGTCTTTTTTGTTTAACGAAATCGTTAAATTTATACTGGATTCTTTATTATTCAATAAATTGCTTAACTTTCATAAATTTTATAGATTTTTTGTATTTATATAATGGTAATAAGTAAATACAATTAAACTAATCCAGCACACTTCAACTTATTTAGAAAAGTATGCCAAGATAAGTTGAACGAAGATTACGTAACGATGTAGGACGGACATTTCGATAAATCTGAACGAAGTCGTGCATATTTGATACAAACAAAACTATTGTAATTTTGGGAAAAAAACATGTGTTTAAGAATGATGAGAAGTATCCAGGAGTCGCGCGCAGTTTGATACAAAAACAATCACGAATCAAATGTCGCCGCGTCCTTAATTATCGGAAAGGACGACCTCCAAACTAAATCTATTTATTGTATAAAAGCCGAAAGACTTGCCAGAAATAAGAATGTGCAGTAGCAATAACAACAACAAATAATAATAAAATCAAATAAAAAAATAACCAGAATTGAACTGATTACGAACCGAGATTTCATCTGGTGCAGAATTATGCAACGCATATTACGAAAACAATAAAAAATTTCAAACTATGTGTAATAAACAATTTTAATGGTTGTTATTGAATTTGAACTGCGCTATTTTTCATAAACGACATTACTTATTAAATAAACGCTTTCGCTGTACATTTTCTCGAATCGATTTGAAACTCGACATGCACGTTATGTTAATAATTTGCGGTCCAATTAATTTTATGTAATTGCGCGTCAATCGATCGACTCTCGCATTTAAATTGAATGATGAACGTTTAAAAAACGATTCCATTCATTTTAAATTGCTCGTCTAATTGTTAACGAGATTGAATTCAACAAACATTGTACGTTGAAAGATTTTTGCGCGCTTTTTTGACAATTGCATTTTTGAGAATGTCAGTGACATAATCATAATTTTTAAAATTTCCGTGCTGTCAAAATGACAGTGACTGTCTAAAATATTTAACAATTAAATTTTGAAAATGCTGTGCTATCAAAATGACGTGACATATTTTTTTTTAGTTGAATAATGTGATGATACATATATTGTAAATTGTTAAAAGGTTCAATTTCCAAGGTGAACCTGTTTCGAGGATCAAACTGAAACTTACTTAAGTCTTCTACGTTTCTCTATCAGTGCTGTTCTTTGTTCCGAGGTGAGACCTCCTTGTCCATTGGATGATGAAACTGGGGGCACGGTCGTCGCAGTTTCGTTTCCCGAAGGAAAGGTGTCCTCCGCCTCCTCTCTGGCCTCATCTCCGAGGGTCCAATGCACCGCCTCCTCGCTCATCTTCACCTCGACGTCGCTCAAATCAACGTCACCGCTTCCGTCTTCAAGGAACACGAACTCCTCGGACCCGCTTCCAGTATCTGTATCTGTGCTACCCTCCACGGTCTCGCTTCTCGCCTCTACTGATTCCGAAACTGAAAACCGTTACAATATCAAGATTAATTGAGATGCCAAAAACATGATGTTAAGAAATGAAGATTTTGCAAGATACCTGACATCACGTAGATACCCGAGTCCATTATTCTTAAGCCGCATGTAAGGCAGAAAAAAAGAGATTGGTGAAAATTGAGAAAGAATCAACAGAAAGAAAGGTAAATATGACGACGTTTGCTTCAATTGACAGCTGTCAATTTCAAAGCTCATTTCCAATATGGAGGAAAACAAAATGGATATCAAACAATCGATATTCATTTATTTTGCTTCAAGATACGCAAACAAAAATTTATTATATTTGAGAAAATGTAAAAAATAAAAAATTAAATCGAAACATAAATAGAAAATGGGAAAACACATTACTAAATCAAACATGGCGAAAAACAAAATGGAAATCAATCAATCAATTGACGATAACAAATTTATTTTATAAAAAAAAGTAATAGAAAATCAACCAGAAGAGAAAATATAAATTGAGGCATTAAATGACTGAGCGAATTTCCGCGTAAGAGAACAAAACACGATCGAATAAATCTGCTGACGCTTGCGATAAGCGAATGTGTGGAGGTCAGCGGGGAACACCTCAAAGTGACTTTACAAAAATAAATAAACACGCACCGTCCGATAATATCTGGCGATTATTGCATAAATATCTTTCGATATTTTTTTGGGGAGGAAATCAGGAAAACAACAAATTATATAAAATCATCATTCGCTTATCAAAATTAATTAGCAATAGTTAATTGTCATAATAATCAACCAAAAAAATATATCAATTGTTTCTATGTAAAATCGTTATCAATATCATTTTCAAAAATTCGAAATTAATAAGAAAAATTAATAAATAATTGTAGAATATTACTAAAAATCAATTACGTCTGAAGTACGAAATTAAAATTATATTGAAAAAAAAAACGTAGAAAAAAGCACGTCTTATCTGCAATTAATATTTTTGGGTTAAAGATGTAACGTAATTAATTACGACTGAAATTTGGGTATCGTCGAGTGAAAAACGAAATAAAAAGGTGTTATCTTATTTTGGGATGAAATCAACGGTACGATCGACGTCAATGCAAAAAGTAACAATTTATTATAATTAATTAGTATTCAAATAAAAGTATTCTCGATTTTCTTTGAGATAATCTAAAAAAAATAGATTTTCTATATTTTATGTACAAAAGTTTGGGGACTTCTGTAAATGGCAAATAATAAAAATTTAACAGGTGTGTTTGGTTGCATAATGCAGTAAACATAATATTTAAATGAGAAAAGCAAATATCGTGAGTAAATTGCATTGAACACCTTTGGACTGCGACTGCAAGATGTCATCGTTAATTAAGTCAACATGTAACTTGAGTCAACAGATTTATCATGCGAGTAAACAAATAGAAATTAAAAATAAAATAAACTGAAGAGTGCTAATATTTAAAAATTTGTTATGTAAAATTCAAATCAATTTGATATTCGAATTTGTTAAACCTAATTTTTAATATACTTATTTTTTAGGAGGTTTGTATGAAGATTACAAGTTTTGAAGATTTTGTTAATCCTTAAGGATGAATAAATTTGTAATAAATTAATTGAGTTAATTTCAAGGGCAATTAATAATAATTACCTGGTGTCTCGTTTCGGAATCGCCGGAACAATTGTTGCAGGAAAATGGCTACGAATAGAGCCAGCAGGAAGAATAACATAAACTGGAACAGAAGAGAAAATTTAGCAAAAATAAATAATCGTTTGGATTTGCGAAAACTCGTACTCTTCCTCTCGCATAAAGTTCGAACAAACACCGATTGCACTTGAAAGTCCGAATAAAATTTCTAACTTCTTCGTTTCGGTCTTCGCGGACCGCGAACTTGAACTGAAGCCTCGATGTCGAAGCGCGCGACTTATATCAACTTATTTCGATAAAAAGCGCTACAATTTATTTTTCCTCTCTGCACTCTCTCAAAATTATTATTATTATGTGCGTTTTTTTTTGTCTATCGCCCCTCTTGGGAACAGAGTGAAAAAGAAGAAATAAATAAACGATGATTGGCGATGTGTGTTTGCGCGCTATCTGACCCCGCTCGCTCATCGAATGCCCACTGCATGATTACTATTGGTCCGATTACTACTCGATTACCTAACGATAACAACGATAAAGTTACGCGATATTCGCGAAAATCACTATTCATCGCCGATACACATCGAATTCTACAACCACGTTCAATTGTTTTCATTTTTTTTACGATAAAAATTGGCTCAGATGCCAAAATTGTCGAATAATGCTGATTTTCTTAATCGAGTTGAATCGAATACCTGCGATTGATCGAGTTTGCTATCGGGTTCTTTCGAAAGTCTTGCTGGTTAACTCATGGATTGGTCATGGCAGATAACGAAGGAGCGCCGATAAGCGCAAGAAAAACAAGAATGTTTATCGAACGAGCTAATGAAATAGTGTCGAATTGCAGTTGCCTCTATTTATAGATAACATTCGATTCAGAAATTGCAACGATCTTACAGTTAAGTCATTCCATTCACTCCTACAAAATTGTTCTATTATTTCCTCCAAAATTTATAAGTAATTTCAAAATTCGACATAATGTATCTATTTTTTTTTTGGATATATATAAATAATATAAAAATTTTATGTTTGCAATTCGTGAAATTCTTTCATCAATCATTTCGCGTCGTAATTCTGATCATTCGTATAGACATAACATGGATACAGGAATTTAAGAATAAAATCAAGAAGCCAACAAGCAATAACAAATGATATGATGGGTAAATAATTTTTTTTTAAATAAATAAACAAATTTCTGCATTTCATCGTAATCTTCCAAAAAAATACAACTCATGTGATATAATATAAAAACATATTAAGAAAATTACTAAACAATCTAATATTTTTAAAGTTTTGAAATATTTCTCATGAAAAATAGTATATTTTTAAAATAATAAATAACAATTTGTTCATAAAAACTACTAAATGGTTTTAAGACAGTTAACACAAGAAATATTCAAATTATGGTTATTATTTAAGATAATAAGTTGGTAATGATAATTTATAAATTTCAAGTTGTCATTTGGTGATTTTCCTTTTTTGATAATTGTGTTTGGAATGGGTTTAGCACATTAATTGGAGGCATAAATAGGACTGTGAGTATATAAAAATGTGGATGTCTAGTTAATAGACATTCCACATAGTTTATTTACAAATGTTAAGTGGTATTTATGAGCTCGGTAAGATAAGATTAGATAATGCGTAGATATTTCCGAAGACATTACATTTTGTTTCTTTGAGGTGTATCGTTAGGCATTTGGTTGAACGCCCACGCTTGCGAAATAGTCTAAGCTGAGGTAATACACTGTTTTGGCAGGAGAGACCAGATGTCTGGCGTAGTACTAGGATCAGATGTTCTGGGCTCAATCAATGGGTGAGAATGACCCATGCGAGAGTGGCATGTTCGAGTGCGAACCAATCGGTTGAAGGCTCCGAGAATCTGGCGAGGTGCGCGAACCAATGGCGCACGCACGCAACGCAAGGTCAAGACTACAGCCGGTCCACTTCGTTCAGATAGAATTTAATCCATATATAAGGTCTCTAGCAAATCCAGCAGTTCGTTCACACCGGGTGCCGTGAATTGGGAAACAAAAGGGAGGAGGACATGCCAACAATGAAGAGATTATGATTGGTCATTTCCTCATTTGATGGTCATCATCAGAGGAGGCGCGCACTTCCTGTCCTTAAGCCGACGCGATACATATTACAATAACAAATTAGAAGAGAAAGATAGAGAGAGAAAGACAAACGGATTTAATTAAGTGTATGTACGTATTTATAATAAGTCTCCGGCGGCGACCACGACGACGACGCATGAGATGCAAATTAGGTGGCGCAACCGATTGTTTGAAACAATAATACCGGGGACAATGATTGGGCGATATATTACATTTTCAATTGTTTTCAGAGCTCTAATTTCGTTTCCTATGATTTCGATTTTCGCTCGGAAACTAATGGTATTATTTAGAGATTTGAGATGAGCACTCACCGTTTGATCACTTGCTGTTGTTGATATTTACTGTGCGTTGCCCAGGGATCCCCTGGGACATAACCTAGAAACGAATGATATGGATCGATGGTGTTGGTTGGTGGCGTGATGAACCACCCCGTCAGATCTACTGAGCGTGCGGATTTGATTTGAACGCAACGCGAGTGCCTGTCTGTCTCTTTTCGCTCGCTCGATCTTGTTATTATTGTTGTTGTTTTGATTCTTTTGTAAGTTGTCAACAACACCGCACTCTGTATTTTTTTCTTCACTGCTGCGATGCGCGACGCTCTGACGGTGGCGCGACTCGATTTGATCGAATCATCGTCGTGTCTGTTCCTTTTTGATTGGGGGGCCGTAAGGAATTTGAATGTATAATGATGCGAATTGTTCCGTCTCTGAACAACAATGTGCGGACATACGACGGAATCGGTAATGCTTGTCGCTAACAGTTGTTGTCGTAAATGACGTCTGGAGGGATCGGGACGACACCTCCTTCGTCGCAGTCACCGCCTCCGTATTTCCACTCTTCGCACGACGACCATCACTTTCGGGGATCACCGGGAAGGAGACTTCCTTTTTTCTTATTCTCCTCGGAATCGCCTGATGTCCATCGCGGAAAGGTGCAACCTCCGGCATTTCGCAACGATGCCTCCGACAGGTGGAGACACCTGCATGACTTTAGGAATCTCCATGGTTACGAGAAGATGCTTAATACAGTTTTCATCCATTCTTCAAATATTTGTTAAATATCTGTTATCTTTCGCATTTCTGTTATTGTTCTATAATTCGATGCCGAAGATTATATACAAAATGTTACTAAATTTATATGAATAATGTAGTTTTTAAGGAATTCGTAATCAAACTTCATGCAATTATACATAAATGTTCAATCTTTGAAACGTGTGTAATGGTACAGCTGCATCGCTTACCATATTGATGTAATTCGCTGTCAAACTTGAAGACAACTTTTTGTAAGCTTCGAAAAAGCAGTGTCTTCAAATTTTTGCGTATATCTCAAAAAGTACGCTCCCCAAATTCATTATTGACCCATCAAATTAAAGACAAATGTTTACTCTTTAAAACGTGTGCAATGGTATAGTTGTATCTTTTACCATATTGACGTAATTCGCTGTCAAACTTAAAGAAATGTGTATTGGTATAGTTGTACTGTTTGTAATATTAACGTAGACCAACATTACCGATATTTTAATGAACTTTAAATATGTAAATTATTATAATTTGCAGAATTAAATGAACATACTTAAAAATAATGACGTGAGTTGCTTAACGCGTAATTTGTTGTTCAACATGAATTTATTATAGTGTTTTCCGTCAACTATAATATATTAATGTTGAAGTATGCTGTTTAAATATGCAAATTAAAATTATAGTTAAGAAAATGTTTAAGGTTGAAAGGCCAAATAAATAAATAGATCTATAATTAGAAGAATAAAGTGAATATTTATTTAGAAGTTAATAACAAAGTGTGGATTATTTTGAAACAGTAAAGACATAGACATTATTAGAGAGGAAATACGAAGAGGAAACAAGAATATTTTGGATGTATGTACATGAACAAACATGAATTCTGCATCAAGCAGAATGCGGTTTTAACTACGTTACCTCCCACACGGTAGAATTCACCGAGTTCCTTTTCCTCGACGCCACCTCCACGTGCGCGTCCAAACCGTCCGACAGTTTACTCAATCTTCGAGCCCAGGAACCTCTCACCGTCGTTGTCGTGCCTGCAACCAAACGTACATATTGATTAAAATACTTCTCAATTCCTATATCAATCTTCACGCTTTACCGGTTTTATGCATTTCGCTTTTGTTGTTCGTGTAGCTGGATTCCTTTGCCGCAGCCATCAAATCCTCGTAGTCGTAGTCATTTTTCTTCAGTCCGTGCTCGTACTTTGCCTCTTTAGCTAAAAGAGTTTCCCTCTGGATCTGCGTTCTCAACTATTTAAAAATATTAAAATCATTGTTAATGGCAATGTCATTTGAAACTGATGAACTAAATGATAAATATTAGTTCCGCAAGTCTCCATTCTATCTTGTTTTTGGAAATATTTTTGTAATTTTAATTGATTTTGACTAGGAATTTTGTCTGGCCTTACCTCAGATGGAACGTCAGGGATGACGTACTGCATGATACCGGTTAGGGCAAAGACTATGTGCTCGAAGATGACGACGAAAGCGAGCCGAGCTGCGAAGACGTGCCAATATTGGGGACTCAGACCGTACGGTTCCTTCTCGTCAGGGCCGTTTCTGTAGCCCCGGTACTGGCAAGTCGGTGGAGGATCTTCAAGATCATCGTCCGCACCCATTCCGTCGAAGTAGTGAGAAGTGTTGAAGACTGAGAGCGAAGCGTCGATGTATCCGACGAGATCCTCGTGATCGGAATACTTATACTTGTAGACCATCCTAGGTATGAAGTCGCTGGTGTAAGCGATCACGAATGCCTTAATAAATCAAGAGAAAGATGTATAAAAAACTTGATTGTTTGAAGAAGATATAATTATTACATTGGAAACAACCGCTGCGTAGGTGATGACTCTTAGGATTCCATACCAAGCTCCAATATCTTCAACACGTTCAGCGAGAGGTCTTCGAGCTTGAGTCACCATCTTGTAAGCGTCTAAACGGATCTCCGCGATGTTATTGAGAAGGGCGCAAAGAGGAGCCAAAGGAAATGCGGCCACGAAAAGCGTCACGAAACCATATTGCAAAACTAGAAACCAAAACAAAAATAAGAAAATTCATAAAAAAGAATCAATTTTTTAACACACTCATTTCTAAATATTCATCGAAAAGAGCCAAACGCCCGGCATCTTGCAGATGGTAATCCTCCTCCCACCTCGTGTGTCTCCTAGTCAGATCTTTGGTGTTGGACCGATGCGATCTCCATCTCCACCAGTTCTGAAAGAACGGATTGAAAAGCTCCAAGAAGTTATTGAAAACCTGCTTTCCTATCATGATGATTGCTAGTTGAATACACAATTCGCTCAAGCATCCAGCAGGATCGCAAACATCACCCTTTACTCTTAAGAATTCCGAAGATCTGCTGATTGTATCTCCCGGATAATCAAAGAAACGTCCCTTAAAGCAATTTAAATATTATAAATTTATTAACTTGAAATCAATTAATTACGAACTTTGAAAAACGCTATATAGATCAGCGACGAGTAGAAATTCATGAATTCGAAAACGAATATTTTGAAGGTGTACGAATCCTCGTATTCGGTCTGCGTTCGAGGATTTTCCAAATTCGTTAATGAAATTGCTATGTTGTGGTAAAACTACAAAAAGAAGACAAATTTTGAAAGTTTTTTTTTATTGCAAAATCCTTACGCGCGTCAAAAACATGATGATTACAAGATTGAGTAGAGCGGCGGATATCGATGTGAAGATTTTGGCATGTTTTTTGAGGAAAAACCCGCCGCCCCCGTAAATCACGGAGACCAGCGATAGTCTATAGATTATTGTTCCAAGAACAGCGCACAGAACCACTATCAACTACAATGTCAAACGATTTTAATAATTAGAAAACATTTAGTATCATTATGGTGTACCATGAAGAAAACTGCTGATCCGGTTGCGAAGTACCGAAGAGTCTTCGACCATGTCGGTAGATAGGCTTCCTTCTCTCTTGTCACAGGATTCGTTCTGAACGTTTTGACACTAGTCTCAAATTCTGTGACATATGACAACTAGTTAATATGACATTTTGAAACTATTTACAAGTTACCTGGCCGCGGTTCTTCATCTTCTTCTATTCCTTGCAGATCCCATTCCCATTGAATGACGTTTTGCTTCCTCCGCCACAGTTCAAGGAAAAGAGTTGCTATTTCAAGTAAATCATCAAATTATAATCAAATTTGACGTAATTGTTAAAAGTTACTATAGCAACACCAAATAACAAGTGTACTCACCCCATAGGCTCATGAAGATGGCGAAGAACACGGTGGCCGGATTATCGAAGAGATACGTCAATCGCGCGAATTTGCAGCTGTCGATGAGTTTCTGGTATCTGCACGCCTTATCGCACAGTGGACACAGCGTTATGTTACCTGGTCCATTTATGTCACAGATCTCTTTGCTGTCAATGACAAAAATAATTGTTAATGTCAATGTCAAAATCATTGTTGTCAGATGATAAAATTAATGTTAATGCACCTAGGTATATTATCGTCGCTGTCCATGGATGCCAGACCGTAGAGGAAGCACAGAGTGCCGACGATGGCTGGAGCGTAAAGCATCTTCGTGTAGAATCCGAGCCAGCAAAAGTACAAACCAATTTTATCCCCGAAATATTTCCTGACCAACCTCAGCGGTTGCCTTTTGTACCATTTGGAAGGTCTAGCCCATTCCAAGTATAATAGCTGCAAGTGTTGTTTATCAAATATAAATACAAATTGATATGATTAAAACTTACTCTTCTATCTAAAACAGTCCCGTCGCTCTCCTCCTTCTCGTAACTACCCTCGTGAAGAGGAAAACAGGCTATGTAAGTGTTATCGTTCAGCAGTCTCCTGATTCCTACCTAAGTTAATCACCGGAAGTTAATTTAGTTTTTGGTATTCAAAAATTATTACCTTATCGGTGTCGTCGAATTTAACCCTGAGTAAAATTTGCATCACTATAAGACTGCGTTGAGCGCTCGAGTAAGCAGTCACGCGATCTTTAACTATGAATCTGGAAAACGCCAAAAACTTAAGTTTTAAGAAGGGTTAATCTTGGGGATTCTCAAGCTCACTGTTCCTCCCGATCCGCACCCTCAGTTGCATCGTAGAACGATGGCTCTTTCTCAATCAATTCCTGATTGTACTCGAACATATTTCGCCATTTTTGCCTCCATTTTGCATAAAATGATTTATCTCTGTTATTGTCCTTATCATCATCCTGAGACATTATAAAAAACGTTTAGTTAAAATCAATGAAAATAATAAACAATCAAAATATTTAGAAAAGATCAAGAAATTGTTAAAATGAATAATTGATGAAAATGGACAAACATATCACATGAAAATATCATAATATTAAGAAAATATAAAGAATCTCAACTAACCCAAGCTTTGACGGAGATCGTTATGAATCGTTTGATGGGCAACTTCATGCCCATCAAAGCCGCATACCTCGTCTTCGTCTTCCACGGCAGATGAATCTTTATGAACCACGTCTTCCCATCGAAAGACACATCTTTGTGCTCCATTTCCAACTCCAAACCCTCCTTCACAATATTTTCCTATAATTTACAACAAAATAAATTCTTAATCTACAAATCCATTTTTTTTGTTCTATCTATATTATTTCAATAGTAATACAATACAATAAAATTCAAAGCAAATTATCATGAATAATGAACTACAAATGCTGATTTCGGAATTTAACAACTTTTCTGTACACGGAATTAATTATCTACAATACATCGATTTGCATACGTTTCCTCATCAATATGCAACGAATCGCTTCTTCAAGTTGACACATTAAATATTACAAAAACGCTTCAATACGAAATGAGCAAATGACTTTTGATTTGTTTGAACTAACGATGCAAAAGTCAACATATTTAAACATTTATTTAAATGAAAGGAACTGATTTACAATGATTAACGAAAAAAATAACATTTTATTTGAAATGTTTGTACCTGAAATATCCTTCTATTATCTCTTCTCTTGGCCTCAGCTTCGGTCATAACACCCAATTCCTCCTCTTCATAAACTAAAATCATGTCTATCTGTCTACGTCCATCGCGGAAGTAGAGACTCTCCGGGTCCAGAGGCTACAAAAGATTGTAAAAATTATGTAATTTTTTTTATGTATTGTATTGTCTTTGTCTGTTGCGTTTTTATCAGCGGAAACGGATTGGCTTCGCGTCCGGCAAAAAAAATCGATGCGCCGTGTACACAAAACACACGGATCAATTCACTGGAAATGTGACATATTAATTCCATAAATGTGCACACTTTCACCTACAAACATAAATGTTCTCTTTCTATTTATATACATATTTGTACGTTGTTTGCTCGGAATTTATGGGGTTGCATTTATTATTCAGTCGAACCTGCCTAAACATGATAATCATCAACGACTATATATACTACATGCTAAATATGGTTGGTCATATAAATGAAGACGATGTGTGTTTTACATACGTACCTCCAATTTACCGGAGTTTGGGGGCGTCGGTGGAGGTATTTCTGTGGTGTCCAGGTCCGGACTGTCTTGGACCAGGGACGGAATAGGGGTGCCCGGTAACGTGGCGAGATTGTCACTGCTCAGCTGAGGACCGAAGGCGTCCTTGAACGTCGCGTGATGGTGGTAATGATGATGAGTCGTTGCTGATCTCTTCTCATCGATCTCGGAAATGAAACGAGTTATTTTGGAAATCTGATTCATGAAATTCAAGAGCAAAATCATTTGTTTTACATATTTTAATCAAAATTGAGACTTGATTCATTGAAATAGTTCAATTATAAGCTGTCATAAAAGAAGCGTTACTATTTTTGAAATGCATACAGGGTGAAGAATATGTAAATATTTTTTGTTCCCAAAATTTGAAAAGAATTTTAATAATATATGAAAACTTATGGTAAAAAGTAGGAAACTCTTGAATTTGAAGTTGTAAATAATGAAATATTAAAAAATGAGTATAATTTAAGTATAATGTTAATAATTGAAAGAAGGGTTGAAGTTAGAGTTGAGGTAATTGTTCTGAGAATAAGAAGGTAACCGGAAAATTTGTATGTAATTGGGGCAAATTTTCAGCGCATAAGAAGCTCATGTATTAAACAGACTAGTATAAATAGAGTGTTAGCGTATGTGATTAGCGTTAATACTTAATAAAACTTATTATCTTTTCCTGACGTCAGGCGTAGGTGGAACAAAGAGGGTGGTGTTGACCAGAAAACGGTTTTTCGAACTGCGTCACGATTGGGGCGCTTTTTTTTCAACCCATAAATATCATCGATCAAACACCTGCCGACTTAACGAATTATTTACGCGCTTTTTCTGGGAAGAATTTTCATAAGGAAAGTGGAGGAGATTCACCTTTTCCGATTGCAGCGAACTTCGACGATGCGTCGCTTGGGTGTACTTCGATCTGGGACTTTCCTCGATGCCGTTCAGAAGAGTCTCGTGGTCCCAGACGATGGATTTCTTTGTTCCTACGGAGACCAGAGATTGGGATCTGGGCTTCAAGAGGGATCCTGCAATGGTGGCGATCTGCGACGGTGCAGTCGTTTCTAAATCCAGAGGAACGTGAAGACTGCAGGTGCTCTCGTTACTGGCACGACGTGAAGAACCTTCAACACGAAAATTCATGAATTTTCATATTGTAATCTTTGAAGTAGACATTAAATTTGATGGGCGACTGAAGCGAGTCCTCAAGTGCATCAAAATTTTCAAAGATTACAATACTTAATAATATCTAAAAATATATTTCTGATCAAATTCCTGAGCAAATGATGAAAAAAAAAGTAACTCTATATAAAAAAATATTCACATTTTTTTATGAAAAGTTGAAAAATGTAAAAAATTTAAATATTAAACTATCTAATGCATTTTCAAACATTGTATAGTGTTTCAATATTTAATTAATCTGGAACAAGTCCTGAATAATTGTTAAAAATTTCAATAGCATTCAGGACTCGCTTTGCTCGCCCATCAACATATTCAAAACTTTTGCATTTACAAAGTTGAAAAATGTTAAAATTGAAGTTCAAAACTTAATATTTGAAGTAGAAAGTGTTTTTGATGGACGAGCGAAGCGAGTCCTGAAATGGAATATGAATGTATTCAAGGTTTTTTTATTGTTATTTTCTTATTTTCAATGTAATTTCACAAAGTAAATACTGAAAATTTCAATAATTTTTAGGAATAAAGTGCAAAAAAATAAATAAAGTGTACATAAATATTTCATTGAATATACTTCTCCTAACGACTGTATTTTTAATTATGCTGAAATGACTATAAATAAATGTATCATAGATTTTCTTTTTAATTCATTTTATGTGTGTTTTAGGTTCAGTTTCAGTATATATATATATATATATATTTAAAAAAAAAATGGAACATGAAACCAATGAATGTTTAACAGGTTTTATTCTAGGAAACCCACGGAGTTTCTGTCGGATCACGAGAAAACCAATTTATGTTGAAAAAAACAAATGGAATATGCTCTATATCCTTTTTAAACTTATCGATTACTGCCTTGTACTAACAAAGTTTTAAAAAATAGAACTTAAATAACAAATTCAAAATATTTTTCTTTCATAAATATAATTTTTCTTGTAATAATTATAATCGATTATTTCATTAAAGCTATTAGAGATAATAATACAAGTCTTCTAATAATATGATCTAATACATAATATTTTTCTTTTCATACTTCGACTAATCAATCTGGAATAATTTAGTTTTTTTTGTTAACGTTTGTGTTATGACATAAATTATGTAATGGTACGTTTCGTAAATACATGTTATTTGGTTGACGATTATTGATGTGAGTGAGACCGTGTGCTAAACAAAATTAAGCAATTTGAAATAATGGTTTTATTTATTTTTTTTAAATCATAAATGAAAATATACTAATGTAGAATAAAAATTCATTGGACTGTGTTATCTATAAATGATGAGTGTATGGGATGGGAATAGGAAACGAAGGTTGTTGAAAAGTTCTGGGAAACGTTAACAAAAGTTTAGGACAGAATAAACGCCTTTGTCACGAAACTCGTACAAATTTAAAGCTTTTATTATTAATTGCCTATAACAAACAACTCATCGATAGTTATTAATTCGACTTTAGAAGTGAAAAGTTTTTTGAATACAAAAAATAGTTTTTGTATTACAATGAACATTTTTAATTTATTATTGAAGGAAATCATTTAATATTGAAATTTCAAAATAGTTCAAATTTAAGTTTACGGATGATTAGGATTGTTTAAGAATTAAATAATATTTCTCTTCAGGACCTGAATTTAGGAGTCGCTTCGCTCACCCAACAAGATCATCTACTACTTCTTAAATTATTGAGAGTTTACATGGTTTTGATGGGCTAGCGAAACGAGTCCTTAAAATTCATTATTGTACAGTGTACAACTGTATAATTAATGTTTTCAAAAAGTGAAGCGAGCGAAGGGCTTTTGAAATTTCAATATTTTTGAACATAGTTCAAAATTTAAGATTCTTCATGTTTCTGAAGAATTATGTTGATAAAATGAAATTTTGTTTAATCATATTTGTATTTGCATGCAATTTTCCATTCGAGTTTTCGCTTACCGCCGGAAACGTCCCGTTCGTTTTCGAGAAACAAGAAGTTTCCGTCCTTGGTGATTCCTTCCATTTCGTGAATGTTAATCGCAGGAGGCTGCGATCTGCGGACCGTTGCCGTGGAGATTGGGAGCGCGTCGCACCATAGTATCTCTTTTTACCCCGTTATACGTCGTCTTCGTCGTTGTCGATGAATAATGATGGTGAGAGCAGGTGAATAGATGCGCGTGTCGCATCGGTGACTGGACTGGACACATGTGCTTTTCGCGGTCACCACGGGACGCGCACCGTTTAATAATAAATAGTGCTTCCATAGTTACAATTGGGGCTACATACAATAAAATCAATTTTAACCTATATTAGCTCTTCGGAAATTGTTGTTATTTGAAATTGCCACGCAGCGCACCCCTAACCGACACCCGACCGACAAACTACAAAAATCTTCCCGACAATTAATCATCATCGCGACCGTCGCAACCGCCTCCCCCGAAGCCCAATTAAAGGACGACACGCGACGCGACGCCTGTTCGATTCCATACAATTAGAAAGTAAAAAGTGATGTCGTCAACACATGATGACAATTCCAATAATAATGAGCATAATTACGATGATAGGAAGCGTTCTGTGCGTGCCCGACACGCAAATTCTTTCTTACTCGGTATAATACTTTTTTTTTGAGAACTTCAACAGATGTTCTTCTCGTGCCCTTCGATGACGCTCCTCATCGAGGTGGCATCATTAATTCAAGGAACGAACTGCATTCGGACCCATCCATTATTCAGCCGTGAAGTAGATAGGACAAGAAAAAGGAGGCCGGAGAATTTCCTTACAATTTTCCGCCTTCCATTATTGATGCACACCAGTTAAAATTCTTCGCGTCGGACACCGGGGAAAACGGTAATTTCCCACCGCCGTCTCTCTTTCATCATTTCATCAATTCCCGAAGTTTCCGAAGCATGCAAAGAAGAGACAACTGTTAAATAACAATAAGGACGTTTAATAAATAACAAATAAATTAGGTGCTCTTTTTAACAATAAATAATATGTTTTGGGGATAAATTTAACGCGTCAGGATCATCAGTCAGGTTCTCGGGTCCGGGATATTTCCTCCCCCATTTCCGTTTCCGTTTACGCATTTGTTCTGCATGTAGAACAGCTTGAAGCCCCTTCCGGTTCCCGAACTGCTAGTCTTCACCGGAATCACTATAGGCCCGTTACTCATATCTAAAAACGAAAACTTCGATTTAACACTTTCCAACATTTAATTAAATTTTTAACACTCGAAATTACCGGTGACTGGTGCATTTAGTGAAAAATCTTCTTCGACCGAGCCGTCGTTCAAACGGTCTCCGCACAACCGTATGCCGTTTACAACGATGTAATCGTCGGGACAGTTGATAACTCCGACTCCTGCTTGACCGTTCGGCACTGTAGGCATACCATCTGCAAACCAAAAAATTCAAATAAAATTAATTCTACATCAGATTTAGATTCTTACCTTCATCGAAGTTCTTCAGCTCGAACGGATACTGCACGTTGTTGCCGGTGGTACGATAAGTTACCGTACAGTAGCCCGGTTCTCTCTTGATGCAAATCGCGTAATTGAGATTGTTCTGCAAAGGAAGACAAGGAACCGTTCAAAACCAATTCTTCAATTTCAAGTTCCAAAATTACCAGATATTGCGGATTGCTTCTGCTGAATGTGGCGGCCTTTTCGTAATTGAAGCTGCTGATGACTCCACTAATTCCCGTGTAGTATTGAAGACAACTCATCAAACCGCTGCAGCTGTCTTCATACTGACATATCTTCATTTTGTATCTCTTCCGTTCGATGTTGTTAGCTAAAACTGCTATTTGCAATGGACCTGATAGAGCCTCCACATCCACGTAAACTGAAAAAAATAAAGAAATAAGAATGAAATCATCAAAAAGATTTAAAAAATACTTTTCAATAATAAATGTATTTCTTACTGTGTTGTCCGGTGTTGTATCCGCACAAGATGGGCACCATTGTGTTGAGACCGGAACCGGAAATGACAAGCTTCTCTTCGACGCAGACGCCATTCGTCGGACCTTTCAACTGTCAAATTTGTTATTCGTTAGTCTTTTGTTTTTATTCCTGCATACCTCTAGATCTATGAAATCGATGCGCATCTGTTTGACGTTGTCGCTTGATTTGTAAACCTTGTAGATGCACGAAAGAGCGTTGACGAGGTCATCGTCTGCACGTCCCTGCCTCACCAAAAACGTTAACCTCGGATCCGGGGTGCTCGGATTCATGGTGGTAGTCTCCGGAGGAACGACTACACCTCCGTTCTCCGGAAAGTAATTGGGATAACCGGGACTCTCGAAGTACGTGCAATTGTTTGATCCGATCCCGCCGCAAGTTCCTTTAACTTAAACAACAAAAAAAACATTTAAATTTATATTATTTAAAGTTTTGTTTGCTTACAAACGCAGCAGACGCCGTGACCGTCGGCGCAATTCCCCATAGCGATGCCGTTCATCTGTTCGCATTCGGTCGCTAGGTAACAGGTACCTTCGTACTCGGTTAGCGAATTCGAGGCTTGACACTTGAAATTAGCGAATTGAACTATTGTGAATAAACTAAGAAATTTGTTGGCGAAGAGTTTCGTCTTGTTCTTGAGATGTTCCAGAGGATGCGAAAGGAATTTGCCCTGCGTATCTGGTAGTTTGTAAGCAACGTTGTATTCCGTTTTCTTGTTTAGTGAAATTGCGTTAAAGGTACGATCTTTGTTCACCTTCCTCCCTTTTTTCTTGTGCATCCTCACCAAGTACTTCCTCATCATGTTGGTAACGCGATTGCGATTGGTCAAATTCAATTGCGGGAGGTTTGGCTTCACCTGATGAGGACGTTTCTTTCTACGCTTCTTCGGCGCCGGCTTCGTAACGATCTCCCCGTACTCGCTCTCAATTTCGTTATCTTCCGCAGGATTCAAACCATTGCTGAAATGAAACTCATCGGGTTTCTGCACTTGCGCCATGAATTTGTTCAGCTTATGCTTGAAACTATCGGCGTCATCTTCGTGATTCCCCGCCGGGACGTAATCCAGCACCTTCTCGCCTTGAACGTAAACAAAACCATCGTTATTTTCATGCTGAGACGCATCGAAAACTCCAAACTCCGATTCCAATCGATCTTCTCCAGTATAATACTTCCTGTCTTGATTATCGTATCGATCATAGTAATCGTAATAATTCCTAGCTTCAGCAACATCTCCGCTTTCGTTCGTCCTTTTACTTCTGATCAAACTGTACTCTTTAAGCACTTCCTTGGTGTCCGGGTAGTTGGTGAAGATATCTATGATTCTTATGGGCGCATCTGAAGCTAAACTCAAAGCCGCAAGAGCTGTTATACAGAAGATTCGGTGCATCTTCTACGATGTCTTCTCCAAAACTGAACATCGAAACCATCGCTTCTTCGTCTAGTTTGTTTTGCAGATGGAGCTTAACAGAGCGTATAATTCGTCGTTCCACAAACGCATCAATCGAGAGACAAACCGTCTCCTCTATCACCTAGGAAACGGACCGAAACACGAAGAGTCACTTACATCCTAACAAACAAACAAAATAAAAGTTCAGTTCGAACAGTAGGCGGTGCTTGACAGCACAAAAATAATTGTAATGACATTTTAACAGCTGTCTAATTGTTAAAAAATAATTGAATTAGTCTTGTTAAAAGAAAATTGTTAAAATTCAGAATCCAAAGTTTATTATGATTATATTAAATTTTAAAAATGCTGAACGTTAAGATTCATTCAATTTATCATTATTTTAAATAAAATTTACTTAGAATATTGCACAAGTTGGCTATGTATTGATTGTATGTATAAAATTGATGGTCAGAGAAATGTCAATTCTGATGACAGTTGAACTGTGCATAAAAAAATTCCTGCGTCTGGATAAAATAATGGCCTTCGTTAAAAATTGTCGTCGTTGTTCGAAGAATGCAAGTGTTCTGGAAATTGGAAAGTTTTAAAATATGAATGTTGCTTATTTTGTAGGTGCTGGTCGATCCCAGAAGATACTTAGAGGATTCTTCCAAAGTTCAGATGGAAGAATCGATGCATCAACAGGAGCAGCAAAGTAAAGCATATGAGGTGTACAAGCCGAGGACGACGCCTCTCCGACTCATGAAGTATTCCATTAACAACGAGGTGCAACAGTTCAGAGAGAACACGCGTCAGCAACACCTGCAGCCGAGCCTGCTGCCAAAGTACTTCAGCAACAAAACGGACTTCACGAACATCGACCCGAAGACCAATTACGACGGTCGCATGAAGTGAATTTATCAAAAAGAAAACAAAAAAATGTAATTTGTCGTAATAAAAAATTCCCAGTCCTCACATGAGCTGATATTATCGTGGTCCGTTGTCTTTCGCGATCGAAGAAAGCGCACGTTCGCCATGGCGACACGCTGTTTATTAATCACACGCACACATTTTTTGACACATCCACCCCCACAGTATTTAAATTCCGTGTAGAGAAGAGGAGAGCAAACCACCATGGCTCTGCGTTTGGCCAGCAAAATTAATCGTAACATCTTAACAACAGTACGTAAATCCATTCCATTTTAGTAATTCTTAACATTCGCATAATGTTGCGCGTTTTTTATTAGTTTTCAAAACGCACTGCTTCATCGCAGCGATGCGTCTCCGGCGTCACGGATAAGAAAGACGATCAGCAAGAGGCGCCTCCTCAAAGCAACCTTCTGGTCGAGCTGATCGCGCAGCCCTACAAAGTCTGTAGACCGAGGACGACTCCGATCCGGGCAAGCCATTACCATCAGAAGGTGCAGCCCATACCTTTTCCTCGTTACGCCGAAGAGATAACGGCAAGGAATGCACGTTCAAAGTAATCCGATAATTTCAATCACGTGAAGAAGAAACTAAAGTTAACCATTACGAAAACATCGTTTTCAGGACGGTTGCTCAACGAATGTCCATGATGAATTTGTCTTTGCAAAGCGGTAACCTTCTGGAGGAGCGCGTTCCTTCTTCGGACGCTGCAGTTAGGAATTACTCGACGTGCGGCAACAAGAAGAAACCGGAGAAGAAGTGCAAAGCCGTGGAGCCCAAAACTATCTGCAAGAAGCTGCAGCTTCAGCACTGCATGCCAGCAAAGAACACGATCTGCCGAGGACGAGAATACATTGTAGATTGTGTTTTTACATTGCAATAAGTATGGATAATAAGTATAAGTCATTTTCAGCATAAGGTGTGCGAGAAGAAGCAGGCGCCGTATCCGTGCTTCAGCGAGAGCTGCGTCGAGGAACCGTACAACAAGCCCAGCGAATGCAAACTTTGTCCGTGGAAACCGGAGGATCATCCGAACTTTAAACCAACTAAAAAGAAGTATCACACCAACTCGGAGAGGCCAAAAGCTCCCAGCAATTTGGAGGATGTCGCGGAGGTTGTTAATTTCTGCAGATCGCTTTTTCTAGATGGACGATGTGTTGTTATTTAATTTATTATTGTTGCAGGTAGATGAAGTTTACGAGGCGTTGAACGAGGTCGTGCAAGAGGTGAGCCATTCCTAATTTTGCATTTGCAATGCGTATGTTGAAATGCGTATTTTCTCTAGAAAGAAGCCGAGAGGAGTTTCAAATGGTTGGACAACTTTCATAGCGATGCAGGAATCCCGCCGTTGCAGCTTGCCGGTAAAAAACCTAAGACCAGGAAGTGCGTCAAGTTTCCGTTCAAGAAGGAGACGTACGAGATCGGCAAGAAGAATGTGAAACCGCAGCCGGTGGACAAGTGCGCTAAGAAGAAGAGGAAGCTGATTGTTGATTGTCCGGACGAGAAGGAGGATAAATGCGCGACGAGTTTGGAGAGGGCGGAGGTGCTGTGCGAGGACTACAAGAGCGGAGAAGGCAATAAAGACAAGATTTGCCCGGTTGTCGATAACAGGCTGTGCGACGATGTATGATGATGATGATGTGCGATGTATGTTTGATGATCATTCAACTTTCATTTGCAGAAGCCGCAAAAGTGCGTCAAGATTAGGAAGAAGTCCAAGATCTGTCCGCCGAATCTGATCAAAAAGCCCGGATATGCACCGCAGGAGCCATCCAAGAAAAAGAAGAAGAAGACTCCTACTAAGAAGGCTTCTGAAGCGTCTTCGTTCGTTACGGCCGTGGAGTCTCCAACTATGCCGCAGCATCCGCGCGTCCATTGATGATGATCACACACACACATACACATCGAACATCCTACACAGCTATAAAATATGTCCGTCATCTTCAGTCGAATAAAATCGAGAATGTCACACATTAAACTTGATATTTTACGCTCCAATTTAGCCTTGGTGAAGTTCACGGTGCCGTGGCGCGACATGTTATAATTAAATTAAGAACGAGTGCGCGAAAAGAAAGGTAAAAGCATAGAATAGAACACAAACGAATTAATAATAAAAAAAATGGTAATTGGCGCTTTTCATTTAGAGCATTAAACTCTAAAATGAAACAAAATCAACGTGGTGTAAGTAAATCCATATAGTTTTCTAAAAAAATGTGTTTGTGAGGTGTAGAAATATATTTAATTTACAAATAACAGTGCATGGCTTACAGTAATTACACTAAAATTGCTTAGCATGTGGCAAAGGAACAAAACTAAAATATTGTATCAAAATTTGTGATGTGCGGTTCATTTGGAATAGATTTGATGTCTTTAGACCGGCGGTCTACGATGCTTTTGCGCCCATTCCTTCAGATGACTGACCACCATTCCACCTAGGATAATCTGAGTTGGATGGTAGACCAGAAGTGGAAGGCTGATCTGGCTCAGATGGGAGAATCCGTGGAACATTATGCGCAGAATTGGAATACCTGAGAACAGCAAAATTTAGAAAACACCACCAATGAGTGATGAATGTTTACCCAAAGTAAGCGATTTGTGGGTGGAGCAAAACACGATGGCGATGGTGTCCGAAGGCTCAAAATATTTTTTGTTGTATTTTCCCAAATGGAAGCAGACCCAAAGAAGGGAGATTTGCATCATTAAGACTGTTAAACAAAATTATAGTTATTTGTTGTTAGTAGTCATCCGATGATTGTGGATCTCACCAAAGAACACTGTGATGAGGATATCGCTCGCTGTGAGACCCATCTCAGGAGTTTCAAAGGTATCGCAAAACGTGGTAAAGATGACAACCATCAGAGCTAACTGACTGACTGTGCCCAAAGGTAAAGTGTGACCTCTGAAGGAAGTGCAATTCCTGATGGCTTGACCCACGATCAGAGGTCCGAGAACGGTGGTGATGAGCTGAATGACTGTACCCATCAGAGGCACCACAGTCGTGAAACCTAGCTGCAAATTATAAATAATTAATAAATTGTGTTTTTTGAGAGAAAATTTGAATACATTGATTAAAAGAGAGATTGGCGTGAGGAGGATGCCTAAAAAGCTTCCCAGGACAGAATTGAAGATGGCAGCTGTCTCGTTGCCATTGGCAGCTCTAGTCAAGATAACAGCGCTTGATACAGGAGGAGGCATGCAGGCCACGGTGATGAAGCTGTAAAAGTAACTTGCAATTTTGATATAGGCAACCAAATCGGCATCATCAAACGTTACCCACGTAATATCCATCCATTGACGCCGAAGAAGGCCAACACTTTGACGACCAGCTGTGCGTACAACGGGATTACTACGAAGGTGAAGAGTTGTATGAAGAGGTGCAATCTGTACTGCCTGAATGTGTGGAAGATCGAATCAGTTTTCAGTGTTAACCCGCTGATGAAGAAGATGAGCGAAACCGCACCATATTTGACGGTGTATTCGGGCCTCAGCGGACCTACCGAAAAGGAAACAAAGTAATTTAGAGAATTTATGTTTTTTTCTGTGGCAAGCAAACTTACCACCTTTGGAGCCTAATTTAGGAAAGACGCTTGCAAATACGATGCACAGCAAGATACCAAGGAGAAGCCAGTTTTTGGCCACGAACTCGAGGACCGTCACCTTTCGCCTCATCGTCTCCGGACAACGATTCTTCGGCAAGAAATAAGCTCGCTAATAATTGTTATTATTAGGTTAGGTGCGGCGGCTTTAGTTGAACTGGGTCATTCTCGACAACCTGTTGATGATCGGACGACGCCGCATCCTTTGACTGCATGCGAAAATCGATCAAGGAGCAGTTCGGAGAAATATTTCTAATTGCATTATGGTATAGTTATACTTGCATATAACTTATAGGCAACAAATTAAACATTATTTTGATGAATAAATAATTGTTGGTGCACTTGAAGAGTCAATGCGTCAATAAACAGGAATTGGTCTCGGGGTTTGCGATTGCGGAATAGATGGCGTTTAAATTTGAAAATAAATATATATTGTTAAGTAAATAGTAAAAATAATTCATACTTTAACGCTCGTTTCCGCGAGAAATCAAACGCAAAGTGCCGAATTTTCCAGAGATGGCAACGACGTCTCCGGTCTTGAAATGTCTTGTGGCTTCCTCCACGCCCACAAGACACGGAAGCCCGAATTCTTTGGCCACCGCAGCTCCTGGAATCAATTAATCGATCAATTTGACTAACATATTAATATAAAACTGTTTACCATTTGATAATAATCCGCTCTGCTCAAGAACAACCCCCGACAATATTGGGAAAAATGGTGACCAACCGGCGTCCGTTCCTCGAGTCACCAATATATCGCCAGGTTTCATTTGCGCGATATCTGAGACTTTATTAACGACGCAGCATCGAGCTTGCGCTTCCCCGTTGAACGCTGGGGTTCCTTTCAGGAAGACATCACCGCCCAACGTCTTGCTGACGGGTGCAAACATTTCCGGTTCCGGTAATCCTCGAATGAATTGAGCGTATCTGTAGCTGTTCCATTTGGGGTACAAGCGTTGTCGTTGCAAAGCCCTTAAAAGAACAATTGAAGATCAACCGTCAAATTAAAAAAAAATATGCTTACTTTGCGATAATTTCGTGGTTGTTGGAGTTAACAATCTGCAAAACTTCAAACTTCGTCAGATGGAAGATCAAATTCCCGTCTGGTAATCTTCCGATTTCGGCCAAACCCTCCCCTAGGACACGGAAAGCCTTGCGCAATCTATCGACGGATTGAGCCAAATCAGATTTGATGACTTCCGCGATCCTCTGTGATCTCCTGCTTTTGACCACCAAATACTTCAATAACCACCTGAAATTTTACAATCAGGAAAATCTTGATTGATGCACAAAATCAATATTCAAACCTCCTGATTGATCCCAAAGGTGTTTTAAGCGATTTCATAACCTTCCTCGAGCGAAGACCGGGGTGAGGTTTTGCGGATGAATTCATGCTGCAGACAGCTTGGACAACTCCAACGAGAACCTCAGGTTTCGACGCCCAAGTTTCACCCATCAACTCAAACTGCAAATTGAAATTAAATTGCATTTCTACCATAAAGATAGTCAAATAAACACAAACCTCCTGCAAAGAACGATGCCCGTGCTTTTCAAGGAACATTTCTAATGCTTTCGAAGCTTTCGGAACGTTATCCTCCAACCATTTGCGACCGGAAGGCGCATCCAAGCATAAAAACTCTTCGATCTTTCCGCTTTCTTCGATGGCCTTAACCGCTGCTTCCGAAATACAGCAGTACTGATCGGATGAAGGCAGGATTAGTGCGAAGTCGTGGTAATGATCACTGGTGAACTCTTCTAAACTTCCAGCTAATGCAACCATCGCTGCGCTTTGGTAGAAGGTCGTTGCCTGAGAGGCTGCAGCATGCGCTCTGCATATCTCCTTGAACGTCTCCATATAATTGGTGATAGCCTCGTGCGTCTCCTTCAAGCTCATCCCAACTTTCATGTCTACAAAAAACAAACATCACAAATGCATCATACAGTTATTTTAATTACCTATTGGAATCTCCGCAAATTGCCTCGATCTATTTACAATAGCCTTGACGTGCTTCAATCTAGGAATAACTTCTTTGAGCAGAAACAGAGCTGGCTTTAAATTTCCATGACGAAGCATGGGCGCCTCATGCCCGAACACTGCCAAATGCAAAGTTCCTTTCGCATATTTTGGCATAATCTCCATGAGCACCTAAATAACATTTCAATATTTTAAACTGTTAAACAATTACTTACTTTACTTACATTCTTAACATTAAGAAAAACGTTATGATTCCTGGTTAACAAACTATGATCAGCGCATCTAGGTCCATCCAAAGTTTTCTTGACTATCGTATTACTTAGAGCTGTCATCGCCGAAGGAATTGCATCTTTCACGTTGGCCGTAGTGAAAATATCTTTCCAAAAGAAAAACAAACAATAAAATTTATACAAGAAAACACAAAATCTAAATTAACCTTGATTGTTCAAAACTGGAGTATCGAATTCGTGTTCCAATTCGAAATCCGTCCAAGAATCTAACGACACCGGTCTTGTTTGCAGCAAATGCACTTTGCCCTTCAAAAAATTAATATTATAGTTTACGAAGTGTCATTTACGATTAAATACCTGTTGGATGATCCATTTGATTTCCATGGGAGATCCGTACCTCCTTTCCAAATCGACACCAATTTTCCCCAAACTCAAAGCCTGTTCAACGCTTAATCCAACGGTTTTCCCATCAACTGCAATTTTCCCATCGAAACTTCTCTTCAACATCATGGAACTTTCAGCTGCTTTCTATTAATTTTATAAATTAGTTTACTAAAGTTTTTTTCATATTGTATATTAAAATAACAAAATACCTGCAATGATGGAAATTCCAGTAGCATTTGACTTAAATCACCGGTTTGCGGATGACACGTGTACATGATTCCTTCGACTTCAGGAATTAACATCTTCTGGACCACAACGCCCATATCTCCATCCAATTGAATTCCGTGCGTGCTGTAATCATTAATTAACTAAGTATATTTTACAAATAATTGAATGTAAGATACTTACAGTCGGTATTGAACTCTGTCGAAGGAATACAGGGAAGCCCAGCAAGCTGCTGCAGCCTTAAGAACTTCCTGCTCCGATTTGCAATCCAGTATTGTGACTAAGTGTTCAGAATCCTCTTCGACGACTGCCGAAGATCTCACCGCCCAACGAATCTCGCCTGAACCGTTCTGGGCGATCTTACCCATCTCGCGTTTCACAGCAGCGATTATTTCCGCATCGATGTTTTCGTTTTTGAACAGTTTTTCAGCCCTGAAAATATAAAAAAAAATCGTGAAAGAGAAATAAAAATCGAAAAGACAATTAGACCAACCTTTCGCAAGCACCTTGCAAAGAATCGTCGCAAGCTATGCGAATCATGGCCACGGCTTTCCTTAAATTAACATTTGACCCGATTTGATGTCTGAAAGCCGGTACACTGATCACGAAACCATCGGGAATGTTAATCTGCAAAATAGTCAAAATAAATATCAATATAGCAACAAAAACAAACCGATAACTTACTTCAGGTGATGCAATGGAAGAAAGCAAAGCTAAAGAGCTTCCCTTGGAACCGGCCAACTCCGAAACGCAGCAGTCCTCATCATCCAGAGTCAGAGTGATCTTTTCGCACTGGTAAAGAGGTTTCAGGGGTTTCAGCAGCGGCTCAGAATTCGCAGATTCAATTCCTGCAAAAAAATCGCAATCAATCAATTGCATTTTTTTTTTTTTAATTTTACCTGTGTGAGGATACCAGAAATGCATAGTGGCACGAGCTTTCTGAAGATCCATGTTAACTTCGGCATTTGCAAACTTCATGAGCCATCCACAACCCTCATCGTTCTTCACCGAAGTTTGTGCAGTTGGAGAGACGTGGAAGAAGCATCTTATGGTGGATTTCTTCGCTGCATATCGAGATTTTTTTTTTAATTAATAGGTTGTTAAACAAACTTTAGTTTTATTACTTGTTAAGGTGATGGAAACGTTCCTAGGTATGTTTCCGTCATCTCCCAAATGCTGCAGCAACATGTCGTGCGAAGACACGCACTGCAGTTGCCCATTACCGTAGAGGACGCTTCCATATCTTAATCTGAAATATTCAAAATTCATAATTTATTGTTGCTATACAAATTACAAGTTACTAACTGCGTGCATCCATTGATAATAGATCTGGTGGCGACGTGCACCAATGTGCCATCTTCTGAAGCCGCGAAGACGTTGATATCGCGATAGGTGGAGTGACGATCCGCCGTACCGAAATATCTCTTCCTATA
The DNA here is from genome assembly GCA_963457615.1 of Nicrophorus investigator. NCBI lineage: Eukaryota > Metazoa > Arthropoda > Insecta > Coleoptera > Silphidae > Nicrophorus > Nicrophorus investigator. The sequence goes on from OY735141.1 coordinate 7,452,967, forward strand.
CGTTGGAAGGTACACCATCTGCTTATTTCCTGGTATCAAAGAGCTGAAGATTTCCCCTTGCAGACATCCGAATTGATCGTAACCGATGCGATCTCCACTAAAGAATATAAGATAATTGTCGACTATCTCAAGATTCAATGTTAACAAACGTACAGCATCTTGATCCAATCCCCGTCGCGCCACGGCTCTCGGGAAACTGCATCGCTGAAGACATCGCTGCCGAAGTCGCTCGGATAAAACAGAGGTTTACTTGCTGCATTCCAACTGCATAAAACAAAATAGATTAGAAAAATTTTGATTTTTTGTTAAAGTATTTTACATTAGATTAAATTTCATGAACTCGACGGAATCTCCGCATCGCATGAAACCGTTGTAGGTGATCCTGAAGATGCTGTAGGGTTCAACGCAGGCGATGGAAAGACCTGCCGCCTTCCATTCGCGTTTCCTCAAACTCCTCCTCGGTACTTCGGGGTTTTCCGGTAACTGGTAAAGCTTTCCGTTGAGATGCAGAAGGAGTAAAACTTCGCCGACTTTTCCCATTCGCGTGACGAATTTAATCGAAATCGAATTTCCATTTCGATCGTTGCCCATGAACATAAGAACATCTTCCTCCTGAAAAATCTCCATTAATTTCAATGATTTGAAAATGAAAGAATTATGTGCTTACGGATTCGTGCACGAGCTTCTTAGGTTCCTCCACTTGTCCCGACTCCAAATTGATGGTCCGTTTATTCCTCTGAAGAAAAGCTTTGATCGTCTTCACCGAAAACCTCCGTTTGAACAGGTAATACCAAGCTGCAGAACGAAAGTTGCTTAATTAATAATAATTATTTCCAGTTAGAGAGTCAATCTTACTTGCTACACTGTATTTGTCCGTTTTGTCATCTTTGAAGAAGATTATGTAGCCCAAAATCGGTATAGAGAATAAGGCTAAAGCGTAAGCCAAATTCAGCAAATCCATGGTGAATCAACAAAAATCGTTGACCATTCAAAACAGGAAATTTACAATTATTATTTTTATTTATATTATACAGTTATACACGCCCTAAAAGACCAAATTTGTGCACTCTCTAGACCTCCAGACTAAAGGTTATTTCGCGCTGAACTCGCTGATATAATCAAGCGAGCTTATCAAGACGAACTCAGATTGAGAGAATATTTATATATAATATCAACAATCAGTTCGAATCGCATTGATAAGGAGACTAATTTGAAGTGCGCGCGCCCATGATACTAGTTAAACTATTTTTTATAACGATTAACTATGAACACGAATTCAATAAACAGTTATGAAGCTACGAGCCGGAAGAGTAATGGAAACATGATCAAAGTGATTCCAGCTACTATGACGGTGACTAAGGATCCGATGAGTATGAGGTGACGCGAGGGAATTTTCGCTGAGCCGCAGACGACGGCGTTCACCGGAGTTCCGATCTGCAGCAGAAAAGAGAACGAGGATGCCAGAGTCATTGACATCATTATTTTGTTGGGATCGCACATGGTGCGTCTGCAGAAGGTAGTGAAGATGGGCAGAAGCATGTCGAGAACGGGAGCTCCGTTCATGAAGATCGTGAAGAAAAGCGTAACGAAGAAGCCGATGAGGAATGTCTTCTCTTCATGATCTTCCAACCATTCGGTTGTTTGTTCGACAATCATCCCTCTCAGACCGGAATACGAAACGGCTTCGGCGATGGCGTAGCTGCTACCGATCACGAAGACGGACATCCACAGCAGCTTCTGCTGCACCTGCTGCCAGGTTATCAGAGGTTTGTACACGGTTTTAGACGATTGCATCCGCAGCAATCCCAAAGTCTCCTCGAGCGCAGGCACGTAGAACAGGAAGAGGACAATACCCATGGCCACAGTCGAATCACCAATCTACAAATATCCAAATGTAAAAGCGACAATAAAAATATAATAAACTTACGAAATTTCTCGAGAAGAATTTGGTCCAACCTTCTATAAAGAACGGATTCCTGAAGAACATCAGTATAGCTGCGATTAAGAATGAAAGGAAACTTATCAACTCTTTGAAAGTCACCGATTCCAGCGACTCCAATTTCACTTGTACCGCTTCCATAACGTTAGCGTTGGACTTCATCCTTTTGCTTTTCAAACTCTTAGGCCTTAGCAAACCCAAAAACAATATTTGCATAAAGAGAGCCACGACAAGGGTCGACGTTAACATAATGGGACTTCCTATGAAAAACCATTTAGTGAAATTCAAGTGATCCGAGCTGTCGGGATAAGTTGTTTGGAGGTAATCTTTAATAATAATAATACTTAATATTACATCAATTATTGAAGACATTTTTTTTTCGAAACGAACCCATCAGGACGTGATTTGTGGATGATCCTGTAACAGATCCGATTCCTCCGAGCGTCGCAGCGAATCCGACGCTCAGATAAAAGCAGGTGGTAATGCTCGAAGGTCTGGTGTGATCGAGCAAAGCAATCTCTTCGAATTGCACGTCGTTCGCGAATTTGTACGCACTTTTCATCTTCAACTTGGTGGGAGGCTCAATGATTATCGACTCATCTAAAAAGTTCGGATCGCTGTGAACGGGGACCTCCTCCATTTTGTAGACGGATTTGAAGTAAGAAGTCACACCGTTGATATCGAGCTCCATGAGGATGGCCTTAACCACCGGCAGAATTACGATCACCGTCGACAGATTGCACACGAACATGGAAGTTACCATGGTGATTAGCATCAGAAAGAGATGAATAAGCAGCACGTTGCACCTGCAGATCATCATCAGGAGGAAACCCAACCGTTTGTGCAGATTGCTGTTCTCTATGGCCAAGGCGATGATCATCGTAGCGACGTTCAGCAGATTAGTCTCGTTGAAGTAACAGGCAGCAGTGGATTTGGAATCTAATATTCCGCTCAACGGGAAAATCAACTGCGTAAAATTAACGTCGAACTTTTTTTTCTTTTCGCATGCGTGTATTTACTTGTGGCAAAAGAGAGATCACAGTGTGCGGCATGGAATCGAGACACCATAGTCCTATCATCAGGGAGATCGTGTAAATGCATTTCGCAAACTTATCCTCCAACTCCAAGATGATCGGCACGATGATCAGAGGTAAAACGGTAGTGTAGATTGAAGTCCAGTACTTCCTCAAAGTCCTCAGAACGATCAGCAAGGGTCTGTAGGTGATGGTGATCTTCATGTGACACGTAATGTTCCCCATCTTCGAACGTCACAAAAAAAACAATTGAAAAAAAAGGAATTAAGTAGGTTTGCGTCCAAATGCGTAACGCATCGAAAGTGACGAGAGTGATCAGAGGTCGAGTTCCGTTCCTCCGTAAGCATTGGAAAGGTTTCTGCACGACTTTGCTGCCCATCGTCCTTTTGCCCATATTCTTGTTAGGCGGCACAACAAGTTTGAAATGTCTATACGTTATAATCCTGATGGTCGGATATTGGGTTTCCGAATCACTTCCGCTTCCCATTACGGCCTTAATGCCAACGGTAAATAAGATATTAATTACATTCTGTTAAAAAATAATAGTTTTGCCCAAAAAAAAGGTTTTATTCCCGACGATGGATATAATATCTTCGGACATCATCCCTATGTGCTACATAACCGAAGGTAACATTCTGTTCATGTGCAGCTTGATGTTGGCTTTGGCTGTAGAGCACAGCCAATTGCATCGTCGTCTGGGATTGGGTCTTCTGCTCGCTGTGAAATGCCGCTTGCGATTGTTGAACTTCGTTTTGGCCGCTCTGGCGACGTTCATTTCCATGTGGATGGCCAACGTTTCGGCCATCGTCGTCCTCTATCCCATTCTGGACGCAACATTCAGATGTCTTCAGTCGCACAGTTAATCTAACAAGAGTATAAAGATGCAGTACGTGAAATTTACGTTTAAATTTTTCAGGCACCGAAATATCGTATTTCACGAGATTGGAGTTGGCTGAAGAAGTGTTAGATTTAAGTCATATTAATTTGGAGCGCGAAGAAGAGGAGACTCCGAGTCGCGAAGCGATCTGCACTTTCCTCACGTGCGCTTATGCTTCCACCGTGGGCGGAATCAGTTGCATGGCTGCAGATTCCATCAAACATAACTTCAATGGTATTATCTTAACAAAATAAAAATGTCATTATTATTATTTTATTTTTTTGAAGCGATTCATCGCGAGAAATTCCCGGCCGTTCCGAACGAGGTGACGACGTTAAAATGGGCCTTGCTGAATCTCCCCATCGTGTTGATTACCGTAGCGTTGCTTTGGTTGTGGCTGCAAATACAGTACATGGGACTCTTCAGAGCAAAATCGAAGACGGCTCAGAGATTGGGTAGATTCGTGTTGGAGAAAGTCGAGGTTTGCGCTGGAATCCGTGAAGAGTTTAAAAATTTGGGTGCTATAACTTTTCACGAAATTGGAGTCGGTGGTTGTTTGCTGCTGGCTCTATTCTTGTGGTTCTTCCGGCAGCCGGATTTTCTGGAGGGATGGTCCACGCTCTTCACCGACCTCAAAGTTGTTGTTTTGTTTTGATTTTTATATTGGATTTGTAATTTTTTGTTTTGTTTTGCAGATTCAAGATTCCACCTGCTCCATCTTAGTCGTGGCTCTGCTGTTTCTCATTCCGTCCAAGTTCGAATGGAAGAAGTTAGTGTCGAAGGATTACGAACGCGAGGATTGGGATGGACTGTTGACGTGGGAGGTGGTGCAGAAGAGGATGCCCTGGGGATTGCTCATGCTGATAGGTGGTGGAAATGCAATCGTCGAGGGTTCAAGGGCGGCGGGCATAGGACATGGGGTGGTTTACAAGTTGCGCGATAATTATCACTTGTTACCCAAATTTGCAGTACTCGCTGCAGTCTGCTTCTTGGGCAGCATCCTCACAGAGCTCAGCGGACACATCGCTGTAATCGATCTTCTGCTGCCGGTCGCGGCGGATATCGCGCAGATGGCCAAGTGGCATCCTCTGTACCTGATGATTCCAGTCACCATAGCCAGTTCGCACGCCTTCTGCCTCCCCGCCTCAGCACCCACGAATGCCGTCGTCCAATTCTACTGCAAAATACCAACGAGGGAGATGTTTTTGGCAGGAATCGCCGTCTCCCTCATCGCCGCTATCGTAGTTCTCATAGTTTTCCCATTATTTGGAGCCATTATGTTCGAAATTCACAAAGAAAACTTCATTGAATATACCTAATAAATCATTATAAAAAGTAACGTTCAATTTATTTGAACGCCATCTTATTTATTTTATGACAATGGAAATGGTGGAAACTATGGATTATTTTGGAAAATGTAAACTTCATGTTTTTTTCGTTTGTTGATAAAATATATATTTAAGTTATTACACGCAAAATTCTTTCTTTTTTTTTTCGTCATATAAAATAAAATCGATTTACATTGACCTTAATTCGTATCGAAACGCTAAAAACATCGTTGCGTATTATAATTGACAAACAGCACATGATAGTAAAACGAATAAACAACATTCGTACAAACACAGGTTTGAAAAAAAATAACAACATGACAAGAAGACATGTTAAAAAACAATCTGTGGTCCCACTTTGGTTAAACGTTTTATCTTCTGTACGAAGATCATTGCCTGAACATCTGCAGGACGTTGCGGCATTTGAACTTGAAACTGGCAACTGCATCGTTGCTCACGGCTTTGGTCAGATTGTGCGAAAGGTCGAACGGATCCTGTACGCACATGTTGCAGTCGTCGACGCGGAACGGCTCCCTCATGTTCTTTTTGTAAATGGACATCTCCGGTGGAAGACTTGCACCGTCATCTTTGAATTGTTTCCGCTTCAGGATGTCGCCGATGAACGGACACACGACGTCCTCCTCGAAGTTGAACTCGTTGTAGAACTCGAAGAATCCCTTCACCAGAAAGTACACGCCGCCCGTGTATTCTTTAACATTGTGCTTCAACATTTCGACGGATTTATTGTAATCGATGATCGGCCAGCCTTCAATGTCTTTAACGTTGGTGTTCGTCAGCGACCGAAGACGCGCGACGGACAGCAACCAACCGTTCGTTTGCATGTAGAACACCAGCATCAAGGAGAAGGCGTACGAGCAGATTTTGTACTCGCCGTAGAGGCACTCGATGTTGCTGAATTTGCGCAGCAGGAGGATAGCGTCGCGCCAGGCCGGTTGCAACTCGGAACAGAACTTAACGAATTTCGTGTTCTCGACGCTGAGGCCGTTCATGAAGCTCAAATCGCAGTTTATTTCGGTGTTGGCGTGCACGAACCGGATGATAGGGGTACGAGCAGTCGGTATGCTAAAGACCGCCTGAAACAGGTCGGAACGCATCTTCAAAAGCCTAGTTACCTCCCGAATTATGGTCTGTTGATAGCTCGCCGCGCCACCATAGTAGTAGTTTCTCAGGTCGGCGAAGAGGTCAAGATCGCTGCTCGAGTTGCCAATCTCGATGGCTCTCGATCCGAACGGGTAGAGCTTGCATTCGGGGTATTTCTGCTGCAGTTGCTCCTTGATCTCATTCAAACAGAGCTCTACAGCCGGGCAGTCGACGAGTTCGCATTCCGCACATAATTCCTCCAGAAACATCTCCGTCAATTCCTCCTTTCCGAATATCTTGCGCAACTTCTTGTCATTCTGCCCGCGATTCCTGATATTCTTGTTAGGTTTTAGACCAGCAAGACCCTCCTTGTGCTCGAACACGGACAGGTTATCACCGTACAGCACGTACGCACATACTTTGCATTCGAACTCGAACAACGTCGTTTGCCTTATCTCACCGATGTTCTTGTACCTGCACAATATTACAATAATTTCATCAATTTACACAATACACTCCTACATAGTAAAGCAACATATCGTCATCACAACATTTTTCATTATTTTCATGTTTTACAATCAAAACAAAATAAATATAGATATAATATTCTATGAATTATCTACGAAAATATGATAAAATGTCAGATAAAAACAACGTGAATTGCTATTCGATTAAATACGTAATACTTACATGTTTTGATGTCCGGAAGAAGCAAAATGCTTCTGCCAATCGATCTCCTTATTCGTTTTGTAGCAGCAGATGTCGCACAAGTACAGATATTTGTGCTTAGTCTTTCTTAGCAGTACCAAGTGTGTTTGGTCGATGAGATGAAGCAGCGTATCCGAGAAGTTCTCTAGATCGAGTTCGCAGTACCTGCAGTGAACCTTTTCCGATGGAGCCTCTTCCATGCGGAAAAACTCGGCTTGGTACTGGAGGCGCACCGGGAACTGCCCCTTGGGAACGACCACCATCTCGTGGTAAACGTTACCCGCACCCCTCATCGCTTGCTTTACGAAGTTCGGATTGGAAAAATTCTTAATGCTGACCTCTAGCTTTCTATCGCACCTTTTCGAACACTTGAGGTAGTGATCTTTCAACTTGCTGAAATCGACTTTGTGCGATCTGATGCAGTTCACGGACCTCGTTCCACCGGGTAAAAAATAGGACTAAATCAAACGAAAGCAAATTTTAGCGTGCAAATAATAAATAGATAAGGTAAGAAGCAACTAAAAAAATAGCGATGAAAAGCGAATGAATGAATCATGCAGTTATGATAGTAAAACGTCGTGTTTTCCTAAAATCCTCGGTCAAGACAAGAACAACTCACTTGAAGATAATGTTCATCGATGGGCTGCTTTTCGAAATGTTTGTGGTAGTTAACAACGTGCAACGCCTGACTGGAGAGACGACGGTTCCAGTTTCCGTGATCCGTCTTCAGATGAATGATCGCCTCTTCCCCGGTGTTATCGAGCACCTTCGAGCACAGCAAGCAGCGCATCCTAGTTGATCGATTTTGGAATATCGGAAAGTGCAATTTCAGATGCGAATTCGCTACCATCGTATTCAAATACTGCGGGTATAATACCGTTCTGATCAGATCGTGCAACTTGCTGGGTCCTTTGTAACTAAGAATTATACCTAAATGTGCAAAAGAATCTCCATATGTTTAATCTGATTAAATTGAGATTGAAAATACCCACCTTTGACGCATTCATCACCACTTTGCAACATTACCGATGTGCACTCATCATCAGTGCAATCATCTTCGCCGCTATCACTACTTTCTTCGCATTTGTGGTTAACAAGAGCTTTGTTGTACTTCAGGATAGAGTCGCACCAGACGCACATTGCATTCTCCATGTCGTACGGGAAATAGTTGATCTGCTTCATCTGTATATCCGCACTGCTTCTCGACATCCAGAACTTGTGGTAACGCATCACGGACTTCGAGATGAACTCAGCGTTTGGGCTCATCGTTTGACCATTCACGAAAATGTGCTTCTTCGCGTGCTTATCCCAATTATCAGTGATTTCAATGCAACAGTGCAAGCAACGGTAGGTTTTCTCGTTCAACTTCTGAATGAACAGATCCTCCATACTATCGGTTTCCAGGTGCGAATAGATGCTGAACAAAACCTCGTAACAGTAAACATTGCTCGGAGGCTTCTGGCCTTTCTTCGGCGGACATTTGTGCGTTGCGATGTCATGGAAGAATACGATCGTATCGCAACGCACGCAGCGCGCGTTAACGTGACTGTGCGATGTGTAATAGATCTGATCCATGGGTGAATTGCTGCTCAGCCAGTATTGATGATAAGCGTTAAGGGCATCGACCCAGAGGCTTAGGTTTGCTTTGGCTTTGTGCCTCAGCGATCTGCAATGCTCGTTGAGGTTGACCGAAAAGGTCATGCGGCAGAAGAGACAGTTGTGCAAATTGTCGCCGATTCGCTGCACGATGAAACTACTGATGGGATCGCTCATCTTCATGTGCCGGTAAACAGTTTTCATGATATCCACGTCGTAACGCATTCTCACCTCTTGCAATGGCAAATTGCATTTGTGTTTCATCAACACGTCGCAACTGTGCACCAACATGCAATTTAAGCACTGCATGGAACTAGCATCGAATGGCCTGTACTTCAGTTGGTCCATTTGAAGCTCGGCGTCTCTGGAGAGCCAGAATCGATGGTATAACACCACCGCCTGCACGCGTTCTTTATTGTTAACCTTGTTCTTGTGAGGTTTACCATCGATGTGCTTACTCTTCGAACTGGTAGCATCCACGTTGCACAACAGACAGGTGATTTTCTTCTTGCATATTTGCAGTTCGAAGTTTCCGTCCGGATAGACTTCCTTCATGACTCCTTCGCAATAGGCGAATTGCCCGACAAGCAACTGTATATCCTTCGTCATCAGATTCATGCAATTGTGAGCTTTCACTTGATTGTACGGAAAGAAACATTGGCACCAGTTGCACTCAGCGGTCTTCCTGTTGCTTGGCCTAAAGCAGATCTGCCGAATCTGCATCTCCTCGTTCATGTACTTCCAATAATTGTGGTACGCTTCGACCATTTCCATTTTCTTCAGATTACGAAGGTGCTTCAGATGAATAAAATCCTTGCAATGATCTTCTCTAGAACCTTTCAGAGACACAAGACAATACAGGCAAAATAGCTGACTGTTGCGTTTCTGGATAACGCATTCATTAAATGTTGTGTACGTCGGATAGAGGAGTTTCTTCACCGATTCCTTGTACATCGTAGGCTCTTTTTTTACGTACAAAGCAGGAAAGCATTCCACTGCATGGTCGAAGATCTTTGCCAGAGCTATCAACTGTCTGCACTCCATACATTTGAAGGCACTCTGGCTGTGAGGAAGAAAATATTTCTGCAAAAAACAATCGGTACTTGTTGGATTATTATCAATTTCACAACCACGAAGTTGATGATTAACCTGCTCCTTCCGTTCCTCCGATCCCCAGAAATCCAAATACACTTGTACTATGTCCTTCTTGCATATTAGTGACTTCTTGTGCTTCTTCGAATTCGTATGTTCGATGACATTCTTTTCGCTGAGCATTATAGACTCGCAGCATAAGCACACCTTCTGGTTTTGCGAGTAAACCATAATATAATTCATGTTTGATTGTTCCGTAACCTTTTCGCTCTGCTGCTCGACGATCGTAGCTAATTATAGATAAAAAGGAAAGAAAAAGAAATGAAACGAAAGACAAAAATGTAGATGATAATAATAATAAAGAAAAACGATGAGTTTTGCTTTATTATTATTATTCTGTTTTTAAAGAAACAATACGAACTGGAATCTGATGATGTTTGCTGCGAACAATTATGGCTTTTGATCTCGGATAAAACGATGGAACTTTGGCAAAGTAAGCAGGTAATACGGTTCGAGGAGCACGGTTCGAACAGATGATGTCTCATCTGGTCACCAACATCGCTGAGCGCGAAAGATTGATGGTACGTGGATAAAGCCTGATTGAACACACTATTATTGCTATTCATGAGATGACCGAACGATGTGAAATGCTCTACGACTTGGTCAATTCCAATTATACCTGCAGAAATAAAATGCACTTGAAAATTTCTAATCTGTAAACTTGCAATACAAAACACAATTACACACATAAGATATTGATGATCCAGTCACTTTTTCCTTAATTATTTCAGGTTAAATGTACTTTTTCAGGTGTATATTGCATTTTCAAACTGTTCGTACTAAAGATGAGTATCAAAAAGGACTTTCTAAATTTACCTTCGACGCAGCAAAATAAACATTTCACCGATCCACCAGTCTTTTGCGCCACGTATATAGGCGTTTTGTCAAACTTGAAAACAATTTTCATGAGACTTTTCGGATAGTACATGTTCAATATCCGCTCATCGTAATCCAATTTATTATTCCAATGGTATACCCTAATATTTGGCAATTTCGAGATACTGTCAGTTAGTTGGAAACTATTGTTGGAACAATTTTTGTGTAACATTACATTTTTGTAATTTACTGTTTGCATGCACTTCAAGCACTGGACTCTATCCAACGAATATGGTATAAATTTCTCCACCTCCTCCACATCAGAATCAATAAAAAACAAGTAAAACTGGTCCAATCTCACCTGTCGGTGATTATCAACCAAACTTGCTTCATGTATCTCAGAGTTTAGGTGATGCTTCATCACACCTATTTCAACAGTCGAGCACAGCAAACAAACTACATATGTTGTCCCATAATATTTAAATGATCTGCACACCGGTTTATCATCAACTGAACACTTATGAAACAAATTCTCCATGTCCTCCGGATTGCTCTCATTTAATTC